>JAAFCE010009111.1:1900161-2051659 GCA_013389805.1 Trigoniulus corallinus
GTAGGTGCTTCCCACAAGCATTCTGAAGGTCCAGCTGGACAAAAAGCTACAAAGGAGGAGGGGCAAATTGCCCCTGAGCCCCCACTGGTGCAAGGTCTCAAATATACCATGGCGCCATGTGGTATCAGATGCCTTCGTTTTGTTGAAGTCTTAACATATGCATAATTTTTAATATTCAGAAATTGAAATGTTTTATAAGCAAATCACTAGAAAATTATTGAGCAATTAAGTATATTTTTAAACCATATAATAATGAACTGAAATTCAAGTGCAAAATAATTTTTAATGAGAGATTTTTCTAAATTATTTAAATTAATAGTAAGTATTTATTATTTAAATTTAGTAAGATCCTTGCACCTGATGCTTGCAGCAAAGATGTTTTATGTCAGGTTTCAAATTAGTTAACTTCAGTCCAGGCCCAGCTCATGAGTTTCAGGACCCCATTAAATTTAATGCAGTCTGTGTCCCTGATGCCATTGTCATTTGTCGCCTTGCCAATGCATTGGTAAAGTCTGCAAAAAAGGCGCCCCAAGAAAGCCAACATTTAAAAAAAGCCCCCCCACAATAAGAGAAGTTTGGGAACTGAAGGACTATGACAATTTAAATGGGCAATACTACAGTTTAGTGGTCCAAAGTGTAAAAACAGTGCCCTGAAAGTTCCCCAAGTTTTACTCACCTCTGACCTAAAACTAAGGAAAAGAAATAAAAAATTAAAACAAAAGAGAAATGACAAAAGATAAAAAGACCTATTGAGCATGCTCCCAAGATGATGCGATAACTATGATCCCTTAAGATAACTCATGGATCCTACAAACCTTTTAACATCCCAGGACCTATCACCTAAAACGTAATTAATTAAAAGTTAAATTGACCTTTAGTACGAGAAAACCATTAAAAAAAGAAATTAAAAAGTGAATTTTATTACCCTTCAGAGAAATCCCTTTCAAAATAACAAAACAAAAAAATTCATGCTTGCACATTAACTAATATTAAAAATGAGGAACTAAAAAAAACAAACCAAGGGTTTGGATCACCCTAAAACGGTCATTTAGGAATGTCAAAACCTATGCAAGAACAAATGCAAGGACAAAGAAAATCAAGAATCAGCACTGAAATGGCAATGTCCATAAGGATCATGCAATAAAAAGACTGTCTCGTCAAGAAAAAGAAAGACTGTTGTGAACAAAAGAATTAAACTATTGTGAACAAGAACTGTTGTGACTTACCTTTATGCCTAAAGTGAACGAGACAAGAGGAGGACTATCACAGCTCTAAAACAAAAAGATTCAAATATGAAATATTTTGCCTTGTTTTTGTGCTATGGTGAAAACAACAAAATTGACTCAACAATCTAAAGAAACGAACCAAATCAAAAGACAGTGAAGAACCATTTTATAAAATCTCACCGAATTAAGGCAAAACGACCATCTTTCAGATGGAAAAATGTAAATAGACATAACAGTGATGCCAGACAACCAAATCAAAAGTGTAGCTGAAAAGGCAGGAGAAATGTATAATTTCTTTCTAATTCTTGCAAGGAAAATCCTGAAATACAAGAAGAAAATATTAAATCCAGGGGGAATAAAAAAAATGAGATTAATTTTTCTTTTATAACTGAAAAATCAATAAGATAATTCAAAATAAGTTTAATGATTTTCCCTGTCAGGAAAAAGGAATCTAACATAAGGAGATTACTCTTTATAAATATTACAAACTACATGTAGCATTATCAAGGGAAATATGAATACCTAATTTAGCATTACGTTTTGTATTGATAGACTGAATTTAATGTATAATTTGTATAATCAAAATATCGATAACCTGAATTAAATCGATCTATGGGTTATGTAATCAAAATATCGATAACCAGAATTAAATCGATTTATGGATTATGTAATCAAAATATTGATAAATTAAAACTGTATAATCGGAATATTGCTAATGTGAATTGAATCAACTGATATATAATTTGTATGATTGAATATCGTTTAAATATAATTATAATCAACTTATGGTATTGCTTGGATCCATGTTTGCCAATTGAAATTGTGGAATTGAAAATAAAAAAAATTTATATGTTTATTTTAATTCCTGAATGACCGATTTTCTTAATCTGGGGTGGGAAGTGACACAGATAATCAATGACTAGTTAAACGTCTAATCAAATATTTTTTATATTATAACCAGATACAACCCCGCAAAGAACCTTAAATAATTAATGTTAAGTTCGGGTTTTTGCTTAACCATTCAATAAATAAATTTACTATTACAACCCAAAGCTAACAGGTGGTGCATGTCACCACCGCTTGACGATAATTTCATTACCCATCATTGTTGCAGTGGATTTCCCATTGCCACCACTTCGTGAGACATACATTTCCACTTATTATACAGCAAATATCATCATCATCTCACCCTTCTCCTGCCTGAGGCAGGGTCGGGTCTGTGGGTTCTAATCCTCCATCTATCCCCAACCAGGGCCCCCTCCACCCCACACGCCTCCATGTCCCATTGCACCACCTGTTCCCATGTACGTTTTGATCTTCCTTTACCTCTGGTGCCCCCAACTACCTGCAGTCCCACAATGGACCTAAGAAGCTCCTCCTATCTCCTACCAGGTCCCTGTCCACCCCTCACACTACCATATCACTATGGACAGCTTCCTCCCATGTTAGGTAAATTTCAGGAATGCAAGTGGTCAGAAGCACCCTGGGCAGGGGGAGACCAAAGGCCCTCCCTAACCAAAAGTGCAAAGGGTACAAACACATCTGCTACATGAAATCGTCGAATTTCTTCCTTCTGCCCTTCAAAAATTAAATGGATGATGCAATATCCATACCACTAGTGCTCCAGAGCAATTTGTGGTAATCATCATGGGCAAATTTTTATTGAATGTAGAAATTTAAATTGATTAACAAATATGTAATCAAGTTTGAAAGTTATAGCACTGCTTTTCAATAAAATATTGGAATTTCCTTTGGTAGTCTCACAGACTACCCTTTACCTGTAATGTAACAGCAAAGGAAGCATTATCTCCCTAGGGTTAAAATACAATGATGAGGAACCTTGGCGCTCTTCTTCCTCAGGCTAAGAGATTTATGTCTTACTCATATTTTGTTTATTTTTCAAATAATAATTTGTGCAACATGGAAGACATTGCAATTTTAATTCAACATATTTATTGTCTATCAGTGCATCAATGTAGCACAAGCACCTATAGAGTTAAATAAAATAAAACTGATTTGTAATGCATTCCAGTATTATACTATAACCTTAGAACACTTTTAGTGCCATCTAAACTAGAAAATTAATTTTGGCCACCCAGATCATTGAAATACCCTATGTGCAACGTCTGCCTGGCTGGTGATCATTTGATGAATTTTACAACAGAATTGTCACATGTATCCATCATTCTCCATCAGTGCCCATCACAAATTGTCACATATGTGTTAATGTTATTGAAAAACTATCTTAATAACCTGAAATCACAAAGCCTACAAATTGGAATTGGCAAAAACAGTATGTATCCATTTTATTTAATAACAATCTCGCAATTAGGACATGACATATGTGCTGTATAATAAAAGTATAAATGTATGTCTCACAAAGTGGTGGCAACAGGAAATCACCTGCAAAAATGATGGGCAATGAAATTATTGTCAAGTGGTGGTAACGTGCACCAACTAACGAATATTTCATTTGGACCACTAAACTGTAGGATTACCTTTAAATAGTCAATAGACTGCATAGCAACGAAATACCTCTGAAATTAGCCACTTCTTTGAAATTTCCACATAGATTTGCCTGCCCCATGATCTGCCTGTGCTTCCGTTTCTAGTCTCCCAATCCTAAACTCTGGGGGAGTTCATTTTTGAATTGATGAATGAAGATTTTCCCTTACTCGGTGCATCATGGAAGAGATTTGGTGTCTGGCAACACTGGTCAGTCTGTTACACAGGACATATTAGACTTAAAGAAGGGAAACTTAATGTTAAAAATTTAGACCTTTTACCATAAGAGTGACACCCTATGTCATAAGAAGAACTAACAAGAATAAGACAGGTTGAAATAAAGCATGTAATGCACATAAAGCAAGTAAAGCACATAATGCATGCACAGGTTAAGTGCAACTGGTAGAGTGCTTGTGTGTTATTTTTGGCTGTAGTGGTTATAGGACCGATTCCTGTATCTGTCATATTTAGATTTTCTTTTAAATATTTTTTGCATATTTATTATGCTTAATACCTACCGTCATGATGAAACATATTTTTATGTTTGTACCTGCACATACCTAACACCAATGCCACGCAGGGTGAAGTTGAATGCTGTTACAAAATGAACGTGACTTGAATGCGTGTGTTATCTATGGGTTATTAAAATTATATTTCATCAAAAAAGTCGAGCAAACCCAAATTTAACTTTAAGATTTTAAAGGTTCATAGCAGGGTTGTACCCGATTATAGTAGGTATGGTTAAAAAGAATTAAGATGCTGTGTTTTTAATCTGAATGTATCCCTTAGTGTTTATGTTCATTCCCTCCCATTAGATATTTGAGTTATCAAATTCAGATTATTGAGGAATACAAACTCATTTATTTCAATTACATTAAAATCTATTCAATGGTTAGGTAACATTCTATAATACTTTTGATGCAGTCTCTATTTTTATTGCATACAAAGCATCATAACACAATTCAATTTAGTCTATTAACTCTCCTAAACTAATACAAGATAATCAAATGAAACAATTAAAATAATCAAAAATCATATGAATTACCATGGATCCAGGTTACTATTCTAATTATATTTAATCTTACTTCCTATGTTATTCATAGATGTAAAAGACAATCCTTTTTCGTTGAGGTTTTTTCTTCTTCTTTGTATTCTTGCTTTTTGTCAACAACATTATTTTTAGTTTTCGTTTTTGAGCAGGGATTTTTCTAGTTGAATTAATAGAAAAGTTTTTCATTTCCTACCTTAACACAGGAGACACTGGTTGAGTCTTAGTGGTCTGGTGTCATAGTCAACAGCTGATGCCTTTGCACAAGATGGCTGCCACAAAGATTCATTTCAAGTGAGTCTGTTTTTGTTTTTGTTTAGTTTTTCCCAACCGTTAGTCCTCTTAGTTTCTTTTCTGTTTGATCAACACTTGAATAATTCTTCCTTCACAATTTTTTCATTAAGTAGTTCGGGAATGTTTCGATCTTCTATAGTTTTTTCCAAAACACTTTCGAAGTCAGGCACTGTTTATTCACTACACTCACCAGTTTCCATACAAATTTCTTTTAGTTCTTATTTTTATAATTGTTTATCTTCCTTAAGTTCTGTTATTTTTTTAATTTTAATACTTTAGGAAATTTTCAGGAGGAGAATATAGGTGCTCTTATCCTTGATGGTCATTACTTGCTCTCTTTCTCTCTTTTTCTGTCTTCTTTTGTCTGTGCGTCTCCTTTTATAGTTTTGCATTAAACCATTCCTCAATAATCCTAATCGGGTGGTCAAAAACCCTGGGTTTAATTTTAACCCATTGTTCCCTTATTAAATTTTACAAAGAGCATGCATGTTTTTTATGTTTTGTTTGTTTTAATAGGAATATGAAAGGGTTGCTTGTGTTTCGATTCTCTTTATTCTCAAGAGAGTCATAAAATGTCCATTAAATGCTTTTTCTTGATGCACTTCTTTATTTCAATTGTCATTTTTTTTAATTTTTCATTTCTTTTCAGGTGACAGGTCCTGGGATCTAAAAGGTTTGTGGGATTCATAGGCTAACTTGAGGGACAAGGTGGACATCTGTAGGGACCATGGGTAAGTTACATCATGCAGAGTGCATGCTCATTTTACCTTCTAGATTTTTTAATTCTTTATTTTTTTATATATTTTTTTATTGCTTCTTCATTTTTCAGGTTAAAGGGGAACATCAAGAATTATTTCTCATGGTGCCTTTTTACACCCATATTTTCCTCAGTAGGAGTTTTTATTTTTATATTGTGTATTTCTCCCACCTACACATTACACCCATTTTATTTCCTTTTTTCTTATAGGTTTTGGATTAGTCTATCTTGTGGGGGTATCCACAAGATAACACATGTTACAATAGACTAGACATCAAAGTTAGAAGTAGAGATAAGAGACACAAATGTAGTGAAATGGTTTTTTTTTAAAATTTTTATTAACACATGAACTTTAAAAAGTACATTGAACAATGTAAGGCAAATGAAAAACACTTTCAAGCCACATCAAGCTCACATTGTAGTGTTGGAGTGGCAACTTGATGGCATTCACATACCGCATTTTTTTTTATGGATTCCCACTGAATGCTGAAGTCTTCAGCACACAGTATGCTGCTTATTTTAGGATGTAATTTTGTTGAGCCATCAGGAATAGTATTAGATAGGGAGCTACAACAGGGAATTACCCTGGTGAAGCACATCAATAGCATGCCAATGTAGGTACAGTGATTTGGCAAGGTGTAGTGCTTCACCTCATCAGTGCATATGCCCCCATGGTGGGTCTGGATGAACCCCAAAATGTGGGTTTCTGGACAGATTTTCAGGACCTGGTACACTCACTAGAGGCTGTGGTAGGGCATTGCAATGGGGATGAGCACTTAGTTATTGGGAGGACTTTAATGGCCATGTAGGGAAAAATAACCAGGGTTATGGGGATGTCCATGGGGGAGGTCCACATACTTCACATAGCAAATTCACTTGGCCTTGCTTTGGCAAATATGTGGTTTAGGAAGAGGTACAAGCACCTAATCATATTCCAGTCACCACAAGGGATGTCACAGATAGATTTCTTTATTGTTAGGGGGCAGCATAGATCAGAGGTTTGTGATTGATGGGCACTCCCCAGTGAAAATTTTCAAAAGGAATGTGGCCATAGACTACTTATGATGAAATCCAAGAGAAAGTGGCAGACAAGGTGAGCAGGTAATCAGGTGGTGGAAATTGCCCACCAAGATGGAGGAATTTGTACAAGAATTGCACAGGCAGGTAGACTGGTAGTGGGAAGGGACAGCAGATGCCATGTGGGACAGGGTAGCCAGGAAAATTAGAGCTTGTGGGAAATCCATTTTGGGACAGGGCAGAGTAGGAGGCACTGTCTAAGGAAACAGGGAGACATGGTGGTGGAACAAGAAAGTAGAAGAAGCCATCAAACAAAAGAAGGCTGCTTTCCAGAGATGGTGTGAAGTAGGGGACCAGGAGTCTAAGACTCATTACAGACTCATTATTGTTCTGGCCAAGCACCAGAAGTATATAGGCCCTCTATGAGCAGTTAGGGAGAAAGGAAGGGGAGAGAGAAGTTTTCAAACTAGCCAAGGCGAGAGACAGGGCAGCTAAAGATATACCCTTAGCAATGGTAGGGTCCTGCTGGACCCATCAGAGGTAAAGAGGAGGTGGGAAGAATACTTCCAAACCCTTTTGAATGCAGCCAAGGAGGATGTGGACCCCCACAACTTATCCTGCAGCAATAGGGGCAGTGGGCTGTGTGTTATTCACCTGGAGAAGGCCTATGACAGTGTCCCATGCAGGTATTTTTGGAGGTATTATGGAAACGGAGGTAGAAGAGGGGTTTGTCCGAATAGTTCAAGATATGTATTAAGGCGCCAAAGCCAAGGTAAGGACACCCTGGAGGTGTACCAGGGGCTTCCCAGTGAATGTTGGGGTGCACCAAGGTTCTGCACTTAGCACCTACCTTTTCATCCTGGTTATGGACGATCTGCTGGCAGGAGTAGAATGGACCCCTCAGTGCTTGGTACATGCCAATGATATCAGAAAAGTTGATGCCAGCAGAGAACAACTAGAGAAGGGACTAGATGACATCAGAGGATTGGTAGAAAAGGGAAGGCTAAAGATAAATATGAAGAAGACAGAGTATTTAGCTTTCAATTGGGAAGGACAGATAAATAATGGTGACGTGAAAAAGGTGCTAGAGGTAAGGTACTTAGGATCTACTTTCCAAAGCAATGGGGAGATAGATGCAGGTGTGACTAATAGAATCAATGGGGGTGGCAGAAGTGGAGGCAGGCAAGCGGAGTCCTGTGTGATAGGAGGGTCCTAATAAAGTTGAAGGGAAAGTTCTACAGGGCAGCGGTTAGACCAGCTATGCTATATGGGTCAGAGTGCTGGGCAGTGAGGAAAAGCCACATCAGCAGAATGCAAGTAGCCGAGATGCGAATACTGCAGTACATGAGTGGTGAGTTGAGAGCTGATCGAATTAAAAATGAGTATGTCAGAGGTAGCGTGGGGGTGGTGGACGTCGCCAAAAAAATGAGGGAGAGTAGACTGAGGTAGTATAGACACGTGATGAGAAGAGGGGGTGAGGACCTCATTATGGCTATGCCAGGGATGCAGGTGGTTGGCAGCACCTGGGGAAGGGGAAGACCAAAGTTGAGGTGGGAACAGGTGGTCTGCAAAGATATGGAGGTGTGTGGGGTGGAAAGGGACCTGGTGGGAGATAGACGAGAGTGGAGGGCCAGAACCCGCAGGCCCGACCCTGCCATAGGTGGGATAAGGGTATGATGATGATGATGATGATTTGCTATAGCTCACTTGACTGTTGACACTTTACCTCTAGGATCAGCTAGTCGCTGGTATGGTTAGTCTTTAGTAAGTGTGTTTCCATTATCCTTATTGATTTTTTGAGATACATGAGTTCCCAGTCACTTCACTAGAAGTTGCCCACCAAAGCAGATGAATTCAGTGAGGAAGTTCTCTGCCAGGTAGACTGGGATTGGGATGGGTCAGAAAATGCCATTTGGATCAGGGTTGCTGGGAAAATTAGGAGATGTGGGGGGCACTGTTTGGTTTAGGTAGAGTAGGAGGCAATTATCAAGGTTGGAATACTTGGTGTTGGAATGAGAAGGTGTAAGATACCATCAAACTAAGGAAGGAAGCTTTTCATAGGTGGAGAGAGGAAGGGAATTAGGTTTCAAATATATACTATGTTCAGGCAAGAAAAAACACCAGGAGGACCATTGCCCTGGCCAAGTACTGGAAGATGAGCCCTATATGAAAAGTTGGGGACAAGGGAAGGAGAGAAAGCCATCTGTAGACTGGAAAGACCAGGGTATGAACTAATAAGGATGTGATCAGGGCCATAACGGTCAAGGATACCAATGGTAGGATCGTTTTCCAACCAGTAGAGGCCACAGGCAGAAATCCACTCACACCACAGGCTGTGGACAGAATGAGTGAGGCAGAAATAGTCAGAGACTTTCAGAAGATGAAAGGTCAGAAAGCTGTAGGCCCTGATAACATCCCCATGGATGTTTGGTGCACCTTGGGGACAATGCAAATTACATGGCTAGGGAAGCTCTTCAATAAGCTAGCAAAGAATGACAGGATGCCATATGCATGGTGAGAAACTTGGGGATGATGCATTTTTGGAGTGAAGGTGATACCCAGGAGTGTGGAAACTATAGAGGCATAAAGCTGATGAGCCATTCTATGAAGCTGTGGGAGCAAGTTATAGAATGTCACTTCAGAGACTAACTAGTGTCTGGGGAAATCAATTGGGTTTATGCCAGGTAGGTCCACCATGGAACCAATCTTCATTCTCTGACAGATGATTGAGAAGCATAGAACAGTAGGCATATGATAGCATCCCCAGACAGTCAGTATGGAGGTTTTTAAGAAAGAAAGGTGTGGATGAAGGCCATATTAGGGTAATGCAGAATATGTTTGATGGTTCCATTGCTAGGTTGAGAACAGAATGGAGAAAAAAAGTAATATTCAAAGTGCAGGTTGGTGTGCATCAAGGGTCAGCTCTTCACCCATACCTAATCACTGTGGTAATGGATGAGCTGCTGAACGGAATAGAGGAATGGGCCCCCAGTGCCTGGTATTTGTGAATGATATGTGAAGACTGTCAGAGTCCAAGGAAGATGTACAAAAGGGCCTACAAGATTTGACAACAACATGGAAGAAGGGGGCCTTAAGGTGAACATGAAGAAGACTGAGTACCTAGCTTTCAGTTTTAGTGGTCAGGGGCAAGGGGGTGAAATTCGTTGTAGTGGAAAGGAGATTCCAGTAGTGCAAGAGTTTTGCTATCTGGATTACTGGATTAGTTTGTGGGTTGTGGAGTAGGCCAGGCAGCCATTACAGCACGAACCCTTAGGAGGCTGCTCACCGGAGATGAGGAGGTAGGTGAAAGGATGAAGGAGAGGGTTAATTTGCAGCACCCAACGTTCATTACCAACCACCCATGTTGGAAGTGATGTGGGCTTGTGCTGCTTAACTTCAGGGAGATGATGAGAGCTTGGCCACTCTGATAGATGTGCTATTTCAACTTAGGAGATTGTCATTCCCAATTAAAATGACGTTTGCAATCAGCATTAGCAAAGCTGAGGGCCAATCTTTACAATTGCATGGTTTGGATCTCAACATGGATTGCTTCTCACTTGGACACTCAAAGTTGGCAAACGTATCATTATATTTGCACAGACAATAGAACAACAAACACTATTGTATACCCAAAAGCATTGTGAAATTAAACATACCGTAATTATTCTAATAAACGGCGCACTTCAAAAACCAGTGCATCATTTATTTCAAAACTATCTGAAAGTGATCATGCAAGTTACTTGAAGTTAACCCTTTAATGCTACACATGCTTAACATGTTATGACTGGGAACACCCCAGCCAGGCATATGGAACCCACAGGAATATTAACTGGTTATCTGTGGGGGATGCTGGTCTACCCCACTGTTCCAACACCACATTTTACAACCAAAATAGAAATTTTGTCAGTTTTAAAGAATTTGTCAGTTTTAATATTGCATGGTGACTGACCCATTGCACAATTACTATAATGCAATAAGGAATCAGGCTCATGCCTGAACAGAGGTACTGGTGTACCCCAGGGTTTTCTTCCTCCTCTCTGTTCTGTGGGTGACCTTGGCACAATGTGATTCACAGTATTTTCACATGATAGGTTGAACTTCCTAATAAGTCACAGATGGATGGTTAATTGTTTTGATAAGGATGGATGGGATACTCCTTTACCCCTGTGTAGCAACTGTGTACAGTGTAAATGGCCATACGAAGTGCAGGAAATGCCATATGCAGAGCATAAAGAGCAAAAAATTCATTTCCATTGCATTAAAATCCATTCAAATCCATTGCATTAAAATTGTTGAAATTGTTTATACTGAAATTTTTCTGTTTCTGAGCATTGCAAGCAAGCAGTCACACTATCCACTATATGGTGTAAACATCAGTGCAATAATTTGCTGGCAAACACTACTTGCATACATTTTTGCTTCTCATGTAAATGCTTGCACTAGTTACCATCATTAGTACAGTATAACCTCCCAAGTTGACCACCTCTTTATCTTTACCATTAATCATTGGAACCAAAATGCTCCCATAGGCTTACCATTGTGGGCACACTCTATAAGTTGACCACCTCTGGATATTGACCACTGACCACCTACAGTTGGCACAACAGTCATCATCACCTCTCTATGTTGACCATTTTGGTGCAATCATGCTCCAATCGGCCAGCTGTGTAAAAAAAATTCACTCTACCAGTCGATCATAGGAGAAAACCGTTTTCATCTACCAGACACTCATAGGAGAAAACCGTTTTCATCTACCAGACACTCATAGGGGAAAACCCTTTTCACTACACATCTTGTTGTCAAAGTGAACGAGTGTATGTAACATTATGTCAAAGCAAAAAATAGTGGAGCTAACGATAGAAAAGAAGGTGGAAGTTCTGGACCAAGTAAAGGCAGGGAAATCTCAGCGAAAGATAGCCGAAGATTTTGGGATTTCGGAAACAACAGTGGTGAAACAAGGATTGTGGAAAAGGATTGTGGCTGATGATTTGGATCAAAAAGTTTTTCAGTTTTTCTCAAGTTGTCGATCCAAGAACATTCCTTTAACTGGGCCACTGCTTCAGGAAAAAGCAAAAGTAGTCGCCCAAGCACTGGGACGTGAAGATTTCACTGCCAGCAATGGTTGACTGGAAAAGTTCAAACTGCGGCATAACATTCAATGTTGTTCTTTAAGTGGTGAGTCAGCTGATGTGAATCTTGTTGATGCTGATGACTGGAAATCAAAGCTGCCTACGTTGATTGCAGATTAGTCTGACAGATATTTTTAATGCCGATGAAATGGCTGTGTTTTACAGACAGAAAGGCGATCGGTGCAAGGGTGGCAAACAAGCTGTCCTTCTCTGCTGTAGTGCCTCTGGTGAAAAACTACAACCTCTAGTCATTAGTCATGCTGAACGTCCTAGAGCATTCAAGCAAAATAACGTGAATCCAAAAAACCTTCCAGTGCAATACTGCTTCAACAAAAAAGTGTGGATGACCAGTTCTGTTTTTTTGGACTGGGTGAAAAGTGTAAACATGGCCATGAAGTGCAAGCAGCAGAAAATTGTCATTTTGGTAGACAATGCTACTAGTCATGGACCCATTCAGCTCACAAATGTTTGGCTGCTGCATCTACCCCCTAACTTAACATCAGAGGTGCAACCTCTTGATAGAGGGATAATCCAAACAATGAAGCTCCACTACCGCCGGCAGTTGCTCAACATGTTAATTGCAAATGCTGAAGACTGCCAAAAGGCCGTGGAGTTTAGCAAGTCGATCACTATTCTAGACTGCATTCGGTGGGTCGCATCAGCCTGGCAATGCATTTCCAAGATCACCATTGCCCAATGTTTTCAACAGTGTGGTGTACCAATGGACAACCCCAACGTTGCTGAAGTGGATATTGTTCCCACTGATGAACAACTATTGAACATGGAGTTGGTCAGTGATAATGAAATGATGCAATATGAGAGCAGTGTGGAGCTTCATGAGACCGTTGGTAGTGATACTGAGAGCATACAGCTTTCTGTAATCAGTTCAAAAGAAACAGAGGAATCCGAGGAAGAGCAAGAGAATTTTCAAAATGTCACTGTTCAACAAGCATCACTCTATATTAAATAAATAATGTGCTTTGCAGCAGGCACCTCTGGAAGCTTACTAGAAAAGGTATTTCATCTTCAGAAAGAAATCGAGCAAGTGCATTCCACATCCAAGTCCTCAAAACAAAGTGCAATAACAGATTTCTTTAAATCCTCATAATATACTGTACTTCCATGTTAATGCTCACAATATTTTTACATACATACTGTACATAAATGTATGTTATTTATACTGTATGCTCATGAAACCTACATAATTTCTTCTGATCTGTTCTTTTATTAAATATGTACAAATGTACATTTATAATTTTATGTGACCTCCAGATGTTGACCACCTCCATATGTTGACCAGTTTTGCTTGGAACAGTGACTGGTCAGGTTAGGGAGGTTATACTGTACTTGCACAAGTTCTTTGCACATGTAAACTAAACTTTAGTGCAGATATTGCTGAAAGAAAAGTTTCAAAGAGAAAGTATTCTTTAGAATTTAAATTTTTCAAAACTTCTGCAGCTGAGAATGATGGTAATTGTCCTGTGGCTAAACCTTTACAGTTATCTGAATCTAGGGTAAGGAATTAAATTTTACCTGCTTCACCTTAAGGCCACCTCTTTCCATTGCTGTTTTATTGTGCATCCTCTTTGGACTCCTCAAGCGTTCCCACATCATCAGCAAATACCATGCTCTGAGGGGCCCCTTCCCCTATTCCCATCAGCAGCTCATCCATTCCTAGAGTGAATGTATATGGGCTAAGTGCTGACCCTTGATATACCCAGCCTGCACATTGAAGCATGTAGTATTTTCCCATGCTGTCTTAACCCTAGCAATGGAACCAAATAACACCCTAATCAGACTTACATTACATAGTTTTGTTGAAGACCCAAACTGCGTGATACCCACGAGATCCTTCAGTTTCAGACCAAACAAACATGTGGCTTATATTTTTGTTAAAATCATGACAACCAAAAATCATCATCATCATCATCTCACCCTTCTCCCTCCTGAGGCAGGGTCGGGTCTGCGGGTTCTGATCCTCCACTCCCGCCTATCCCCCACGAGGTCCCCATCCACCCCGCACGCCTCCATGTCCCTCTGCACCACCTCCACCCACGTCCGTTTTGGTCTTCCTCTACCCCTGGTGCCCCCAATCACCCTCAGTCCCGTAATGACCCTAATAAGCTCCTCCTCTCCCCTTCTCCTAACATGCCCATACCATCTCAACCGATTCTCCCTCATCTTTTCTGCAATGTCCCCCACTCCCAAGCTACCTCTAATGTAAGTGTTTTGGACTCTGTCAGCTCGTGACACCCCACTCATGTAGTGCAGCATTCGCATCTCTGCCACTTGCATTAGCCTTTCATGGTTCTTCCTAGCTGCCCAACACTCTGATCCATACAACATAGCGGGCCTAACGACAGTTCTATACACTTTGCCCTTCAGCTTAATTGGGACCCATCAGTCGCACAAGACCCCACTTGCTTGTCTCCATTTCTGCCATCCTGCCTTAATCCTATGTGTCACATCGGAATCTATCTCCCCATTGCTCTGGAAAACTGATCCTAAATACCGGAACTCTTGCACACCTGGTATCTTCTCACCCCCACAGCAGATCTCATCCCCTTGTCCCTGGCCATTGAAATTGAAAGCTAAGTACTCAGTCTTCTTCATGTTCACCCTAAGGCCCCCCCCTCTCCATTGCCGTTTTGATGTCTTGGAGGCCCTTTTGTGCATCCTCTTTCGACTCCTCCAGCCTCCCCACATCATCGGCAAATGCCAGACACTGAGGGGCCCATTCCCCTATTCCCGTTAGCAACTCATCCATTACTAGGGTAAACAGATATGGGCTGAGCCTGTTCATCCTGTGAGCCTGTTCATCCTATTTAGATGAGTGGCCTTTTCAATTTTTGCTATCCAAATTCCCTCACTATTGAAGGCAGAATTTTAGTTATTGCAATGATTTACATTATGGAGTTAGTCAGAATGGCTTCTGAAATAAATTATTAATTATTCATTGGCCAAAAAAATTTTGATTTTTAATGGTGTTAATTTATATTATTTTGGAAATGTATTATACATAATAAAAGTTATGTCTGAACAAGTGTTTTGACACTAAAATTTCAAAAAGTGGAGTTAATCGATTTGGCCTGTGAATGGCTCAAATATTAACAGTAGACAAGCAACTATCACTGAAAACCCAGACAACTCATATACAAGGGGTGTTCAATATGTTCTTGGCCTGGGCTAGAAATCATATGCATATATCAAAATTATATTTTTATTTTTTGACATAGTCACCTAGTAAAGTTATACAATTAGTCCAATGGCTTTCTAACTTTTTTATACCCTCACAAAAATAAGATTTGTCCAACCCTTCAAAATAAGCATCATCTCTGTTCACTCAGCCATTTTTTAGGTTTGGAAATAATAAATAATCCCTGGAAGACAAATCTGGTGAATATGATGGATGTTGGACCGATTGGAATCATTCAGCTCATAGTTCATCCACTGTCATGATAAAAGTGCACCTTGTTTTTTAAAGATGCAGATGCTTAGCCTGAATAGCATCTTTCAGTTGGTCCAGTAGTGCAGCACAATACTCCTAAGCATTTGTTCTACCCTGCTGAAGTTAGTCTACTAGCACCAAACCATTGGAATCCCATAACACAATTGCCATGACTTTTCCTGCAGATGGAACAGTTTTTGCTTTTTTGGTGCACTTTCACCTGCTGCAATCCACTGTTTTGACTATTCCTTTGTCTCTGTCCTGTAGTGAAGAATCCATGTTTCATTCACAGTGTTGAAACGCCAGAGAAATTCACTAGAATTATGTTTGAGTAACTCAAAACACTCTTCAGAAATGTTCATTCAAAGGCGTTTTTGGTCAGGTGTTAACAAATGTGGCACCATCAAACTGAGAGCTTTCTCATACCCAAAACTTTATGCAAAATATGGTGGACATGGCTTGTTGGGATCTTTGCCATGTCAGCAAGCTCACATATCTTCAACTGGGATTATTTAGAATGGCATTATGAATTTTTGCCACAATTTCATCAGTCACACTGGTTTTTGGATGCCCAGATCACTCATCATCTTGAATTGATGTTCTACTTTGCTTAAATTCAGCAGCGCACTTTTTTACTTACAAATATGAAGGAGAAGATTGTTGTAATGTTGAATCAAACTCGTTTTTTATGTCTTATGATGTGAAGCCTTTCAAAATTTAGAACTTTTTCACAGCTCCTAAACCTTTGTGTTACACCTTTGCCACAAGAAAACAACTAAACACACAAGATTGAAAATTCATAGCACACCATCTAATGGACAAACAATACTTATCACTAATCAAACAATACTAATCATAGAAACACAGTCAGGTCTCTTTTTATGCAAGGGATACGTTCCTCAGAAAATCGCGTGAAAAGAATTCACGTTAAAAAAGACTATAAGTCTAAGGAAAAATTGGGGATATGTTCCATAATTTTTAAAATTCGCTTAACTCCGAAATTATGAATTAAAACTAATGTAAAACTGCATAAAAAAAATTTTGTTGATGTTAAAAAAATGGGTCTCTTAATAAATTCCTTTGATAAGCTGAAAATAACTTATATAAATTCTTAAATAACATTGCATTTAAATACAACTCGTTTTATTTTATAGGAAAGTAATATAAATTTACATGTTTTTAATCACTGTCACTATCTGATAAGAGTATGCACCATTTGTGAACAGGTTTGAAATCACTTTCATCATCAGAAACCACATTTTCTGCAATTGATCTCTTTGGTATTGGTGACAGATTTGTGCAACCTTCATTCACTGTAGGCTGATTTTTTTTTTAACAATGTAATCCATAATTAAACTTTGCATTAATGATTCTACTAATTGTTTATGCAATTCATGATATCCAGAAACGCAGTTCTGCAAGCTCACATTGGAATTTAAAGGCACTTTCAGAATTGGGGTCATTAACAAGAAAATGATTTTCTAATTTGCTGCATAGATGAAGACCATCTCGAATTATTTTTGAAGTGAGAGGGGTTGGGGTTTTCCTCAATATCTCTGCCAGTAAATACAAGTAAAACAGTGATTGTTTCTTTATCCCTTCCAAATTTTACTTGATAGACATTTTGTCAACCTTTGGGAGCAAGCACCTTGCCAGTTTTTGTACATAAACTAAAGCTTGTCTCATCCCCATTTAGAATATGGCCAGGTTCTTCACAATATCTAGAATGTTATTTTCTTCTAGGTATAACTGCAGATCTCCAAACCATTTCCTAATGTATTGCTCAGTGACATAGCACACCCATTGGTTAGAGATTCTGGTTATCATTGACAGAGCTGAGGATTTCTCTTTAAAAATGATGTGTACCAATTTTTTCCTGGTCGACTGTATAGAGCCAACTGTATTAAGATATTCATGCAATTTCGGTGCCAGGCTGAGAACTTATTGAACACCCCTCGTACAGAAGCTGAAACTCCTACACAAACTGAGGAAGAAATTTTGAATCAAATGTATAAACTATTACACTGCTTTGTATCATATTTGATGTCTTTATAATGTAATCTGATTTGAAACCAGTGTTTTATTCTGATTTCAAATATGGAATTAGTTTTTTTTCCATCACATATAGTTTTTCAACAAATCTGCTTTAATGATGTGCTGAGATATGCTATATTTCAAGATTATTGTTTGGCATCTGAGTTTAAAACAGGTAGAAGGCCACATTTCTGGGTTGAATTTGAAGAATAAAAGGCTGTGACACAAAGTTACTTGCATGAAGTTGGGAGATGTTGGGTGCAAATAACTCATCTATTCATGCAGGCAGAACTTAATGATTTGGTGAGAGATTTGAACTTATCTAAATGGCATCTGGAATGGAGGGGACTTAGTGGGGGATAGGCAGGAGTGGAGTATTAGAACCCATAGACGAGACCCTGCCTTAGGCAGGAGAAGGTGATTTGAACTTATCTAAAAGTGCAGCAGAAGTTCATGGCTCTAGGTTAAAATCAAAAAAAAAACCTTTTGGCACCAGGGACATTATTCTTATTGTATCACTATACAGAAGACGAGTAACTTCCATTCTTTGCTGAGGAACACTCAATAGTGCTTTGCCACATGAAATAATTTGAAATCCAACATGCAGCTTCTGAGTGAAGGTTCTGCATTGACTCCTCCTAAAGGAGTTTAAAGTCAATACTTCTTCATAATGGGAGTAAGTAGTTTTTTCTGTCCAGGTAAGAGAGTCTTTTGAAAGTGTGAAAATGTTGTTGATTAAATTAAAGATGAGGAGCACAACTTGCATGTATGTGGAGATTTCAAAGTGATAGGCATGCTTCTTGGTCAGTGAGCAGACTATACAAAAATGTGATGTTTATTGTGAGTGGGGCAATAGAGCAAAAGTGGGTTAAGAAATCATGGCCAAAAAGAAAGCATCTCTTGCCATAGTGACATTATAGTCTTATCATAGGGACTTTATAATCTAATGAGTAGCAGTGTTGCATGTTATTTTAAATAAATTATTTTCATGTTCACTTTGAAGTGTGATTTAATTGAACTTTGGTTCAAATCATCAATAATAAATAATATCCAACAATAAGACCAAAGACCGACTGACAGTTCTAAGTAATCTATTATATTATTTATTCTCACATACATACTGTACAGATGAGATTGTTGAACTTATGAAGTGTCCTGAGAATGAACATGGTACTGTTAACTACCCCCTGTGACTTCCCCCAGCATCCCTCTCAACCCCCATTCAGATTATCAAAAAACCCCTGTGAAATCCCCCAGTATCCCCCCCAAAACCCTACATCCTAATAAATAAATTAATTGCCTATTCCCACACTCCATAACTAACCCCAACTAAAAAATTCATTATAAATCTTAAGCAATTAAGAACACTTAAAACCCCTGCCAAAGTTATGGGAATCATCAATTTCACTCAACCAGAACGTCATGCCCATAATAACCCCTCTAAAGTGAGAATTATTGTCCCAGATGACTCCTAGTATATATGAGTCAAATAAAAATTATAGTTTTCCTTATTTTCATTCAAGATAAATGGCCACCCTGATAAAAATCAATTAAGGAGGGTCAAAAACCTTTTATAGAAAGCAGCTGCAAACCACCCCTAATTAAAACCCCCCTCCTTGAAACCAATGAAAGAGGAATACAGGGAGTATAAAAATGTATGCCAGAGGAGATAGAGATGCAGAGAAAGAGGAACGTTTGCCAGAGGAGATGCTGGCAGAGAGAAAGAGGATCATTAGCCAGAGGAGATGCCAAAAGAGTGATGATCCAATGTCAGAAGTGATGCCAACATGCTGAGGATCACTGAACATTAACTCAAACTGGATAAGTGATCTACATCAAGTTTCTGCCCTATGAGGATGCCACACCAGAAGATCTTGAAGAGGACCACCTGTACCAACCCTGGAAGTCTACCATAGGAAAGAAGATTCAACAGGACAACCGTGGAACCAACAGCCAGATAAGAAAACCATACTGATTTTTATATAGGGTTTCCTATAGCAGAAGCAATTTGTTGTGTTGTTCCCGTTCAAAGGAACATATAACAAAGTAATTTATTAACACTAGTCCAACTATGTTATAAATCTTCTGAATCAGCACAAATGAATGAATAACTAACTTTGGAATTATTAATATATTTAGAGAGAGTAACAGAATTCTAGCAGATGAATGAAAACATGTCTGCTACACAGCACAGTCAGCACTCAACTGACTTTTCAAATTCTGCTGTTCCAGCACTGTGCACATGCACACCTGCACACCATACATCATACACACCATAACCCCCTTCTTAATTAAGGAGATGGAAACCTTCGATTTTGATGTCATTTACAAGCCTGGTACAATAAATAGAGCACATGCCTTGTCTAGAATTGTAGAAGACATCCCTGAAGAAAACATGAAAGAAGAAAACTTCACCATTGGAAACGTCACAGAAAATAAATTATGTTTGTTGATGGAAGAAGACACAATTTTGAAATCAAGACCAACTATGGAATTGCCTGCTGTAATAGATTTGGAACTTATAAAGATGCATCAGTTGAATTCACCACAAATACAAGAAATTTATCAAAATTTAGTTGATCCAAAACATAGCAACATGGGACCGAAGTTATGTCTGAAGGGGTGGTTATTGGCTGAAAGGGTGGTTATGAAAATGGAGAACTCAAAATTAAGGGGTGGAGATAGACGAAAAGCAATAGTAGTGCCAGATACTTTATAGGGTTTAATTCTGCACCATGCTCATGATTCAAAACTATCAAGGCATTTAGGATTCCAGAAAACTCTCGACAAAATATTGCCTCACTTTTATTGGGAAATCCAATCCCGAGACATAAAAAAGTATTGTGATGCATGTGTCTCATGCAATGAGAGGAAAAACCCTATAAAAATAGCCCCTATCCAAAGTCTACCAGAAGTAACCTTCCCATTCCAAAGATTAGGTTTAGACATGTTAGGACCCCTGCCACATACCCTGAAAGGAAATATATACATTATAGTGTTTACTGACTACCTGACCAAAAATGTGGAAGCTTTTGCAAGTCCAGACCAAAAAGCCAAAGCTGTTGCCAAGATCTTACACACAGAAAAGAAAAGACATAAAAGAGGAGTAAAAGAGAGTAAACCAAAAAAAAAATTGCTCCCTTTTTTGTGATTTTACTCCTTATAAGGAGTTAAAAAGGGAGTAAGTAGCATAATTACTCCCTTTTTCAATATTAAAATATTGAAGGAGTAATTTTTGGATTACTCCCTTTTCTACTACATGAAGCATATACTGTATTTAACATATAACATTTAAAATATATTGTTGAACATACAGTATGTTTATCGATCACACATTGTATTTAAAATGGCAGCCTAGTCCCAAAAAATGTTCTTCAAAAACCATAACACCATTGCACAAATTTCTAATGGCAATGGACTCATTCATGCAATGAGGAGTAAAGCCCAGCGCAAAATGAAACAGTCTCCTCAGGCTGACTAACAATAAATTTCTGTGGCTCACATAGTAGTATGTAGTGGTGCATGTAAAGTCGCAGAGTGACATAACTCAATGGCTGCACCACGTGACCCTGTGGAGTGCAGTGCCAATGCCGCAGTTTCCTGCTTGAAGTTGACACACCCTGGTGAAACTCGAATAGGACGACTGGGTCCTTAAGCCCAGTGCAAAATGAGATGCAGTCTCCACAGGGGACTCACTATAAATTTCTGTGGCTCCAATGATACTATGTAGTTGCACATATTAAGTCACAGGGTGACAGGAGCAGTGCCTGCACTGCATGACCCTGCAGAATGCAGTGCCAATGCTGCAGTTTCCTGCATGAAGTTGGTGTGACAATAACAAAAAGTGGTGCAAAGCAGAGAAGTTCTCGTGTTAGGCAAGGCACAAAATGAGGCCACAGGGTGACGCAGTGTGATGCAGCCCTGCAAAATTCTGCTAGCAGGCAATCACTGTTACGTTTAATGCCATTTTAGTTGATACAAATTGCAAACCAGTATGTTGAAAAACTGTGATTCAATGTGCGGTGATTGCTGGTGTCACACATCAATGTGTCTGGGCAGACACTTTGAGGTAATTAAGCACATACTTCAAAGTGTCTGCTTTTACATCAAAGTGTCCTGGCCGTTTTCCATTTTATCTGATTAGGGTTTTTTTGGTTCGTTGGTGTTTTAGGGCAAAATTGTTGCCAAAAACAAGTATTTTTATGAATAAACCATATTGTTGTGATGACAGAATTGCAACTTGAGTGTGGTGACGTTGAGGCCAGGCAGAAGGAAAGCAGAATTGAGATATTTCTGTGTCTAGAAAAATGAGACTCGTAGAAATGGAATATTCGTGGCTACACAAAATCATTCACAGAATCGATATGTACTGTATCTTGTTCGTGGGGAGAAGGGCAGGGGACCGAAAATAGAGATAATTGTAATGATATATACCAAAGACAATTCATCACCTTCCTCTTTCACCTCAATCACTAGGTAATATTAATAACCAGGTAAAATGGAAAGCGTACACCAAAAATGGAAGAGCATTGCATCATCTACGACAGTGGTTCTCAATGTGTGTTCCGCAAACAAATTAAATGCAGAAATAAAGGTGTGGGAAAAAATCAGTACAATTTAAAATAATTTTTGAATGGGATTGTAATCAGCAAACGACATAGTTGTTCGTTTTATTGTTATATGAAGTGGTAGTAAGTACCAAGTGTAGAAAGTGTACAAGCTCACTTAAAGTTTATGATGAATTGCAAATGTTCCGTGCAAGTAAAATGTCACAGTGTAGCGTTCCCTGGCTTCAAAAGGATAGTGAACCACTGATCTACGAGATGGTAAGTTAACATTTGATAGAAATTAAACCTTGATTCAATTCGTATCTAAATGGTGGACACTATGATGTACTCAAACATTGCATCAAAGTGTGTGGCCGGACGCTTTGAGGTAGACCCCGGACACTTTGACGCGTGACCCCGGCTAGCAGAATTTTGCAGGGCTGTGCCACGCTGCGGCCTCATTTTGCATCTTGCCTTATTTGATGCAAGTATGGTGAAAAACTGCGATTCAATCAGTGGAGCGACACTTCAATGGGAGACCCAATTTCTTAAGTTTAATTCAAATATGGGTCTGTGATGGCGCTGTGGTCGTTATTATAACGTATTGCATCGTATCAAATCGATCTGATTCGTCATCATGACGTATTATGTTGTTTTTGACCACTGACATTTAAAAAAACCTGTAACTAAAGATAGAGTTGATCTGTGTGCTTTGGTGGCATAGTGGTTAGCGTGGTAGAGAGCGACGTTAGTAGTTTTGGGTTCAATACTGGATTTAGGTGGGCTGGCTTCTTTTGGGTGAGGTAGACCTGTTGGAGTTTAAGTTTACTGTCTAAAGGCACGGTTCCACTACACAGTAACTGTAACAACAGTAATTGCTTTGTGGAACCACCTATTGTTATAACAGTTCAGCTGTTATAACAGCAACTGTTACACACAATTCAAAGTAGAAAATTTTCTACTCTTCACAGTTGTCACAAACAGTCAGAGCAATTAAAAATGGCCGAAAGTGAAAAACATATTCAACATGCATCGTCATCATCATCAAAAAATCGTTTTTTCTCATAATGAAATAACATAATTAATTAATAGCTATAGAGTTCATGAATGTTTATGGAATATAAAGTGTAAAGAATATAAAAACCAAGTTAAGAAAATAGAGGCATGGGAGTTTCTTGCAAATGAATTTAATGTTCCAATGCAGTTAATAAAGAAGAAAATGGCTAGCTTATGGTCAACATATTTGATGGAACATAAAAAAAATAGCAGATAGCCACAAATCTGGAGCTGGAACAGATGATGTATATCAAACAAGCTTGCAGTGGTTTAAAGATTTTGAGTTCATTAATGATTCAATTGTACCTTGCAAAATGACATCAAACTTAAATAACACCAGCTTACAGGTAATTGTTATGATTTAATGCTAAATGTAATACAGAAGCATGTCAATGAATTATTATAATAAAGACTAGTTGCAAATCAGATGTAGCTCCACTGAAAATGTTGTTCTCCTTCACTGGTGAAATAGTCTGCCAGTGAGTCCCTAACTTGTCGAGCATATGTTGATGAAAAGTTGGAACCCCCTGGCTGTAAATCCACAAACAAATTAAAACCCTCTGTAGATGTATTATTAGAAATAGTTGTAGCTGAATGTTTTCTTAAGTAATTGGGTAAAACACAGCACGTTTTTACAATTAATTCTGAGGTCGAGATGTTTACTTCAATGGGCCATTAAAAATGAGAAATCTACTTGATAACAAACGAAAAGCATTTTCCACCACTCTACGTGCCCTTGAAGACATGCTGTTAAATACATGCTGTTTAATTGATAAATTAGTTGATCTTGGGTAAGGTTTAATTAAAGTAGCACTCAAAGAAAATACTTTATCAGCTATTATAAAATAGGGAATGCTGGTTTCAGTCCCTGGAAGTTGAGTGCGTGATGGAATATTTAATGAGTGTTCATGATTTAAGGCTTTGTACAGAGTACTACTTTTGTAAATGCCTCCATCAGATATTCTGCCATTACAACCCACATCAATGTATATAAATCTGCAATGTGCATCTACAAGAGCTAATAGAACTATGCTGTGGAAGCCCTTGTAATTGTAAAAAATGGACCCTTGATTTGCAGGTGCAGTTATTGCAATATGCTTTCCATCTAAAGCTCCAATAACATGTGGAAAATTCCATAATTCATTAAAATCTTTTGAAATCTTCTCCCATTCATCATGGTCTGTTGGTACCTGAAAATAAAAGTTATACATGTGTTTGAACTATTTCACGAATCACAAAATTATTCTGCAAGTTATGATGACAGCAGCAGTAGTAGGAATCCTGCAACTTTCACTCCAAGGCCACTACCTGCTGCTAAAGAGATTCTTTCAAAGACCACCACATACAAGTGGCAAAGGAAAGCTATGGATGTGGAAGAGTCATTTGTAAAACAGGCCGTTGAATCATTTCAGTCTGTAATCAATCATCAGAATGATGAATTTGACAACTTTGGCATAAGTATTTCATCACAGTTGAGATCAATGTCTCTTCCTGATGCATTACAGCTACAAAGTGAAATTCAGCAAATAATTGCAACACGTACAATTCAACTGGCACACCATGCTGCTAGCAGTTCGGTGAGAAGAAGAAACTCCTCATCTGATAATCTCTCAATAGCCTCTACATCACTGCAATCGCCAATATATGTACCTGTGGAACCATGTTTCCAGATTACACCTTTCAATGATTGCAATCCTATAGTATCTCAAGGTATGCACTCTGCTGAAATTGTAGTGCAACAGTCATATGATTTGTAACTAATTTTTAAAATCTTAATATATATTAATGTAATTTTCTGATTTTAATAAATATGCTTCACCTTCAAATGTGTTGGCTGTAATGCATTGTATATAGCATCACAAACTAATGGTATTGCCTTTGAAATAGTGACTCGAGACACTCTGCTTAGGTACTCCAGTGATTTGTGGGAATCACCTGTCGCTATATTCCATTAGGGTTAATGCTAATTTTACTTTTGATGATATAGCATTCCTCATAGGTGTGTTTTGACTGGTTAGATTATTTTTGACCTGAAAATGCACAATACATTTCGCAACACTATCCTATATTGCTTGAATATCACAAAATTATAAAATAATGATGCCTTACCATTTCATGAATTTCAATGAATTGATCATGGATGAGATGGAGAAAATTGCTGCATTTTTCACTACCAGCAGTTAAGAGATCTTTCCATAGAATATTTTCTATACAGAAATCATCCTGCTTCATTAAAAAACTGTTTACCCACACTTGGTGAACACGTTTTTTTTTCGCTTTTTCTTTTGTAAGTAGTTGATTAATAATAATCCAAGGAAGCAGCAGCTTGTTGCGTTTTTGTTGGAGCCATCTTTACGAATGAACTGTCATAACAGTTTGCTTTATGTTTAACAGTTGCTGTTAGCAAACTGTTATAACAATTACTGTGTAGTGGAACCGCACCTTAAGGGTACTGTGTTCAATTCATTTCTGTTGGTTATGTACATTACATGTCCTCCATTTATCATAATGAAATACCGTTAAAAAAAGTTGAAGCATGCATCAGCTGGGATGCGATCCCAGGGTGCATCGTGAAAAAAATTGGGAGTCCAGCAAGTTACCCACTGAACTATTTTGTCACAGGCAAATTTTGCAAAAATAGAGGTTTTAAGCATGATGATGTGTCTAGTTCCAATATCGGACTGTGAGGGCACTCATTTTAGGAAAAAATTTTTAACGTTAAGTGTTGCTTCTTTAAGTATATATGTTCTGTGGATTCAATGTGCATTGATTGCCTGCTAGCAGAATTTCGCAGGGCTGCTACACCCTGCATCTCATTTTGTGCCTTGTTGAATGGCAGTGTTTTCTTCCGACATTCAGTGACGCTGTGTGCAGCATCGAAATATCAATTTTTATCGAATCGATATTTCCTGCCTTAATGTTATGCTGTACCAATGGGTTTTCCCCTTTCAAAGAACAACGAAGCAAAACAACCTTGTTTTGCATAGAGGTCCCAGCAAAATGGTTTCTCATAGGTGTGTTTATGGCTGTACAAGGAGACCAAACAAGGATGCAGAAAGGTAAGTTCCATAACTTCTTTATTGACATATACAGTAGTAACAATTAAATGCTGAAATTCATTGTGCTGTCATCGGCTCCCTTGGGCAGGATGACAACCACCACTGCCTTCCAACGTCAATCTGCTTGATGGAGCCATAACATCACAATACAATAACTTTAAATAACACTTTACATGATACAAAATATTAGACAAATAATAATTTTGATAGTGGTTTCATTGCACCAATTTACTGTAGAAGGTGAATACCTTAAGCCTAGTTCCGTGGCATGTGACACTGATTCAAATTGTGTTAGAGCAGACGAAATGCCACAGAAACTGATGATGTAGGAACTCAACTTTTTTGTCATGGTAGCACGAAATCAACAGAAAAGTGGAGTTGAGAGTCAGTCAACTGCATTTCTTGCTTACAACTGTCGCGTGCATTTCATTGGCTATTACTTTTCGAACAGTGTTTGCCATTTAAATTTCATTGGCTGTTGGATTTTTGTGCTGTGGGTGCCACCTCACCGGCATTTTGGGAAACATTTACTCTACTTATGATTTCTTGCCTGCCACGGAACTACAACACGCACAATTTTGCCAAGCGCCCGTGACTGACATCATAATTTTGTCGTCTGCTGAGGCACAATTCTCTTTTCATGTTGTATGCCACTGAACTAGGCATTACAATGTTATGGCTCCATCATTTGGATTGATGTTGGAACACAGTGGTGGCACTCACCTTCTCTACAGATAGAAACAAACCACTACACAAATAATAATTTATCAAATATTTTGC
The DNA here is from genome assembly GCA_013389805.1 of Trigoniulus corallinus. Lineage (NCBI taxonomy): Eukaryota > Metazoa > Arthropoda > Diplopoda > Spirobolida > Trigoniulidae > Trigoniulus > Trigoniulus corallinus. The sequence continues at coordinate 1,927,062 of JAAFCE010009111.1, forward strand.
ATTATGTACAAAGCAATATATTCTTGTGAAGTGTCTAGAGCTGATAGAGTTAGGAATGAGTATTTTAGTTCTAAAGTGTGTGTACACTGTAGAGGAAAACCAAGCTAGAGGTTGCTGCTCTACAGCAAGAAGTCTACTGTAGGTGTTTACACTACCACAAACTTTCTCTCTACATAGGGCAATTTAGAATACTTGTAGAGAATCTCTAGAAAGACTTCTCTACAGTGTGTTTACACCTGACATGTGGAAGCTACATAGATTAGATTATAGAGAGAGTAAAAATGGCATGCAGTGTGAGTTTTTTCTAATTTTTTTAAAAGTCTAGAATTCATTATGTAGCTGCATCTGCAGTAATACTTTTAATGAAAAGAAAAAATAAGAGAGACTAGAAATAAAAGAAATTGGCAAAGCAAGGGCAGGGGTTGGGGTGGCAAATTTGAGAACTGCCCAGTGTCGTAAGCCCTAGCTACATTACTGGGGTATATCATATACCTCCATTAATAAGTGGCATAGCAAGGGTGGGGGGCCATGAGGGTTGAAGTGGGGGTAGCATATTTGAGAACTGCCCTGAGTGGCATAAGCTCTAGCTACATTCCTGGGGTATATTACATACCACCATTAATAAGTGGCATAGCAAGGGTGGGGGGCCATGGGGTTTGGAGTGGGGAGGGGCAAAATGGAGAACTGCCCTGAGTGGCATAAGCCCTACCTAGGCTCCTAGGGTAAAGTACATACATCCATTAATAAGTGGTATATCAAAGGTGGGGAGGACCATTTTGGGGGGGGCAGCATTTTTAAAAAATAATATAAAATTTCAGACATAATGAAGTTATAAATATAGTTATTTATAGCAAAAGTCAAATGTTAGATGTTAATAATGATTAAATGTTAAATGTTAATAATGATGTCTTCTCTTTGGTCTAGAAATTTTTACCGCTTGATATTTTCTTCATACAACACTAAATGAATACCATGGAGCTCTATGAAGAGAATGGCAGTCTATTTGGTTAGACAAATAGACCTAGAGTAATTTTTTTCTGTCTTTCAGTGCTGTTTACACTATGCTCTCCCTGGACAGTAAGTGCTCTATGGTAGAGTAGAGGGGTTTCTAGCTAGACCACTCTCTAGAAGTGTTTACACTTGTAGATTTCATGGAGAGCGCTCTAGCTAGAGCAAATTTAGCAAAAAAAATCTACAGTGTGCATGCCGCTTAAGTATGAGGGATGAGAGTATGAGTAGTATGTTAGGAATGAGTATGAGCTCATTAGGTCCCTCTCAGGAATGCAGATGGTCATAAGCACCCTGGTAGGGGGTGACTGAAGCAGACGTGGAAGCAGGTTGTCCGTAAGGATATGGCAGTGTGTGGGGTAGATGGGGACCTGGTGGGAAATAGATGGGGGTGGAGGGCTGGAACTTGCAGATCCGGCCCTGTCACAGGCGGGAAGGGTATGATGATTATTGTGATGATGTACAGTAAAACCTGTCTACATTGAGCACTTGCCGTTCCATTCAAAAGTGCTCAATGTAGACAGTTGCTCATTGTATCAAGGTGAGGCAGCAGGATGAAGTAGCGTCAGCTTCTAGAGAATCCCCACATATGTAAATATATGAAAAGTGAACACTGTCTTTTCCTAAATCATTCAACCAATGCATTGCTAGCCTTGAAGTTTTCAATTCTCAAAGTCTTAGTAACACTAGGTGATGGATCCAGCAGCAGATAAGGGGCACTTCAAATATTCAGAATCCCTTAATATAAATCTAGCTAGCAATTATATTAGTCCCTCTACTGCTCCTTAGACAATGTCCTATCTTCAAGGGTTTAAGCAACTGCAGAATGGACAACAACGATTGGACTGGCAGTATAGAAGTATAGATAGCAATGCAAAATGTTGGATCAGTTGCATCAGTTGAAATGTGCCAAACATTGAGGCACTGATGGGGAGCCATTGCTTCCCCCTCAATCCACCATTGCCAAAATTGAAGGCTTTTTCCTGCAGCATTTGTCCTGATATACAGCAGGAATCTTTTTCAGTTGAAAGCACAAAACGAAACTAAAGACAGAAGCATTCACTTCATCATTAGCACCACTTTTTATCCAGCTATACTTTTACATTTATTATCATAATTATTTATCCATGCTTTTATATGAGCAATGGCTCCACATGAAATTCAGCTGGTAACTTCCTTTGCAATGCACCATTGGCTTACATATTCACTTACAAATTTCTTTTGTTCTAAATTTAACTGTGTACTTCGGATTAGTCATGGGAAAGTGTTTCAGTGACGTCTTGAAATCAAATGATTTCTATGGGTGATTGAATAGTTGATAACAATGAGGGTTTGCAAAGGGATAATTCAAGGCCCAAATCTTCCAATGTCTGTTGCATTAGTTTTTCCTTAACTGTTTTATTTTAGGGCCAAATTACAGTGATGTACCATTCATTTTAAAAAGTTCCTAGTTTATTTCAAAAAAATTCAAACATTTAGAGATTCTAACACTTTTAGCATGATTCAAATAGGCGTTTATGTTCAAACTATGAAGGTTAACTGCTGCTCTGGGACTGGTTTAGAGTGATTAATGTACAAAGTATGCAGGTGCTTAATGTAAGTGACTTTACATAATGTAATCTCTATGGGAATGTTTGGTTCCATGGAAATATGTTCAATGTAGAGAGGTGGTCATAGTATCAAGGTGCTCAATCTAACAGATTTTACTGTACAAAGTGTTATATACTTAAAGTCAGTCCGCTGTAGCAGGGTCGGGTCTGCAGGTTCTAACCCTCCAGTCCTGTCAATCTCCCACCAGGTCGCTGTCCACCCCACACACTGCCATATCCTTACAGAAAACCTGCTCCCACGTCTGCTCCATCTCCCCATACCCCGGGTTCTTCTGACCACCTGTATTTATGAGGTGGACCTAACGAACTCCTCTTCTCATTATGTGTCCATACCTCCTGATTTCTTTGGCGATGTCCACCACCCCTAGGTGACGTCAAATATATTCTAGCAAATTGATAGCCACTTAACCACCGACCGCTGCAACAAGCAGACAGTTGCCCTAACAGGGCTATCGTGATATATGTGTAGTAGCATCATTTTCAATAATTGCTTCAAGTGTTCGTTGTTTAGAGAATATTCTCTGCAGTAATAAAGCATAATAATGACTTTTAGGCCAGGTGATTCTAGGCAAAGGAGTTCCGGAAGTACTGTACTTGGAAAAACTTGTAGTGAATCTCCAGGAGGAACCTGAAAAGCCAGCAGATGCTTTGGAATATCTCAAAGTGACAGAGCTTAAACAGGAAATGCAGGAAATGAAAGAAAATGCCATATACTGAGTTGCCCATTCTACTCCTGTCAGCAGTTTTTCCATAACCAGGATGAAGAGGTGTGGAGTAAGTGCTGAACCCTGGTGCACCCTAACCTTCGTAAACCTGCTGCTCCATCAACCTGCTTTAAGTGAAAGTCATGCTATGGAATGTGCAAGTTCCTTCTGCCCTTCAAAGAATAAATGGAAGGCACTATACTATATTCATGCCATGGGTGCTCCAGAGTGATCTGTGATAATCAATGCGGGCAAATTTGTATTGAATTTGAAAACTGTTTATTGTGTTTTGAAATATTCATTATCAAATGGGAGTTTTAAAGTTATAAATTAATTTTGATAAAACATAGGAATTTACAGTGGTAGTCTTGCAAACTACCCTTTATGTGTAATGTAACAGAAAATAGAGTATTATGCCTCATCATCATCATACCCTTATCCCGCCTGCAGCAGGGTCAGGTCCATGGGTCCAATGAGCATGCTCTGACTGGGGGCAGCCCACAGGAAATATTGGCTGAATTGTCTGTGGGGGATGCCAGCCTACCCCACTGTTCCAACACTGCACTACACAACCACAACAGAAATTTTTGGCAGGTAAATTAATGCTTTGTTGGTTATAATATTGCATGGTGTCTGACCTTTTGCACAATAACTACAATGCAACAGGAGTCAGGCTCATGCCTATGACTAGGGTTAATTTAATTAAAATTTTAATAAAAAAAATTTCACTACATTTTTGAGGCTTTAGATGTCTACTTACACCATTCCTAGGTGGCACACTTGTGGTGCCTTTCTCTTTCCAGGCCCGGATGACGTTGGATGGTCTTGCAGTGACCATTTTATGAAGAGCTCTTTGGTCTTTAGCCGACATGATCTGATGGTCAATTTTGGGATGTTTAGGAGGGTTGACGTCTCCCTAACAGTTTTGCCTGCAAGATGGCACCCAACAATTGTTCCTCTTTGGAAATCTGAAAGTTCTTTTCTTTGAGGCATTATTGCATCATTCATGGAGGTATCATCTCATAATAGTGTACTCTCTGTTATGTGCTGCTGGGAGGAATGCTAACTATGATATTGCAAAGGAATGTCACATTTTCATGCAAATAAGGGTTGTCCCATGACTTGACAGGGTAGTGTACATATGCATTATGTATATTGTATATATAAATGTGTTTTGTACAATGAACTACCCTATCAAAAGTCATGGGACAACCCTTATTTGCATGAAAATGTGACATTCCTTTGCAATATCATAGTTGGCATTCCTCTCAGCAGGTAACAGAGAATACACTATTATGAGATGGTTCTTCTATGAATGCTGAAAGAATGTCTCAAAGAAAAGAGCTTTCAGATTTCCAAAGAGGTACAATTGTTGGGTGCAATCTTGCAGGCAAAACGGTTAGGGAGACGTCAACCCTCCTAAACATCCCAAAATCGACCATCAGATCATGTTGGCTAGAGACCAAAGAGCTCTTCATAAAATGGTCACTGCAAGACGATCACTGAAAAGGAGTAAAATGGTACAAAACGGAGTATAAATACTCCCTTCTCAAAAGCAGTAAAAGGTACAAAAGGGAGTATATATACTCAGCTTAAGAGTATAAATATAGTGGCAGCAATTTTATTCCTTTTCAGGAGTGAATTCACTCCTTTTCTTTTCTGTGTATAGGAAATGAAGAATTTTCAAGACATGGGTTATGTGAGCAAGTACTGACAGATAGAGATCCAAACTTCCCAACTACAATGTTCCACCAGGTCTGTGAAATTCTTGGAATCAAAAAGGCATTTACTTCACCATATCACCCCCAAAGTGATGGACAAGTAGAACGATTTAATAGAACTCATGAAACTCCATTCTTCTTAACATACAGAAGAGACCCCCACTAGGAGACCTCTCTATTTGGAAAATTTTAAAGAAAAAATTAACTAAACATATGCAACTTGCCTTTAAGATGGCCTCAGAATCCCTGAAGACCAGTCAAGAAAAGGCAAGAAGAACACTAAACAAAAGGTTGAAACATGTCAAATTAAAAGAAGGAGACATGGTAAATTTGTACCCTCGAAAGGTAGGGAGTGGGTTAAAAATAAAACTTGGTAACCTAAGTTCAGGACCATATCAAGTAATTCACTAATTTGGCCTGGTAAATTATGGAATAAGAAAATGTGGAAATCCTTGGGAAGTAAAAGACGTGCACATAAACAGGCTGAGGAAGGTGGTAATAAATGATATTTTCCCCAGTCTGGAAAATAAGAATAAAGAAAAAGGAAATAATTCAACTGAGAAAAGTGGTGATATCTAGGAAGAGGAAATAGAAAATGATATTATGCATGAGCATTTGGAAAATGTGTGTTGTGGAAAACCCGATCAGGTGCAAGCATCGACATTAGAGTCATCCGGAAGCACCAATTCAGAAAATGGAAGTGACTGTACCCCAGACTTGCAACCTGAGGAATTAGTCTTACAACCTAGTGAGCATGCTAAAAGAACTCGAGGATGGGTGATTGTTCAGGGAATTGAAGAATCTCGGTCCTGGAGAAAAAAAACCCGAGGAAAGAATAGATTATAGAATGTTTAATGAGACTGGGCAAAGGATTCCTCTCATCATTAACCTCTCGGGAAAAAAATCGAAGAAAGACCTGATGGAAAAGGAAGGAAAATTAGTGATGCATCGAAAGGAAAAGAATCAAAGGAAGAAAAGCAAGAATCGAATAGAGAGTGTCAGGAAGAAAAAGAAGATCAAGAAAAAGAACTGCATGAACCACAACAGATTAAACTTCCCCAAGAACAAAACAATGAAAAAGAACCCATAGAACAACTATCTCCAACTAAAAGCCTTCCTGCAGATGATCCCACTACTACCCCAAGAGAAACACCCCCTTAACCCCAACAGAACAAGCCATTTACATAAGATGTTCAGGTTGTTATCATTACTGCAAAGAGAATGATCAAGTTCTTTCTCTCTTGCAGATTCATGATGTTAGCCACCAAGATTCTACCTTTAATAACTCTAGCCCTGGCCACTCAAGAAGTAACTAGAAGAGATATCACCTTATGCAGATGGGAAATAAACACTTTTAATTGCACAAAAAATCTTCCCCAACAACCATTAAATTTTACATTCCCATCAACTCTATGCACTGAGAATGAAAACTCATGTCAAGACTGTGTAATAGACTATGAATCTCAAATAGTGGACCTCAAGGAAAATCACATCATTGAGCCTCTGCAGTTTCAGCTGGAACACATAACTTCACATGAATGAAATGATTTGATATTTGAATGTCAACATAGCAGATCTAAAAAGGAATGTGGCTGTTCCAATGATAAACCATGTGCTGGAGATACACAATATTGTTCAGTAATAAGTTGCAACCAAAAAAGCTCAACCTCATGTACTGTATATAAAGCCCTTACCTCTATGCATGCTGAATTCAAGGGAAGAGCTTATGTAAATCCCTATATCATATCTTATCCTGTCTGCTACTATAAAAAGGAAAATCCTTATGTTTCAACCTATGCTTCCTTCCTGCATATTATTCAGTATAGAAATCCAAGGTGACATAAGTAACTTAAACAGAATAAAGTTCCACAAGCCTGTTCTTACATTTCAAATGGCTGGAATGGTAATCCTTCATAAAGGTGGAGTAGAGTCTTCTTATAAGCTGGTAAAGGACTACAACCAAATAATAGTTTCTGATGCATACTTATTAAATAAAGGGAAACTTCAATTCATTGTAGTTGAAAAGAGTGGTCAAGTGACTGAAGAAATGTTAGAAATTGATGGAAAATCCCCCATTGCCTACCTAGCAAAATCCAATACATCATTTACGGTATCCTCATTATTCTCTGAGGTCTCATAGTCATATTCCTGAAATCCATCATAAAAGCTTCACTATATACCCTTAAAACTCTAATTTCTCTTCTTTCTATATCATACAGAATGGGGAAGGGCACACTAAAATTTTCTATGGCTCTAGGATTTACAACAGGAGATTCTGTTGGAAAACATATACATAAACATATGTAGTTCACATTCAGCAAACAATTGCAGAAATGAACCAAAGGGTTCAGTTTAGAAATGGAATTCTAAACCAATGCCATAGATCTGCAATATATTCTAAACTCTATCCTTCAATCTGAAGTATTACCCTGCAAAGGGGTAGGAGACAACCAAGTTTGTTCTATTACCACCCAAGCTAAACTAACACTGGAGCATATGGAGCATGTCTCACAATACAAGATAAAGAAGGAAATTACATTTTTACTATAGAATTAGAATACACAGGGTCACCCTGCTTTTGGACCACTAGATTGCTTTACCTCACATTCCCAGTTCAAATGAGGAAACTAGCTGTCACAGCATGCCCCCAAAATGAATATTGTGGATGGGGAAATCATTGTTATCGAGGACATACTTTTAGCTCCATTACTGAGGAATCAAGAGAATAGCCAGGGATAATAGATTGCATATCTGGTGACTCTGGATATAGATAGATAATAGATAGCCAAGCTTGTTTATTCTATAGATGGCATTTAAAACTCATCTACCAACATATGTACATACTCAGTAAAGAGCACTGAGGGATATTCCTGCAAACCCATCTTATCAATGAGAATCATAGACAGAAACAATATCATTACCTCCTGAAAAACTCAAGACAGCATGTTTCTATCTGATAATACTATTGAAATTGCAATTGAATGAAATTATGCCGAATCAGTAGAGTTGCAGTCCCAGGCAGTAATACAAAATGCAGCAGATCCATATATTGCCTATCTTGATAAAGTGTCTGATGAAGGAAGACTCAAGTATGGAGAAATAGGTGATGTGCAGGCCTCTTCATGATGGTCAAAGGAATTTATTTTTGATGAAAAAAATGGTAACCTGTAAGTTTTATGAAGAAATCCTGCATTGTAATCACATTAACAGCTATATGGAGTAGAAAAATATACAGTCCAACCCTGATAATGAAGACCCCTAAGGGACCGACCATAAGTGTCTTCATTAACTGAGTGTCTTCATTTTCCAGAATGTCCAATTTTAGGTCTAATTCATGCTCATGATGGCTGTGTTTCGTTTTTATTTTCACTTAAAACATACAACATAACGTTTCTAAATGAAATTACAATATACACATTGATAAATTTAATGAAAACATCATCATATAGGGAAATCTCTCTTAATGGACACCTCTCTATAGTGGTAAATGACATTTTGGCAAAAGATGACTTACAGTTGTAAATCATTATTCCCAATAGTGGATAGACTTCAATTCTCCATGGCTGTCCATTAATGAGAGTACACTGTATGTAAAAGATTTGACTTTTACAAATGTGACTAGCTATCCAATTACAAGGGCAGGTATGTAATACTGTACACCCTTTACTAAAACCTTTACTTCTCAGTAGTGGGCTGAAGGTTAGAGCTTTCTGCTCCAACCAAATCCTTAACCACCCTCTTATAAATGCTTAAAACTAGCTAGACTATGTCCTTTTGAAATATTTATAAGGCTGTCTTCATTATCCACAGTGAAATTATACTGTAGTTTGTAGACTGTAGTAAATGCTTACCAAATGCTTATAAAAAGTTACCACTTTCAGAAATTCTTTATAGGCCCTGGTACACAATTAATGTCTAATGCCTTAACCAGTAGTCCCCTTGTAGTGCATTTATCACTACACAATTAGAAATTTAAGATAACTAACAAAATGGTTTGTCCATCTGTCATAAAAATTCAAAAAGTAAAAGGTTGTTACACTTGCTTAACACCTGCAGTACTTTACCTGACTGCCCTGAGTTCATGTGAATCCAGAATGGCTCAAGTAGATTTCCCAAACGTCAAGTTTTTTACCCCAACCATAAATTTAGAGACCAAGGAAAGAGAAGTCTCAATACAATTTAAAGCAAATGTTAAATGCGTGAAAGAATTATTATGTTTAAAATACAAATATGCTAAGTTATGTGAAAATGTAAATTTCTGTCTCTCTCATCCCATAATTAAATTATCCCAACCAAATGTTACCATTACCACAGGGATGTCATCCCCAGCTCCTGGAAACAGCTTTTGGTCTATGTTTATGAATCCAATTGGATCATTTTTTTAACTTCACTCACTTTCATCATTTATGTTGCTATTGGATGCATCTCCTCATTTTTCATTGTTTCATGCTGCCTATGTACTTCACTAAAAATGAAGAACTAAGTGTAATTCCAACAGAAAGGAATCTTTTTAGATGTAAAAAGATTCTTGAGGGGTGGATTGTCAACTAACCCTGTAACTTCCCCCAGTATCCCCCTCAACCCCATGCAGAATGCCAAATACCCAATGTGGCTTCCTCCTGTATCCCCCCAAAACCCTACATCCCAATAAATAAATTAATCGCCTACCCCTCACACTCCAAAACTTACCACAAATAAAAAGTCATTATAAATCTTAAGCAATTAAGAACACTTGAAAACCCTGCCAAAATTGTGGGAATTATCAATTTCACTCAACCAGAACGTCACGCCCATAATGACCCCTCTAAAGTGAGAATTATTGTCCCAGATGACTCCTAGTATATATAAGTCAAAGAAAAATAATAGTTTTCCATATTTTCATGCAAGATAAATGGCCACCCTGATTAAAGTCAATTTGAGGAGGGTTAAAATCTTTTATACAAAGCAGCTGCCCTATTTTATGTAGCAGCCATCATTTATGCAAAGCCCTATTTTTTTGTCCGAAGAAAATTATATTTTATTATACTATCATCCAAGATAAATGGCCACCCTGATAAAAATCAACTAAGGAGGATCAAAAACCTTTTATAGAAAGAAGTTGCAAACCACTGCTAATTAAAACCCCCCTCATTGAAACCAATGGAAGAGGAATACAGGAAGTACAAAAACGAATGCTAGAGGACATAGAGATGCAGAGAAAGAGGAACGTTTGCCAGAGAAGATGCTGGCAGAGAGAAAGAGGAACGTTTGCCAGAGGAGATGCTGGCAGAGAGAAAGAGGAACGTTTGCCAGAGGAGATGCTGGCAGAGAGAAAGAGGAATGTTAGCCAGAGGAGATGCTGGCAGAGAGAAAGAGGAACGTTAGCCAGAGGAGATGCCAAAAGAGTGAAGATGCAATGCCTGAAGTGAAGCCAACATGCTGAGTAACACTGAACATTAACTCAAACTGGATAAGTGATCCACATCAAGTTCCTGCTCTAACAGGATACCACACCAGAAGATCTTGAAGAGGACCACCTTTTCCCAACCTGGAAATCTACCATAGGAAAGAAGATTCAACAGGACAACCCTGGAACCAACAGCACCAACAGTCAGATAAGAAAACCATACTGACTTTTAAATAGTGTTTCCTCTTGCTGAAGCCATTGTGTTTAGGGCATGCATGTTAGCCTTTGAATGTTTTCTAGTTAGATTATAACATTTTTGAAGGAACCAATTATGATCTACTCATATTGAGATCAGTTAGGTCTTTTTAATCTTCAGTTAATGGATGTATACTTTTCAGCTTAGGTATTTAGAGCATGCACATTAGTATGGAATATTTTCTAGCTAAATTGTAGCGTTTTTGAAAGAACTGATTGTGATCTACTCATTTTTAGATCAGTTAGGTCTTTTTAATCTTCAGTTTATGGATATATACTTTACAGCTCAGGTGTTTAGAGCATGCACATTAGTATGGAATATTTTCTAGCTAAATTGTAGCGTTTTTGAAAGAACTGATTGTGATCTACTCATTTTTAGATCAGTTAGGTCTTTTTAGTCTTCAGTTAATGAATATATACTTTACAGCTTAGGTGTTTATAGCATGCATGTTAGTATTGAATATTTTCTAGCTAACTTGTAGCGTTTTTGAAAGAACCAATTGTAATCTACTCATGTTTAGATCAGCAAGGGTTTTTTTTAATCTTCAGTTAATTGATGTATACCTTACAGCATAAGAGTTTAGAATATGTATGTTAGCATTGAATATTTTCTAGTTAGATTTAAGCATGTATTGAAAGAACCATATGATTTTTTCATGAGAAATAAAAAATTATTGTTTAGAAGGAAAAGGTCTAAGAAGTTTTGTATAGCTCTATTCTTCTCACATTGGCAATGACCTAAAGAGGGAAGTTGGTAAGGAACTTTAAGTAAATAAACCTAAAATTAACAGTACTTTAAGACATTCCCTAAAAACTTTCCAATCAGAATTTAATACTAAATGGGCAGCTCCCAACAAAATGGATGAATGCCTTTTAATAAAGAATGAAGATTAGATAAATGGCCTTACTCATCAAGTACCTAACTATGCTATTAAGTGGCAGGGGCATTCAGAAAGCAGGGTCCTGTAAATCCTTTGAATTCAGAAAGCAGGGCAGGATACACAGTATTCATGCTAAGACATATGGCATCCTATCACCTTTTGCTAACTTATTAAAAAGCTTCACAAGCCATGCAATGCCTGTGTCCCCAAGGTGTGCCAAACATCGATGGGGATCTTATCTGGGCCTACTGCTTTGTGACCTTTCATTTTGTGAAGGGCTCTGACGATTTCAGCATCACTCACCCTGTCCACTGCCTGAGGAATTGCTGTGGCTGTTACACTGGTGACAGTATTTCAGAGGCTGTGGTAGTATTCCTCCCACCTTTTGATCACCTCTGTTGGTTGGAACAGAACCCTACCATTGGTATCTTTGACTGTCATAGCCCTGGTAACATCCTTACTCATTTCATCCCTGGTTTTAGCCAGTCTAAAAACTGCTTTCTCTCCTTCCCTTGTCCCCAATTTTTCATATAGTGCCTCATACTTCTGATACTTCGCCAGGGCAATGGTCCTTCTGGCATTTTTCTTTGCCTGAACATAGTGTATCTTTCAAACCTGGTCCCCTATTTCCCTCCACCTATGGAAAGCTACCTTCTTTAGTTTGATTGCAGCTTCCACCTCCTCATTCCACCACCATGTCTGCCTACTCTGATAAGCTTCTCCTACTCTACCCCAACTATGGCTCTGTAAGACAGTTATTTTTAAATGGGTTATGAGGCATGTCCACATGTCTGGCAGCAAATTATATAACTTTAAGTTTCAAAAGTGATTCTTTAAGCTTTAATCCAGCTTTCACAATATTGATAAAAAGTTTCATGGTATGTTTGCATGGAGTTTGGGGTACCACCAGAGGGCGATTTTTCACAACCTACATTCGCTTTATGGTGATGTGATTCTTTAAGGCTATTTCAATGATTTTGAATGGTTTCTGCACATTTTTTGAGGCACAGACTACTATTTTTGGATTTTTTAATAGTTCTATTCTGATTCTTTGCTTTTGTCTACAAATTAAGCACTACTACTATAGGCATCAGTTTGGTAGAGCAGCAACATAGGGCAGAGATCCAAGACTGCTGGGCACTTCCCAGTGAAGATTTTCAGAAAGCCAGTTGGCATAAGTTGCTCATGCTGGAGATGCAAATTAAGGGGGCAGTCAGGAGGCATGCATGGTGGCAGTTGCCAGCTAACTCAGAGGAATTCAGGAAGGGTCTGCTGATGCCATGTGGGACAGGGTTGCCAGGACAATCAGGAGATGTGGAAATATGATGTTTGGTATGGCAAGAGTAGGAGGTAACCCTCACGGTAGGCAGTCTTGGTGATGGATTGAGGAGGTGGAAGCAGCCATCAAACTCAAAAAGGTGGTATTCCATAGGTGGCAGGACATGGGAGACCAGGGATCTAAGACCACCTATATTCAAGCAAGGAAAAATGCTAGGAGGACAATTGCTCTGGCTAAACACCACAAGTATGTGGGGCTATATAAAGAGGTAGGGACAAAAGAAGGTGAGAAAAAGTAAAGTAGTAAGGACATTACCATGGCCATAACAGTCAAGGATAGCAGTAGTAGAGTCCTTTTTCAACCAGCAGAAATAACCAGGAGGTGGGAGGAGAACTATCATGGCCTCTTAAATGCTGCCAACCAGGAAAGGACCATTGTCAGCCACCCAGGCACCTCAGAGGCAGTCAACAGGGTGACAGAGGAAGAAATAGTTGGGGTCCTCCAAAAGATGAAAGGATGCAAAGCAGTAGGCCCAGATAAGATTCCCATGGTGGTTTGGCATACCCTGGGGGCCACAGGAGTAACGTGGCTAACAAAGCTCTTCAATAAGGTAGCAAGTGGAGGCAGAATGCCATCAGCATGGAGGGAATGCTGGATAGTTCCATTGTTCAAGGGCAAAGGTAATGCCCAGGATTGTGGAAACTATAGAGGCATCAAGCTAATGATCCACTCCATGAAGCTGTGGGAAAGAGTCATTGAGGGCCGACTCAGAAAATGCACTACGGTCCAGGGAAATCAATTTGGGTTTATGGTTGGCAGGTCTACAATGGAGCCAATATTTATCCTAAGTCAGAAAGAAAAATATAGGGCAGCAAAGAAGGACCTCCATGTAATATTCACTGACCTAGAGAAGGCATATGATAGCGTTCCTAGACAGGTAGTATGAAATGTGCTAAGAAGAAAAGGGGTAGATAAAGGTCACATTAGAATAGTGCAGGATATGTATGAGGGCTCTATTGCTAGGGAAAGGACGACTTGGGGAAACACAAAAAGCTTCACCATGCAGGTAGGTGTAAATGAAGGGTCAGCACTTAGCACATACTTATTTAATATAGTCATGGATGAGCTGCTGATGGGAGTGGGTGAATGGCCCCCAGTGCTTGATATTTGCCGATGATGTGGGAAAGCTTGCAGAGTCCAATGAGGAGGCCCAAAAGGGCCTGCAAGACATCAAGGTGGCAATGGGAAAAGGGGGCCTGAAGGTGAATATGAAAAAGACAGAATGCCTCACTTTTAACTGGAGTGGTCAGAGGCCAGAAGGTGAGGTACGCTCAGGAGATGAGGTAATATCAGCAGTGCAGTAGTTTAGATACTTAGGATCAGTGTTCCAGGGAAATGGGGAAATAGACTCAGATGTGTCTAATAGGATAAAGGCAGGTTGGCTGAAGTGAGACAGGCAAGTGAAGTCCTGTGTGACCACTGGGTGCCTGTAAAGCTAAAAGGCAAAGTCTACAGAACTGTGGTTAGGCCAGCTATTCTGTATGGGTCAGTGTTGGGCTGTGAGGAAAGACCATGACAGGAGAACACAGGTGGTGGAAATGAGAATGCTGTGCTTCATGAGTGGGGTGTCATGAGCTGACAGGATCTGAAACGACCATGCTAGAGGTAGTCTGGGGGTGGGAGACATCGCAGAGAAGATGAGGGAAAACAGATTGAGGTGGTATGGGCATGTGATGCAATGCGGGGGGGGAGGAGCTGGTTCAACCCAGTTTCATGCTGGAGAAGGGTATGATGATGATAATGGTGACTATAGGGCGTCAGTTATCACCTGTACGGATTTGTGTGACTCAGTCGTTTGCTAAAGTGCCATATTGGTGCTTCCTTCGTCTTGGTGTCTGCTAAGCAGGCATCAAATGAAGGTGTTAGTCCTTCCACAGGTCTACATATTGAATGACGGCTCTTCAGATGGCTTTCTTTTCCCCAAAGTTAATCGATAAAGTTGCTTAACCCTAGAGGGATAATGCTCCCTTTGCTTTTACATTAAAGATAAAGGGTAGTCTGTGAGACTACCAAAGTCAATTCTAATATTTCATTGAAATGCAGTGCTATAACTTTAAAACTCGATTGTATACAGTTAGAGTCAAAAGTCTTCATCCATATGATAACTGCACGATTTTTCATATAAAAATAAAAATACATGTAATGTAACATTAAATGTGGTTTTAATTTAAAGTTCGAACTGTCCTTTCTTCATCTTAATAATAGCAATGGAAAGTAAAGACTAATTATTTTAATAAACAATTTAATTATAGATTGTCCCTTTTTTAAGAGTCAAAAGTCTTCCTCCAGCCCCTTGTTTTCATGCTAACTTCCATGTTGGTCTACTTTAGTTGTTGGTTGGGCCACCTTTATTCTGTATTATTTCAGCTAGTCTGTTTGGCTAGTCTTTTTGGTACACATCAGTTAGTATAACGCCATAAATGTTTTATTGGATTCAAATATGGAGATTGGGGTACCCTATAGAGCAGCCATTCCATCACAAATTTGGACCTGTGATTAGGATCATTGTCCTTTTGAAACAAAAAATGATGGATCCAGGTTTACTTGCTGTACATTAGGCAATAAATTGGATTGTAGAATTGTGAGAGTTGGTGAACTCCAAGTTTTAGACACCACAAGCACAATGATCATAAGCTTAGGTCCAAACTCATGATGGAATGGCTGCTCCATAGGGTACTACATTTACTTGACCATCCTCCCCAATTTCCAGATTTGAATCCAACAGAGCATTTATATCATTATTTGAAGAAGCAAATAAGAAAACATGACATCTGCAGCATTTCCAGACTCAATGATGATATAATAAAAGAGTGACAACAAATTCCTCCTCAGTTTAGTGAAAAATTAGTAAAATCCATGCCAAACAGACTAGCTGAAGTGATACAGATTAATGGTGGCCCAACCAGTGGCTTCGCTAGGGTTGGCATCACCTGGTGTGGTGACACCGTGGTGTCCCTCTCCAAAAATGCTGCTTCTTCTGCTTTGGTGTCACCCCATTTCTCATGGGGTAAGTGGTGTCACTTGGTGTGATCTGCACCCCCCTAGTGATGCCACAGGGGCCCAACCAAATACTGAAGTACACCAACACAACTGCACTTTTTTGCTTCAAAAGGACAATGATCCTAAGTACAAGTCCAATTTCCTTGTTTGTTTGTTTTGTTTGTTTGTTTTGTTTGTTTGTTTGTTTTGTTTGTTTGCTTGCTTGTTTCCTTGTTTGTTTTAGGGCCCATCGACTACAAAGGTCATTAGGGCCCAGAAAGACAATCACCATGGTGGGGGGATGTAAAAGGCCAACCCACCATGATGATAATAAATAAGGGCAATTGCCCACTAAGGGTAAAAATAGTAAAAGGCAAAAGCCACAAAAATAACTGGGAGTAAATAAATGCAAAAGCCAAAACAGACAACGCTAAACAGGCAAAAGCCTAAACAGACACAAAAAAAGGCAAAAGCCAAAACACATACAGTAAAAAACGGCAAAGGCCTAGACAGACACTAACATAGAAGAACAAAAGCCAAAAATGACACAAAAAAAGGCAAAGGCAAAAGCCAAAAAGAAGAATAAAAAGAAGGATGCCAATACGAAAATCTTTCCAGAGGGCCAGAGGCAGTGATGGAACCAGAAGAAACCTCTGGCATGGGATTGGGATCTGTCTGGCAGCCAATGCTAGCAAAGACCAGTATCCCATGGACCCCGTGGGCCTGAGTGGGCAATAAATGGATGAGTGGAGGGAGTTGTGGAAGTATGTCCGTCTGGGTGCAGACAGATGACACAGCAGCCACCTTTGCAGCACCTGCATAGGACAAGCCATGACTTGGTGACCCTGGCAAGGCTAGCAGCCACTATGCATCTTGAAAACTGATACCCTTCTTGATGCACAATTCCTAGATGGCACGTTCCTGCAACCAGGTGGGGCAATCTTGAGAAGAAGCAGGGTGGTTTCCCTTACAGTTGGTGCAATAAGGTGCAGTCTTACAAGGCTCAGGGGAATGGTCTCCCTGCCCACAAGTGCCACACATGGCCCTGGCAGAACAGGAATTCTTGCCATGACCATACCTTTGGCACTTGAAGCAGCGAAGGGGGCTCAAAATGAAAGGTTGTACTGGCAAGCAAAGGTGTCAGAGGGGTGGGATTCTCCATCCCTTCGAACCGAGGTGCGGCAGACAGCCACCACACCCTGGTCCTTGAGCTCCTCCACTATGTTCTCCTCTGACTCCCCACGTAGGTTGGGGCACCGCACCACACCTCTACTGGTGTTAAGGGTGCAATGGGGTTTGACCACAATGGGGAAATCACCCAGTTTCTGCATTGTAAGCAATGCCTCAATCTTGTGAGGGGCAGATGCCTCCATCAACAAGGTGCCATTGCAAAGCTTCTTGGCCGAAGTCACATCACCAGCAATGCCCTTAATGGCTTTGGCAATAAGTAAGGGTGACGCCTTCCCCAAAGCTGCACCATTCTCCCCAGATAAGGAAAGAAACCAGATAGGAGAAGAAGAAGGAGTGGAAGGGGATTTAACTGCACCTAAGGCCTCCTTAGATTCAGGGACATGCTCCGCATCAGTGGTGGAGCCCTGCACCTTAAGGCTGAGGGGTCGTTGCCTCTTGTTAAGGGCAGGTGCTGATGCAGTAGGAGGGAACAGAATCGTTCTGGGGTCCAGACGGCTTACTGGGGGAACGTGGCCTCTTGTTTGGAGCACTACTCGTCTCCACAGGCTTAGCGGCAGTCGGCCCACTAAGTTGGGTGGAGCCGAGGCCATTGTCTTCAGGCTCAACACAAGAACAAGTCCCAGAAAGAAAAGAAGAAGACAAAGGGGTGGGGTTATTTGATGAGGCCCCCAGCCTCTGTTTTAGAGTTGCCATAATTTGATTAAATTATGAAGTTCACTGCCCGCAGGTCTCACCCACCATGGAGCCCAACAAGGGGACGCCCATTCTGGTCACCAAGGGTGCTTGGACAGGGTACCATAAGGGTGGCATA
Source organism: Trigoniulus corallinus (assembly GCA_013389805.1). Lineage (NCBI taxonomy): Eukaryota > Metazoa > Arthropoda > Diplopoda > Spirobolida > Trigoniulidae > Trigoniulus > Trigoniulus corallinus. Next base: position 1,944,947 of record JAAFCE010009111.1, read on the forward strand.
ATCCCCAAGTACCAGAGCAAAGGCATCAGGGTTGACTGCCGGTCCACTCACAGTACCCCTAGGAGGCATAACCACTTATGCGCCCCTGGCCAATTGACCAAGACCGGGTATCCTCCTTGGCCTCCCGTTTTCCCTGGAAGCTGTGGCCAAAGTGATGTGTTGGGGCTGTGGGCCACAGCCCTAATCCCCGATGTGTCAACCAGACCACAAGTGTGAGGTGGCTCAGAGACATTGCCGGACATGTGCCTCCTCAATCACCAGGATCCGCTTTTCCCACGGGTCTCCACGCATGGCAAACACGTGGGTAGGCATTTATTTACGGTCAACTCAGAGAGGAGCCTACATTGACCAAGAACAAGTCGGACCAAACACATGAACGACCAACGATGGTAGTATCGTCCTGCCCAGAATACGTCATAGACAAAGACGACAGTGATGTTGTCCTATCTGGGGCAAGAAAAAGTCACCCCTTTTAGTCGCCTCTTATGACATGCAGGTATGCAGTGTGCCTATTCTACCCTGGGCACACACGGGGCTACAAAATCCTAACTTGTGATCTAATGGCTGCTCTATAGGGTGCCACATGTACTTGACCATCCTCCTCAATATCCAGATTTGAATCAAATAAAACATTTATGGCATTATACTAGCTAATGTGGGCCAAAAAGACTAGCCAAACAGACTAGCTGAAATAATACAGAAGAAAGGTGACCCAACCAAATACTAAAGCAGACCAACACAAAAGTTAGCATGAAAACAAGGCGCTGGATGAAGACTTTTGACTCTTAAAAAGGTGACAACCTTTGCATTACAATTGTTTATTAATAAATTCGTTTTTACTTTCCATTGCTATTATTAAGATGAAGTTAGGACAGTTCAAACTTGAAATTAAAACCACATTTAATGTTACATTATGTGTATTTTTATTTTTATATCAAAAATCGTGCATGGTTGTTATATGGATGAAGACTTCTTACTCTCACTGTATTTGTTAATCAATATTTTACAATGCACAATACACAATTTATTTTAAATTTTTACATTCCATAAAAAATTGCTTATGATGATTACCATGAATTGCTCTGGAGCACCAGTGGTATAAATACTGCATCATCTGTTTAATTTTTGAAATGAAATTGGACGATTTTATGTAGCAGATGTGTTTGCACCCTTGATAGCTTGACGTTTCGTTAGGGAGTGCCTTTGGTCTCCCGCTGCCCAGTGTGCTTCCAACCACCTGCATTCCTGAAATTTACTTAATGTGGGAAGAAGCTGTCCATGGTGATGTGGTAGTGTAACGGGTGGACAGGGACTTGTTAGGAGATAGGTGGGAGTAGAGGACTAGAACCCACAGACCCAAACCCCACCATAGGCAGGGTAACGGTATGGCTACCAATTGCGAAGCTGCTCCTTAGTCATGCTGCACTGTGCTGCACAGTTGCCATGCAGAGCTGTGACTACAATAAACACTGCCCCCACATCAATACTACACCAGGCTGCACAGTTGTCATGCACAGCTGTGCTACTACAAGAAACTTTACAAACGTGGATGGTAAAGGTAGTCTGTCAGACTACCTTAATATAGATTGGAATTAATTTGTAAGGAAATAATTGCTTGGATCATTATTAATCAGAAAAAACCACCCTTAACCTTTCTAGGGTTAAAGAAAACTCAAAGTGACTGTCTTGCCATTAACTGTAGTGATGTTCGATTGCTGGTATCCAGTTGCCTATTAGCTAGAAATGAAAATATCCCAGTGATGGCTGGGTGATCTGGTTCAGGCCAGATGGATGTGCCACATGAAAATAGCAAGTTTTGATTCTCAACTTATTCCATAACTAAGGCCATTGCTGATAGCCTATCACTATTGCTGGGACTTTCTGAAGCTTTTAGTGACCTTGCTGCATCAAATGCTGCTGTTTTGAAGGAACTAAAGCAACTCCAAGTGGATATTTTTGAGCTCAAATTCCCTTGAGGGGTGGTGCCCTCATCTTGTAAGAAAAGCCAAACCCCTACCATGTGTTATGTTGTAGTAATACCTAAAATCTAACATCAATGAAAAATAAAGAAATAAGAAAACTCAACTTTTTGTAATGTAGAAATATTTCTTTTCATTCTAAATACATTGAAAAAAATTCAAATGCAAAATCAAAATTAATCAAAAGACTTACCTTCATCATAGTCCCTGGATGAATCCTAGAAATATGATACTCCTGAGAAAGCAGCTGGAAAAATTCTAAATCCCTTCTTCCCTTTGAAGCTAACCCTTAAGTTCATAAATCAAGTTCAAGCGAGAAATAAAAGTCTAAAAGAAACAAAAATCTAATTTTAATAGCAGTACAGAGCAGTAAAAATGAAAATCAAAACTTACCCCTTCAGTGTTGAAACTGGTAACCAAATATCTGTAGGAAACCTAGATCGTAAACCAATAAATTACAATTAACATAAACATAACAGTGAAAATTCAGTTTAAAAATTGAATTAGGAATATCATCTCTCAACAACTTACCATTATCCCTCACAGAGAGCTGGCAACTTCAAATACTATAATTATAACCGAGAAAATAACAATAAATTAAAAGTTCTATCCAAAAAATGCAGATGGATAAATAAAAGTAGTCTAGAAAAAGCTGACCCTTAACCCCTTTTTCGGAATTAGTTCAAAAAAGATATGAACAACCAAACTAAGAAAACCATGAAAATTGTAATAAGACCCTCATCTTGACAATATAATTTATTAAAAGTAAAACAAAAAGTAAATCCTACCAATGGCAAGGGGTAATAAAACTTTATTAATATAACAAACCTTGGGGTAGGTTACCCCTTTCAGAAAATGATGTAATCAAAAGAATATAAAAGGAGAGGAAATTTTTAGAGAACCAGTCGATCAGTCAGTCTGAGAAGTTAGTCTGAGAAAGACAGCCAGTTAGAAAAAGAGTGAAAATTATTGGGCAGCAACCGGAAGAAAACGACAGAAAGAATCTAAGGAAGAGGAGTAAGACTGAAAATAATCAACTTACCTGAACAGCTGATCAAGACGATAGAAGATTCACCTTTTAATGAACAGTAAACAGTGTCTCGTGCACAGTGAATATTCTCCAACAACCAATAATAGAAATCATTTCATCTAAAACTGTTTAATTAATACAAAAGAACTTAAAAGAAACTACTCACTGGAAAATCAAATGGAAAGCTTCAAAGACCAAACACAGTATAAAGAATATACAGTATGCACACTGAATAGCAAAATTACTGAAGTTGAAAAACGGCGCCACCTGGCGGCAAGGTGCGAGTTCATAAGGAGCGTTATTTTTCAGCAATTAATTGCAGCAACAATTCTGGGAGTAGACACTGTATTTTAAAAATTATGAACACAATCCATCTGCTAGTGGCAACTTAAAAGAATTCAATAAATTACATGTTGTTCATCAACAATTGGAAAACTTATGACTCCAAAGAAAAAGTAGAGAAGGCCCTAAACAATATTAGAGGAGTGACCTTAGCATCAATGTCCTAAAGAAATTGGGAGATAGACTGTGATGTGACCCACAGAATCAATGGGTGATGGTTGAAGTGAAGACAGGCAAGTGGAGTCCTGTGTGATAACAGGGTCACACAGGAGTGAGAAAGAGCGACATCAATAGAATGCAAGTAACTGAGATGCAAATGCTGCAGTATATGAGTGGGGTATTCAGAGCTGATAGAATAAGGAATGAGCACATTAGAGGTGGCCAGGGGTGGTGGACATTGTGGTGGTATGGACACATATTGAGAAGAGGGAAGGAGAAGCTTATTAGGTCCGTTTCAGGAATTCAGTTGGTTGGCAGTGCACATACTGTATATACTGTGGACCAAACCGGTAGCAGCCATCTTGAATCTCCATGACGTCAACTGTAAACAAACTATCAGCACCACCTGTGAACTATTCTAAGCAATGCAACCAGTAGGTAGGAACCAAAATTCCTTGTTTATCTAAAGAATATTCCTAAGAATGGGAATAATAACGTTGAACAAAAATAGGGAGATTGAGCGAATCGTCCTCATATACGATACACCCGATAGCAGGCGAAAAACCTAAGGCACATGCTCACCAAATATCGTTTCGTTTGGTAGCTATAGTTGGGTACTATAAATTGGCCATTTATCGTCCTGGTTAGTGTACCCGACGATATTCGGTGAGCATGCATACTTAGGTTTGTCATCTGCTATCGGGTGTATTGTCTAGGCTCTAGGACAGTGGTCGGCAAACTCCTCTCTCCAAAGAGCCAAATTTCAACAATACAATGATTGAAATTTCTTTTGAGAGCCAAATTTCCCATTCTGAGAGCCAAAATTCACCATTATTAACTTAATAATTGACAAAAATTAAATTTTTGGAAATGGCTGGTTAGAAAAATACAGGTAACTTTGTGCTTCAAGATGATACTTTTGCCACCAATATGTGATTTGTGGACTCGTCAAGCACTGACCACTTTACACAATGAGACTGCTGACTGAATGGCTCACTCAACTCGTGCGTAAGCCCCTTCGTCCACTGACACAGTGCATCTGCCACTCGACTGAAAAATAATCAACTTTTAGTTCTTTTACAGTTGGATGCTAGTCTGACTCATGTTAATGATATGCAATGCAATGTAAAGGCAACTAGTTGGAAACTGTCAAGTAATTCGCACCATTCGCACAATGCTCTCTTCATCTGAACTGCTCGGCATCATAAGGGCAACTATTGCCAAAGAGTTGCATCTGTGGACGAAAGTGACATTGCAATTAACTTTAGTTGCATTGCATTTCAGTTGAGTTGCAGTTGCATTGTGGTAGTGGACGAAGGGCCTTAGTCAACTGTGCCTTCCAAGCGCCACATACCGCCTGAGCCACATCTTCTGTCACTCGAACGATACTGCTGTGTATGCCTGTGCACCAACACAGTCATTTGTGGAAGAGCTGCATTCAAGGAGCCAAAGAGCTGCAGTTTGCCGACCCCTGCTCTAGGAGAATTAGAATTATAATTTACTTAGTTGGCCACTGAATGGCGCTAGCTGAATACCATAAACCATCTGCTCAAACTGATTTTTTGATGGCGACCATCCCACGCGAAATCGTCTCTTCCTTATCGTTTCGTCCTCTCAGGACGATTAGCTCAATCTCCCTAATATTGGGAAAAAGAAGAAAAAGAAAAAAATGGAAAATAATATACTGATGCAAACCTTTCTTTTTCAGTGACAAATTAATTGAAAACTGATTTTTGACCTTTTTTAAGATTATGATTTGCCAATTGACTTATATTTTTGCATTATTATTAATATTATCATTACTTTAGTAGATTTATTAAGAAGCTTCTAATTTTTATTATCATTTTACGTTTCTATTCATGAAGAGACGAAATTTAATTATTATTGCACTATTATTGGAACTCATTTATTTTATTCTTCATATGTTATGCATATATTTGTGTCAATTTTCATTCTTGTTAGGAAAAACCTTAGCTAAGGAAGGAAAACACTTTTATTTTTACTTCATAAATCATTTGATTTTCATTTATATCAAAATATTAAAATTGATTGTAACATCAAATCTGTGAAAAAGATACCTTTTCTTTTTATATTTGATTTCATCAAGGAAATTTGCTTTAGAAATTGAACAGCCCAAAACCCAATTAATTAAATACATATTCATTTACTATAACACCTACATCGGTGCCCAAACCTTTAAAACCTGTTGCCTTCTGCTCTTGCAATTTGGCCACAGAACAAATTTACACTAACCAGAAGATAACACATGTATGTAACCACTACCATAGAAACTCTTTATAACTTATTCTAGAATTCTATGGCTGCACCACCTCTGGGCTATTTTATTGATTGTCCTGCTTGCTCACTTCCCTGCAGATAAACGTTCCAGGCCCATGCCGGTGACCCAAACAATCCAATATGTCTGGCTCAATGGGACTTTTAACTCCCTCAACCCTTAAGTAGGCATGTGGAATGTATGAACACCCCACATCAATAAACCAAAACTATGTTGTAGGTTTCCATACTTTTAGAAACCTGAATTTCCTTCTGGCTTACTTTTAAACCCCTCCCTGCATTTTGCAAAGATAAACAGTTGGTATTTCGTTTTTCTGTAAGTGTCATGCTCTCAATGACTGGTGCTCACAACACCCCACCTACCTACCTAAGTAACTTTTTGAGAAGTATATTCTATACTTCAGGCAAATGGACCTTGCGTCCCCTCTTACTAACACTTTCTCTTTTCTTGCTTATTAAGTTTCATCCCTTTCTCCTTACCCATTTCAATAATTTTGCACACAGTGTCTGAGTTCTTGCAGTTGACAGCTCATCTGCATTGTGAACCATACATCAGATTGAAATGCAGCCAGAAAACTATCTAATGATTCTACTTCTAATTTACTACACTGAAAGCAGCATTTTCTTTGGCCAATATGGCAGGTGTCTCCCCCTTCACAATATTATCAATGGCAGGCTTTCCTTTGATGAAGCCCTCCACCCTATTCTATCCAAGGCCATTCCATTGCCAAATGACACTTGGCAAAATTGACCAGTAGTATGAGTCTGTCTATGCCCTAATCTCTTTCAATTTATATGGATGAACCTTTCTCCCCTCATACTGAGCAGGTGACACACTTCCAGCCAGAGGTCAATTACATACCAGCAGCAGCAGTCTGATAAAAAGACTAATGCTGTGAGATACATGCCTCTGGCTTAGTGCGTCCCACCCTAGTTCCCTGACCATAGCAGATACGCTCTCCCTGTGAGAAAACCTACAGAATACAATTCTTGCTGCCCTCCTTTGGATCCTTTAAACCTCCCAAGATAAGCCCTACCTGAAGGGGAACAAAATTGGACTGCCATACTCTAAAATTAGGCATACAATTGAAATATATGCTGTTTCTTTTACCTCTTTTGTGCAGTCCCCAAGGACCCTACTAATCAGATGGAGGAACTGACCAGCTCTTCCAATCACTTTACCAATGTGATCCTTCCAATTACCATTACAATTTAAGATAATTCCAAGGTGTTTATGATTTACAACCCTCAAAATCAAGTAGCTTCCTAGATCTGGATATTGTATCCTTCACGTGAATTCCCATTTTACACACCGATTGTATATCTTGTCTAGATCCTGTTGTAATTTCACATAGGATGATAATCCATCATCTAATACCTGAGCAGCACATGTGTCATCTGCAAATAGTACAAAGAAAGAATTAATATCAAGCCCTGTTGTCACTGATGGACCCCTGACGTGACTGGTTTCCATTCAGATCCACTACCCTTGAAAATGACCCTCTGTTGTCTATCAAGAAAATAGGATTTTACCCATTGAACATCATTACTATGTATCCCTAAGTTGGACATTTTTGAAACCAGCTTATCATTGGGTACCATGACAAAAGCCTGTTAAAAGTCCAAGAATACATCAACCTGCTTTCCACTATCTAAAAGCCTTTTGAATATAATCCATCAAGCAAGCCATTTGGGTGTTACATGACCTCCATTTCCTAAACCCATGTTGATTATTACTAAGTATGCCCTTTTTTCCCAGGTATCCCATTATAGGTGAGAATAAGATATGCTCAAAAATCATGGATACAGCACTTGTTAATGAAACTCGTCTATAGCACTTAGGGTCTGCATAAATGATAAAGAGAGCAGGAGAAGCTTATTGGTGCATTACAAGAATACATGTGGGTAGATACAACCCAGGCAGGGGAAGACCAAAAAGGACGTGGAGGCAAGTTGTGTGTAACCTGCAGAACCGACTCTACTGCAGGCGAGTTAAGGGTATGATGGTGACATATTCAATAAAACCATCTTTAAAGATTCAATTTAATCACACCATATTATCTACTACATTACAAGTTTAAGCAAAATGAAGAAAAACTAGACACATAACTCCTGGTTATACACAATAATTATAACATTGAACATAACATAAAATCTCACATAGTCTGCATTAATGATGGGTATGTTTCCCATATAGTCAGCAGTTTAAAATTCCTACAGTAGCCAGTAGCATAGCTTGTAGGGGCAATGGGGTCAACTGAACCTGAAATGTCAGGTTACTCTGATGATTAAATATAAATGTGAGAGATGTTATATTTCAATATCATATAAATAAGAAAGAACGCGTTGTGCAAAGTCGTATTGTACATTGTAATAAAATGTTCAGAATATGAGAAGCAGGTTTCAATGTGAACCCTTGGTTTCATTTATAGTCCACACTGATATAGAGTCCACCCACACATATGGTCCACACTAAGGTGAGATTTTATTATTATTATAACTTATAATACTTAAAAACACATGAGCATGCAGCATGCTGTGAAACACAAAAGCAACCTAATGAAGCAGAAAACTGAAAGCTTGCATCAAGGTACACAAGACTTATTTTAGGAATAACAATAAAAAGCTCATACAAATCATTTTTATTTTTCACTAAAGAATCTCAAAAAAGTAGTGCTGCTTGATTGTAGAGGATATATAGTTAAATGGCATCAATATCAAAATCTTCACTTGTGTCTTTTTCTCCTAATGACTTTGAAGGAGCTGCTGATTGTATGGGTTTCACTGGCGGCAAGGTACAATCCAAGAAGTCCACCTTAAATCATGAATGAATAAGTATTTTAACAATTCCAAATTTAAAATATTCAAGGGGAAAATAAATGAAAATTACACACTTCTAAGGCATCTTCCTCTTCCTCACTCTCAGACTCCTCCTCTTCAGCCTCCTTAAGCCATTTTATGAAGGGAGACGCCTTTTCACGTATCTCTTGAGCCAAGTCCTTGGACACATATTTTTTGGAAATTTTGCTGGACCACTCAAGAATCACTTCCTCCTCCAAGATATCAGCATCATAAAAAGCTTTCAAAACAAATGGCACTTTTGGCAGAAGTGGAGCATGATACAGCTTCACTACCTGCTCAAACCCACCCAAAAGATATTTTTGGGCTTTATGATTCCCATGAGTAAACTAAAACGAGATAAAAAGTTCCTTATCCCTCCACCAGTAAATTGCAACAGATGGAAGATGTACTACACACCCGCAATAGCAATATTCTGTGTGCTTTTATCTCGTTGACAATATTTTCATCAAAGAGCAATTCTGAGAGAATCAAGGGACCTTTATCTTTGACGTCTACACGTTCAGCTTCTAAAACAATTTCTTTTGTCACAGCATCACTTCTTATGTCTTTTATTCTGCTCTGCAATACCAATCTATTATTTAGTTAAAAGTAGAAATATTCAAAAACAATAAATTCATTTGAATCACCTTTACAAAATTGTAAAATATTTCTAATCGTTTGTGCTGAGATTTCTCAAGATCATCATTTAAAGTAATTCCTTTTGCACCTTCAGACAAATCTTCCAATCGTTTGGCAATAGCTGCTTCACTTGTATCAACTGCCCACTCATCAGTACAATCTTCATCACTTGCATTCTAGCACAAATTTTCAAAAAGTTTACTTATGAGTATAGCACTATGCTGATTGCATTCATCCTCTACCTTTTCAGGAATAACAAAGACATTATCAGAATCGTCTTTCTCTGCAGTGGGACTCAAAGAACCATTGTCAGCATCACCATTCTTTTTTCCCTTTTCACTTTTGCGTTTACTCTTGCCCTTCTCTTTGGTGGTGGAAGTAACAGAACCACTCCCCACCACTTGCTTGACACCTGGAATTTCCAACTCAATCACTCAGCACAAAATTCAACCTACTCCTAGTAGACTTACTTGGTGGATTTTTTAAGATAAATGTAGTCAATTTATGTCGCATATCAACATTATTATTGTACCCACAGGCTGTACACTGTTGGGAAATTATCTGTCTCTTTTGACTCACACACTGCAGAAAGAATGTCATAATTACCTTACAACAACCAACACCTTTGAAAATAAAATTAGTCCCTTACCAAATTTGTTTCAGGATTTTCGCATTCTGGACATAGAACAAATTTTTTGATAAAGCCATCCAAAAGTGTCTGTAATTTCTGGGAGTCGTGAGATCCATTAACAATAAATCTGTCATTCTTTACATCAAACTGAGTTTGAGCACCAAGCTCACAACCAAAGTATTTTGTTGGGTCTATAACAAGTAACGTCACAGAAAAGTCGTTAAAATATTTTTCTACTCCACTTACAAAGCATATTTTCAACCCCCTCATCAGTGGTCAAAAAGTTTTAACACTGGTCTCTGAAGCCTATTTCCCTGGCACGCGACACCAACGAGAACAGCGCTTAGGCAGACAGTATAAATATGACATAAAACACAGGCGCTAACAGAAATTGCACCTGGTTTGATTCCCTGGCATAAGCGAATTCATGTAAGCGATTAATAGTTTTGAATATGAACGTTTGGTGGCGCCAAAACCGAAAAAATAAATAAACCGATGAAAAGTAAACAGAAGACTATTTAAAAATTCAAACAGCCAATGATATTTGAGCGACACATTCCACTGACAAATGCAGTTAACTAAAGCTACTCGTACACGATGCAGTTTTTATGGCATTGAACCAAAAAACTTGCACGTGCCACACAGTTGAACTGTATAAACTCAAGTGCAACTTATGAAAATAGATTGTGCAACTCAGTCTCACGCAACTTTATATGTTTCATGTGACTTTCGAGATTGCATGGTGTAAACAGAAAAATAGAAAGTTGCGCCATCTGAAAGAAAATCAAACATGTTTGATTTTGTTGACCATGGCTCCCACTGTGAGCGCAAGTCTGCTATCATGCCACTTTTTTGCAGTGTTTGACGCACCTATTGAGAAGAATCATATGTATTGAATTGTTTTGCAGCCTGCAGTTTATTTCTGTGAAAGTAAATAGAAACAATGGATGATACAGATAGTCATCATCATTATACCAATATTCCCGCCTGTGGCAGGGTCGGGTTTGTGGGTTCTAGCCCTCCCCTCCCGTCTATCTCCCACCAGGTCCCCATCCACACCACACACCACCATATCCTTATGGACAACCTACTCCCACATCTGCTTTAGTCTGCCCCTGCCCCACGTTCTCTCAACTACCTGCATTCCTGAACCATCACCAGTATTTTCCTCCACTTCCTACTTGAAAGCTAAATACTGTCTTCATGTTTATCTTAGCCCTTTATGCCAATCTCTACTTCATTTTTGGAGTCAATAAGTTTACCAATATCGTCAGCAAATAACATGCACTGAGGGGCTCATTCTGCTACTCCCGACAGCAGCTCGTCCATAACCAGAATGAAAAGGTATGGACTTAGTGCTGAACCTTGATGTACTCCAACGTTCACTTGGAAGCCCCCAGTATTTCCCCAAGGTCTCCTTGCCCTGGCCATTCAACCATCATGCATATCCTGAACTCTGAGTGGGGTGTCACGTGCTAACAGTCTGTAACAAGTTCATGGCAGATCCGGGGGGAGGGGGTTGCAACCCCCCCCTTCCCTAAATTTTGGGTCGACTTTGACATTGACAAATGAAAATTCCGTTTCCAATCACTACCAATAGCTCAACCCCCCTGACAGAAATCGTGGATCTGGCCCTGGGGGAGACCAAAGTGGACATGGGACCAGGTTGACCAGAGACATGGTTGAGTGTGGAGTGGATGGAAGCCTGGTGGAGGATAGGCAGGAGTGGAGGATTAGAACTCGCAGACCCGACCCTGCCATAGGCAGGAATGAAGGATTCGAACTTGCAAACCTGACCCTGAAATAGGTGGGAGTGGAGGATTAGAACTCGCAGACCCGACCCTGCCATAGGTGGAATAGAGGATTAAAACTTGCATACCCAACCCTGTCATAAAATGTTCATCATAAAAGGTTAATTATTCATAAAATCTCCCTCTCATATTTCGTGCATGCGTGCATTCATGTTTTAGGGCCCATCAACTTCAATGGTCATTAGGGCCCAGAAAGACAATCACCATGGTGGGGGATGTAAGTGGCCAACCCACCATGGTGAAAATAAATAAGGGCAAAAGCCCAATAAAATTAACAAAATAAAAAGGCAATAGCCAAATAAATAACAGACAATAAGTAAGGGCGAAGGCCAACAACAAACACAAAAAATAGGCAAAAGTCTAAACAGACAAAAATATACAGCAGGCAAAAGTCAAAAAACAGACAAAGATAAAATAGGCAAGAGCCTAACAAACAGAGCTAAAAAGCAAAAGCCAAAACGGATACAGACATAAAGAGGCAAAAGCCAAAACACACAAAAGGAAAAGGCAAAAGCATTAGCATTACATTTTGTGAAAGAGGCCTGCCTCTTTCACAAATGCAAGAGAGTTATCAACTCCCTAGGGATTATCCCCAAGGGAGTTAGAGAGCTCTGGATACTCCCCGGGATGTCTTAACTCCCTTGGGGATAATCCCCAAGGAGTTGACAGCTCTGGACCGACCCCCAGTCAGTATTTAAGTTCGTGGTATCTCGCACAGTAACTGAAGATGTGTGCCACTGTGAGAGGCTCCCAACAGCAGTCACACCTTGGTTCATCCTCACCCGTAACATGTAGGAGTGGGTGAGGAACGTGTGACCGATTTGCAGACAAGCAAGCGCAATCTCCTCCCTCTGTGACTGGCGGCATGAGGACGCCCAGTGCACTGGGGCATCCTTCAGGGTGCAGAGTTTGTTGGTGGTCTCTGCAAACCACTGGGACCGCCATTGCCCATGGACAGCCCACTGCACCATCAGGAGAGCATCAGAGGAGAGGACAGAAGTGTCAGGAACATCTGGCAGGTGGGCCACCTGATGGGCATGGGCATCAGCCCTCTCATTCGCCATGATGCCAACATGCCTCGATACCCACAACAACAAAACTGTCTAGCCCTGCTGACAAATTATGAGCAGCAAACTGCACACCCTGGACGATGGCATTCCTGCTATGCAGGGTGTGCAGTAGCTGAAGGGAGGATAGGGAGTCAGTCACAACCACTTAGTGTCAGTGGTTCAAAAATTGGATGAGTTCCAGTGCCCTGTGCAGAGCTGTAAGCTCTGCAGTTAAGACACTGGTGACGCCTGGAAGGCGGCCCCTTATGAGATGACTGACGACAGATGTGAAGATTGACCAACCCACAGAGGTGCCATCCTTCGACCCATCCGTGTAAACAAAACCATGGCCCTGATAGGTGAGAGAGAGGCGTCCGAACTCTTGCTGGTACACTGACCTATTGGTACTTGTTTGGGGAAGACGGTGAGTGTCAAATTAAAAATCGGCTTAGGTACTGTCAAGGGCAGCACAGAGGCCAGCAGTACAGGCTGCACCCTAGGCATGGTCACACCCAGGCCAGTGATACCATCCATCCCCCACATTCCAAATGGAGGGGGAACCCCTGGCCAGCGATCGAATGGTCGCCACAGAGTGCGACTAAAAACGACTGGGTGTGTAGGGTGCTGCGGCTAACCTTTCAGCCACAAAATATTTGCAGCTGCTAAGCAATGCTGCCGTACAGTCAGTGGTGTCTCACTGGATTTAGCATAAAGGCTGAGCAGGGATTTCGTGCTGCTGCCAAATATAATTGAAAACCTCAAGAAGGTAGGAAAGACCATTCTCAGGTAGATGTCATAGCAATTGGTAATGGATGTTATCAGGATCGGGGGCAGTATCCTGGGCCTGTGCTGTGATATAACTGCCGCAGCTCCCAAGGGGTAGATGGGACATTATACCCCTCAGCAACACAACCAGAGAAGTTGATTGGAAGGCGTTCTGCAGCTTCTTTCTGTTTGATGAAAGCTGAAGTTTAGACCTGGGAACTGGAGCTGGCTGCAAATGTCCTTGCCAGCTCCTCAGCCACCTCACAAGGCAGAAGTAAATGTCACCCTTTGCACAAGGAGACCAGTGCCACAGGTTTGTAAGTACCTTCCCTGGATTTCTCTCAGCTTTTCCCAGACATTCTTGGATGGCGTGTCATGGGTAAGCGAGGAGACATACTCTCTCCATGATGAGCGTTTGGCCTCCCCGATTTTCCGTCATGCATATGCCCAGGCTCTGAGGTAGCTGACACGATTGGCAACAGTTGGATAAGAAGCGAAGGGAGACCCTGCGGGCCCGAATCTCACCCCGACAGTCCTCTGTCCTTCATGGTCCCCATGCTCGTGGAGGGTCACACGAGCTCTGGGCAGCAGATGCCAATGCCACCCAGATCACCACCTCTGTGAAGTTGCTCACTAGATCATTGACCCCATCAAAATCACGCGGTGGGCAAAAGTGGATTTGATGAGCAAACACCACCATGGTGGTTGTTGGGGCATTGCCCCACTTCCACTACTAATCCTGATGGGGAAGTGGTCACTTCCACAAGGTTCAGACAGAACCTCCCATTGCAGATCTGGCGCCAACCCAGGAAAGCAGATGGAGAGGTCGTTATAGGAAAAACCACCAGTGTCAGTCATCACATGTGTTGGGCACCTGTGTTGAGGACAATGAGGCCATTGTGTGACACCCACTGTTCAACAAGGAGCCCTTGGGGGTTGCACCTGTCTGAGCCCCATTAGGGGTTATGGGCATTAAAATCTCCCATAGTCAGAAAGGGTCTGAAGCTGGGCTGTGAGGGAGTCAAGGTCTGCCCAGTGGATATCAATCCCTGGAGGCATGTAGAGGGAGCATAGAGTGGTGGGCACATTCAGTTGCAGTGAAACTGCCACAGCTTGGAGAGGCGTCTGCAAAGTCACTGGGATGTGCATGCATCCATTCTGGATAAGGACAGCCACCCCTCCCACAGGGTGGTTCCCTGCTGCCAGGTGTCTGCATACATGTGGTAGTCCCATAAGGAAAGTCAGGTATCACCATGGCAGAGGATCTCCTGGAAGGAGATGCAGACGGGATTGTGCCATGAGATGAGCATTGTGATCTCTTCCCTCTTGTGGGAATAACCTCAACAGTTCCATTGAAGGAGATTCACCATTAGGTGGGCTTTGGAGGTTTATTTCTATTCCTCCCTTTTTTCCATTCCACAGCAGAAAAGGGAGGGGTGCCTACAATTGCGTCTTCCTCCTCCATCTGAAAGGAGGAATCCCCATCATGCCCCAGCTGGGGCATGCTGCCACGCAGTGCCACTGTCTTGGAAGGACGAACCAAAGACACACGCCCTACTGTGGGGGCAGGGGGGTCCCTGGTTTCTTCCCTCCTTTCTCACCCACCACCACCGCTATGGAGGGGGCCAGCTGGGCTGAGCCAGGAAGGGGGCTGCTCAAAGCAGATGCTGCTGTTTGATGAGAGGCATCTGTGGCCTGCAAGGAGGCTGAGCCAGAGGAAGTGATGGAACCAGAAGAAACCACTGGCATGGGGCCGGGATCTGTCTGACAGCCAATGCTAGCACAGACTGGTATCCCTTGGACCCTGTGGGCTTGAGTGGGCAAAAACGGATGAGTGGGTGGAGTTGTGGTTGACAGATAACTCAGCAGCCACCTTTGCAGCACCTGCATAGGACAAGACACGACTTGGCGTCCCTGGCAAGGCTAACAGCTGCCGTGCATCTTGATGCTGATACCCTTCTTGACACGCAACTCCAGGATTGCATGTTCCCGTAACCAGGTGGGGCAATCCCGAGTTGGTACAATAAGGTGCAGTCTTACATGGCTCAGGAGAATGGTCTACCTGCCCACAAGTTCCACACATGGCCCTGGAAGAACAGGAATTCTGGCCATGACCATTCCATTGGCACTTGAAGCAGCAAAGGGGGCTTGGTATAAAGGACATACCAGCAAGCAGAGGTAGCCAGCCCTGATGTATTCTGGCAACTTGGGCCTACCAAAGGTCAGCACCAAGGTGTCAGAGGGGTGGGATTCTCCATCCCGTCGAACCCAGGTGTGGCAGACAGCCACCACACCCTGGTTCTTGAGCTCCTCCACTATGTTCTCCTCTGACTCCCCATGTAGGTCGGGGCACCGCACCACACCTCTACTGGTGTTAAGGGTGCGATGGGGTTCAACCACAATCGGGAAATCGCCAAGTTTCTGCATTTTAAGTAATGCCTCAATCTGGTGAGGGGCAGATGCCTCCACCAACAAGGTGCCATTGAAAAGCTTCTTGACAGATGTCACGTCACCAGCAACGCCCTTAATGGCTTTGGCAATAAGGAAGGGCAACGCCTTCCCAAAGCTGCGCCATTCTCCCCAGATATGGAATGAAACCACATAGGAAGAAGGGGTGGAAGGGGATTTAACTACACCTATGGCCGCCTTAGATGCAGGGACATGCTTTGCATCGGCAGTGGAGCCCTGCACCTTAAG
Source organism: Trigoniulus corallinus (assembly GCA_013389805.1). Taxonomy (NCBI): domain Eukaryota; kingdom Metazoa; phylum Arthropoda; class Diplopoda; order Spirobolida; family Trigoniulidae; genus Trigoniulus; species Trigoniulus corallinus. Next base: position 1,961,185 of record JAAFCE010009111.1, read on the forward strand.
GCTGATAGGTTTTGCCTCTTGCTAAGGGCAGGTGCCGATGCAGTAAAAGGCACAGAAGCGTTCCGGGGTCCATACGGATTACTGGGGGAACATGGCCTCTTGCTTGGAGCACTACTCATCTCCACAGGCTTAGCGGCAGTCGGCCCACTCAGTTGAGTGGAACCGAGGCCATTGTCTTCAGGCTCTACACAAGAACAAGTCCCAGACAGAAAAGAAGAAGACAAAGGGGTTAGGGTTATTTGATGAGGCCCCCAGCCTGTTTTTGAGTTGCCATAATTTGATTAAATTATGAAATTTGCTGCCCACTGGCCTCACCCACGACGGAGCCCCACAAGGGGACGCCCATTCGGGTCGCCAAGGGTGCTCAAACAGGATACCAAAAGGGTGTCATAATACCCGAGTACTAGACCAAAGGAATCGGGGTTGACTGCCGGCCCACTCACAGTAACCCTGGGGGGCATATAAATTTGCTCTCCCACCGCCTGACCACCTGTCAGGTGACCAAGAAAAGGGTGCACATACATGCACCCCTGGCCCTTGACCAAGACCAGGTTTCCACCTTGGCCTCCCATTTTCCCTGGAAGCTGTGGCCAAAGTGAAGTATTGGAGACTATAGGCCACAACCTAAGCCCTTGATGGCTGTGAGCCAAGTCACAAGTGTGAAATGGCCCAGAGACATCGCAAGGCATATGCCTCCTCAATCACCAGGATCTGCTTTTCTCAGGGGTACAGGTCAATTTGTTTGTTTGTTGCTGCTTTAGGGCCCATCAACTACAAAGGTCATTAGGGCCCAGAAAGACACATCACCATGGTGGGGGTGTAAATGGCCATCCCACCATGATGGCAATAAAAAGGGCAAAAGGCCAATAAAAGTAATAACAATAAAAAGGCAAAAGCCAAAACAGACATATAAATAAAGGCAAAAGCCAAAAACAGACATAAAAAGGCAAAAGCCAAAACATACATAACAATAAAAGTGGCAAAAGCCAAATCAGAGAGAAGAATAAATGTGGCAAAAGCCAAGACAAACACAGAGATAAAAAGGCAAAAGCCAAAACAGACAGAATAATCATTGTGGCAAAAGCCAAAACAGACATTACAATAAATGTGGCAAAAGCCAAAAAAAATACACAAACAAAAGGCAAAAGCCATATAATTCAAAATAAGACTTCAAATTTTGTGAAAGAGGCCAGCCTCTTTCACAAATACTAGCGAGCTCTCCACTGCCTGAGGGTTATCCCCAAGTGATGTGGAGAGCTCTGCGCTGACTCTCAGTCGCCATCTAAGTTCTTGGTATCTCTCACAGTGACTAAAGATGTGCGCCACTGTGAGAGGCTCCCAACAGAAGTCACACCATGGCTGATCCTCACCCTGTAGAATGTAAGAGTGGGTGAGGAAGGTGTGACCGATTCGCAGTCGAGCAAGCACAACCTCCTCCCTCCGCGATTGGCGGCACGAGGACACCCAGTGCACTGGAGTGTCCTTCAGTGTGTCCACTCTACAGCTCCAGAACGTCATGTGCCTATTCTACCCCGGACACACAGGGGATTTGGTCTGCGGGAGGTATTTTATTTCACTCCTTCCCTCAGAACATCCAGGGGCTGACTAAATCGCCATTCCTCATATTTCATTTAATAAATTCTCCATTACTCCACATTCAACAAAAAACAAAACAAAATTGCAAATTTAAATGGCCGAGATTTCATGCATGCATTGAAAGATGACACAAAAAAGTGGCATATACTTTTAAATCTGTTGCATGCAACATAAATTGCATGTTACGTGTAAAGACACTTGGCAACTTTTTTATTCACCATGCCACTTTTTGAGTTGCGCAACTCAAAAAATGGCAAGTTCTATGCCACTTTTGTGCTCCGTGTAAACGCAACATGCCACTTTACTTGCAGAACTCAAAATTGCATGCCACAAAAGTTGCACCGTGTACGAGTAGCTTAACTCTTAACTCCACCACTGATTTTGTTCTTACTTTACAGAATGGTAGTGTAACTACGTCATCAGTTTATGTGGATTGCCGTCTGCTAGCGCGCTATTCTTGTTGGTGTCATGTGCCAGGGAACCAGTTTTGGGGAATCATTTCTCCTCTACCGGTCAAGTATCTGGTATTATTAGAAAAACTGACTATACATTGTTACACATGAAAACTAAAGCCCAGTTCCGTGGCACGCAACACCGACGCAAATCGCGTTCCAACAGACGAAATCCCACGGAAACTGATGATGTAGGAACTCAACTTTTTTGTCGCGGTAGCACGAAATCAACAGAAAAGTGGAGTTGAGAGGCAGTCAACTGCATTTCTTGCTTACAACTGCCGTGCCCATTTCATAAGCTATTACTTTTCCAACAGCGTTTGCCATTTAAATTTCATTGGCTGTTGGATTTTTGTGCTGTGGGCGCCACCTCACCGGCATTTTGGGAAACATTTACACTACTTATGATTTCTCGCCTGCCACGGAACTACAACACGCGCAATTTCGCCTAGCGCCTGTGATTGACGTCATAATTTTGTCGTCTGCTCAGGCGCAATTCTCTTTCATGTCGCGTGCCACGGAATTAGGCTTAATTAAAGAATGACATCGAAGTTACTTACAAGTAGGAGGACGATTAAGAGATTTTGCAATATCTATCATGTTAACAATGACTGTTTTGATGCCATTTCCCTTCCCTTCAACCTAAAACAAAAATGATTGCTTATACTGTATTCAATTAAAGGGTGTCTCCAATGATATTAAATTAAAAATATCCTTACTTTAGCAATGAGACGGGGCATTTTGTAACGATAGAATTGATCGGACACATTTCGGTTGACGTTAACGCTACCCATGACTGCAAATTCAAAAATAGTCACGATCTAAAAGGTTGTAATTTCCTGTGTCGATTACTCTGAAACTTTGGTGTCCTTGTAATTGAGAATTAAAAAAAGTATAATTAGTCTTTTTGTTCATTAATATCACCCATGTGGATTGACTACTTCCGGGTCCCCTAATACTACAGACACGTATCAAAGTATGATTTTGACTTACATTATTGAGATGACAATCTATTTGAATTTCAGTATTCGTATCAGTGGACTTAAAATGTACCACTAAACACTCCCTTAACTAGCACGAAGGTCTCAAAATCTTATGAAAATTTCAAGTACGTTACACACTATATACCGGTATATCACGTGAGTTGAATAGCGACGATACTTAAGGCAACATTCTACTACAAAGTGACGTTAATTTCGTTCAAAATTGCAAAGTACTTTTCAACTTATTGGTAATAAATCACAACAGATAACACTGGTACATTTCTGGGCAATCACCTTTTTGCATATAGAATGATATAAAAGGTATTTACCTGTGACTGACAGGCTTGAATTTCTCTGTATAAAACATACACCTACTTAAAACGAAGTCCCAGTATGGGTCTATAAATTTACAGATGTTACAAGGCCCGAGAAACTGCAATGGCTCTGAAAATATATAAACATACTTATTGGAAAGGTACTATTGGAAATATCTACGCTAACAATAGTCAAACTAGCGAATTTAAACACGTGACAGACAAGGTAGTTTAAAAATTACAAAGATATGGCATCCGTTAATAAGGAATCAGTATCACTGATTTCTCATCAGTACCCAAAAAATTTTAAAACCGTAGTTTAATTCATTTCTTTTCATTGCCATGATAACCTTTAGATACATTTTTACTAGTTCAAGATGGAAAAAACTAATAACGCTACATATAACGGCCCGAAGGACTACAGTACTTCGTACGTCGACAACCTATTGCGTAAATCTTCTCAACCAATTAAGAAATAGCAATTCAAATAAATTTAAGATGTGATAATTATTAACTTAGTTGTTTAAATATGCTTACCGTTCAAATTAGTTAAAGTCATATAAAAAGATGAAAGCACAAGCTATTGCTGTATTTGAAAATGAATTATTTGTCTGTGATTCCAAAACACCAAAGACTGCAGATGGCGACCACCAACACGACTACCCAAAATCAATGTAACCTAATAACAAGAAAGAGTTAACCCTTTAGCAGTCGTAGCATAGCATGAAACTCAAAATTCCTTTGTAGAGCACATTAAATACATCATTCAAGTCTTATGATCGATCACAAATACACACCTTACTATGTAACAGTTTTAAAACAAATTACACTACCAATATCTAGCAAAGTATAAAACAACAACAGTATGCGCATTGAATAGAAAAATCACTAAAATTGAGAAACGGCGCCACCATGCGACAAGGAAGTACAGCTGTGCTGCATGCCATTATTTTGCATGAGCCTAGTTCCGTGGCACGCGACATGAGAGAGAGAATAGTGCTTGAACAGACGACAAAATTATGACGTCAACCACAGGGCTAGAAGAAATTGCGCCTGTTGTAGTTCCGTGGCAGACGAGAAATCATGCGAAGTGTAAATGTTTCCAAAAATTCCTGTGAGGTGGCGCCCACACCACAAAAATCCAACAGCCAATAAAATTTAAACCAAGGAGTCTATAAGGAGTACCAGCTCCGACCCTTTCCCCATTGACTTTTGTGTCACAGGTGGCGCCCCAAGTGGATGGGTTGTATTTCAAGCATCTTAAACATGCAATTATGCACTTTGATTGATTTTTCTTAATAATAATCTCAACTGCTTGCTGCTAATTTGAACACATAAATAAATTGCTCAGTTTCACATGTTTTTAATGGAAAAAAATAATTTCTTTATATATACACTTAGTACAAGACATTAAGACAGCAATGGATAAGCAGGTCTTAAGGTGAACATGAAGAAGACTGAGTACCTAGCTTTCAGTTTTAGTGGCCAGGGACAAGGGGGTGAGATTCGTTTTGTGAGAGAGGGGATTCCAGTGGTGCAAGTTTCATTATTTATGATCAGTTTTCCAGAGCAAAGTGGAAATAGATTCTGACGTGACCCATAGGATTAATGCAGGATGGCTGAAGTGGAGACAGGGAAGTGGGATCCTGTGCGACCACCGGGTCCCAATAAAATTGAAAGGTAAAGTTTATAGAACCATCGTCAGGCTCGCTATCCTGTTTGGCTTAGTGTTTGGCAGTTAGGAAGAACCATGAATGGCAAATGCAAGTGGCTGAGATGTGAATGCTTTGCTACTTGAGTGGGGTGTCACGATATGACAAATTAGAAATGATTACATTAGAGGTAGCTTGGGGTGGGAGAAATTACAGAAAAGATGAGAGGTAACCGTTTGAGGTGGTATGAGCATTTGATGAGGAGGGGAGAGGAGTGATTTATTAGGTCCATTGTGGAACAGCAGGTAATTCGGGGCACCAGAGATAGAAGAAGGCCAAAACGGACATGAGAGCTGGTGGAGCAAAGGGATATGGAGGCATGTGGGGTGGAGGGGAACTAGATGGGGGTAGGCGGGAGTGGAGGATTTCATGGAGTTTCAGCAATTTACAGCAGCACACACTATTACTGCTCCTTTTGCCATCCTGGTGATATATCCTATGGTGATATATATTTCCAAAATCTTTACATTATAGGTAGCTTGGGGGTGGGAGACATCGTGGAAAGGAAGAGGGAGAAGTGTTTGAGATGGTATGGGCATGTGAGGAGGAAAGAGGAGAAGGAATGTATTAGGTCCATGATGGGTCTCCATGTGATTGGGGGCACCTGGGATAGGGGAAGGCCAAAACGGATTTGGGAGCTGGTGGTGCAGAGGCACATGGAGACATGAAGAATGGAGAGGTACTTGGTGGATGATAGGCAAGAGAGGAGAATAAGAACTTGCAGACCTGACCCTACCACAGGCATGAGGAGGGTGAGATAATGATGATGAAGGTGATATATATACACCTGACACTTGATAACTACTTTTAAATCATTCCAATTATTATTTATATAGTTGTAAATATGCAAACTAATACAAGTAAACAAGGAGTTTCATCAAACCAACTACTAGGTGGTGCTCTTTTGGTATGAGGACACAAAAGGGAGGAGGTGTCACTCCTTGTATTAGACTCCTCGGTTTGACTGTAGTCAAACCGCGCATTTCATTGGCTATTTCATTTTGAACAACGTAGCAAGTCCTAACCCTTTTCCCATCTGTGGCAGGGTCAGGTACCCATTTGTCCCTCTGAATGGACACAGGTTGATATATTGGCCATAGTTTAAACAAGGAATCTAATACAAGGAGGGACAGCTTCGTCCTTTTCATGTCCTCATTCCGAAAGAGCACCACCTAGTAGATGGTTTGCTGAAACTACTTGTTTACATGTATACTACGTGTTTACATTGTTTACATGAAACTACTTGTTACACGAATCCTTGATAATTCCCTCAAAGTGACGGTCAAGTGAACCGTGTAAACAGCAAATCATCCAAAGTGATCATCCATGATGACGGATGAACAAACTTGGAAAGGGTTCAACTTTTCAATCACTTTGGATGATTCACTGGAGTAAAAATGGGGTAAATTCTCACATATGATTGTGAATTTCACTCATGAATGTGAATTTTCAGACATTTGCATTGAAGTAAGTGAATGACACAGTTCAATTAGCATGATGTGTGTAAACATAAAGTGATTTCCTTTTTGCATGCCACAATTAGTGAAACCATCGAATGTGAACCATTTAAACGCGCCTTAACTCTCAACTCCACTTCACTGTTGATTTCGTGCTTACTTAACAATATGGTAGTGTAACTACATCATCAGTTTATGTGGATTGTCCTCTGCCAGAACGCTATTGTCGTCGGTGTCACGTGCCAGGGAACGGGGCTTTAAGAAAAGGAATTCCCTTAACTTAAAACCAAATCCACTACAATAAAAAAACAATTCCCTAAATTAAAAAAAATGAATCCTCTAAACTAAAAAAAAAAAAAAATATGAATTCACTAAAATGAAAACAAAACCCACTAAACTAATTCATGAACTAAAAAACAAATATATTTGATAAACTTAAAAAAATTAATTTCCTAAACTAAGCAATTACTAAATTAATACAAAAAACAGATTTGAATAATTCAATTGAATTATTGGTATTTTCCATCATCTGCTGCAACTGGTTGCAGCATGCCACCATTTTTATTTTTCTTTGACCCACTGCACAGAACACACCTCTATTTTGGTCATGGTGGTTATCCTTTGGTCTGACCAAATTTGACCAAAGTCACTTACCAAACCAGCAGGTGCACCAGTAAAATGCATTGTTTCTGAAACAATGTGACCAAAATTGACTTGGTTAATCACCAAAGCATGCCTAATGTCAACTGCATGCTGGTAATGTGAGCCTATACAAATATTGCTCAGTGTAACACGTTTTTAATGGGAAAAGAATAATTTCTTTATATATACACACATACAATAATTAGTAAATTGTGAGATGGTATAACTACAAGTGTTTCAATTTAATTAACTTTCAATTTCTCTTATTTTCTCCCACTAACTTCATGTTTATAAACTTAATTGCATAATACAATCTCATTCGAACAAACAAATCAACAATGCTGTTTCTAATTGTTTGACACACTTCCTTAGACATGTATTAGAAACAATTTTAGACATCTGTGATGCAATTAGAGTCTTAAGCTGCTCTAAGTGCTTAAGCGAATTAAATGTATGCACAAAACATCCTTCTAATACACAAACACATTCATAAAACACTTTGCTAGGTACTTTAAACTCACCTCATTTCAACTCACACAAAATCACCTTCATTATTTTAATTGAATGCCTTGAAAGTTGCAAATACTTCCTTTGGGGATGAAAACAATTTATCTGAAGAATAAGGAATCTGGCAATTGTCATCAGAGCAGGAATGGTCATGGTCACACTTGAATAACAAGTAACCAGCAATGTAGAACAATATATTGGCAGCAGGAATATTGTTGAGCTCACTGAAATGGTCAGTCTGATTTTGAATAAGTTGTGAATCAAAGTCAGGCACTGTTTCCATTCAAAATTCTTGTGTTTTAATAGTATTTGACATATGTTCAAAAGTAAGGGATATCTTGCCAGTGCCAAACTTGCAATTAGCAGAAGGTGACGTCCTAAACAGGGAGTTTGAAAATTGTGCTCTAAAACTTCCCTGGAATTGATAGGGATTTGGATTATCTCTGCAGCCACCACACTAACACACTGCCTGGTTTATTTGATTTTGTGCACAAGAAAGTAACAGGATCATTAAATTCTTATAAGATTCTCCATAAACCGCAGAGTGCTGTTATTGTCTGCTTCCATCCAACCACAAAATGTATTGGGATATTGGAAGCTGACAAAAATTTCTATTTCTACAACCATGAAAGACAATCATTTAAATAGCAAATGTGATTGCTTTTGACTGTGATTGGATGCCAAAGTTTTTTCCCTCTCTTTCACATGCTACTGTTGAAAGCATCAAACAACCCATCTATCTTTTCAAGAAAGTCAGCTATAAATGCTGCTTGTGATGACAATAATCCAACAGATGTATAGGTATAAATTCCAGCAGCAACAGAATGACTTAAAAAATGAGCTGCTAAGGAAACATTAATCGTTGAAAAACCTGGCACCTCCAAATGTTTATGTGTGATTTTGGGAGCCACTCAAATGTTATTTTTTTATCCATTTCAACAAATGGAACAATGTACTTCCAGCTTATTATTGCATCATCAATTTGCAAATCATACTTTTTTAAGTTGTTCCTTGTACATTTCAACAAGTGTGGGGGGGGTCATAGAAGAAAAATATATTGTTAGTATTTAATGAAAAATATGGTTTTTGGAACGTTACCCCCAGGTCTGAAAAACATTTTTGAATGCAAGTACCAAGATCACACACTGTGGCTACAACTTGGAGGCCAATGGAAAAAAGGCTTTCACATGTTGCAACCAAGATGTCCTTAAGAATTTCTGCTGGTGTGGTTTTGCATGAAAAATAAAATGCAAGTGGTTGTTTCCAAGAGGCACATAGGCCAAGAACTAAAAATACCAGGGCATGATTTGCTACTTTCTTAGATTTCCCATGAACATCATAATCTTCCACTCCCACTAGGCAATCCCTGGAAGAATCATAGGTTATTGATGCTTTGAGGGTCATTTCATGCACTGGCATTTTGAGGCTATCAAGAGTGACTCATTCAGACCTGCTCTGCATTTCAGATGGGACGTCCAGTTTTTTTAGAGTGGAACGTGTTGGTAGGCATAAAAAAGTCTTAAGAAAGTTATAGCCATGAGCACTTTGCTGATACAGCCTAAAAGCAAATTGCTTCTTATCATTAGTCCATCTATGGACAAATTTAATTCTTTGTTTCATTAAAATGATTTGTTCTGTGAGTTTCAGTTGAGGACCTTGCAAGTACATAGCAAGCAATTCCATGAGTGAATAGATATCTTTCATTTCATGTTTGACCTGACTTTCTTTTTCTTTAGTGGCAGCCTGACTGTGCACCAACTTCTTTTGCAATGCTACTACTATGTTATGCTAATGGTTTGGGGAGTAAGCCAAGCAGCCAAGCAGGATGTAGGAGAGAGGAAATTTGCAGCACCCAATGTTCACTACCAACCACCTGTGTTGTTACCAACGTGGGTTTGCATTGCTTGACTTCAGTGATTGTATGAGAACTGGTGTGTCCAATGCAACTTGGCTGCAATGCATTGATCATCCTTCATAACTTCTACTTACATGGAGAGTTCACTGCAAAGTATTACTCATTAATTTAGTATTGGTTTTAGGATTGCTTATTTTTCCATGCATTGCTCAAAGAAAAGGAAATGAAGGAATGGATTAATGGAGGCCATGCAAATGAACATCCAAATGCAACATAATTAGCCCTATCACCACAAGCACTAGCACTATGGTTATCAAAACTACAGGAAGCAGAGAAAGAAATATCGGAATCGGCATGGCATTTGATTTGGAGTGGTGCATCTTACTATGCCAGCTAAAAAGAAAATATGCAATGAGGTTGATTTTGCAAAATGCTCATACAATATACATATGCATAATGGCAATACAGGGAAAGGACTTGTGCATATAATTCTACAGACAGTGATACATTTAAAGTCATACATACAGGTGTTTCTAATAGCTGGTGATTTCCTAGTAATTGCAAGATTTTGGGGACATTTGGTACATCAAAAATGGCTGGAATAGCATTCTAAATTAGCTTCATTGTGGTGTCATTCATAAAGTGACTGTTTTCAAAGTGCTTATTGCATAAGCAATAGCTAGCATTCAGTTCATCACAGGAGTATTTTAGAATGTCATCCCTCCTGGAGTTTTGCACCCATCTTGCACATCTAGAGCATACAGAGTTTATTGAAAAGTATAGTTCTATTTGGAAACAATTATATAAGTTTTTTGGTTAGTCGTAAGGATTTACAAGTAACATACCTCTCCTTTTCTCTAGGAAAACTATGAAAAGACAAATCTGGCCAGGATTTTGTGGAGTTTGAGCAATTTACAGCAGCACACACTATTCCTGTTCCTTTTCTCATGATTGTTTTTGTATAGGCCTATATATATACTTGATACTGAAACTTGATAATTACATTTAAATTGTTGATCATTGGTAAATCGTTGATAATTACTTTAAAATAATTGTAAATATGCAAGCTAATGCATGTAAAGAAGTAGTTTCAGCAAACCATCTACTAGGTGGTGCTCTTTAGGTATGAGGGCATGAAAAGGGTGGAGCTGTCACTCCTTGTATTAGACTCCTTGGTCAAACCAATGAGTCTAAAGTGGCCCTCACATGATCAGTAATACTGACAATATTGAATACAGTTGGCTCTCTTTTTATGAGGGTTCTTTTCATGTGATTTCCAGGTTATACAGTTTTCATTTGATTAAACAAATTTCACCAAATATGCATACTGTATGCTTATTCAGGAAGTATAGTCAGTGTAATATTGTATTAGCCAGTACAAGACATTTTAGTCTGTCAGAAATTAGCATACATAATAGGGGGTTCCGCACTTGTACATGACACTAAACAATCATACCATTATCATCATAACCTTATCCCGACTGAGGCAGGGTTGGGTCTGCAGTTCCACTGAACGTACTCTAAAATTAAAACTTATTTTGGAGGTGAATTGAACATTTTTAACCATGATGACATAGAAGAACTGCTGGTGGATGATGTCTTAAATGACGATGATATTATTAAACTAACTTTAGGTGCAGGCTGGTGTCAAAGTGTCCTCGGACACATTAAGGTAATTTAATAAATACCTCAAAGTTTCCCCTTTCATGTCAAAGTGTCTCGGCCTTTTTCCATTTCCTAGGGTAAGTTATTATGATAGAATTTTCCATTGATTCACGTTACTCATGTGCTCTGCAGAAAAGAGTGAAATTGGGGCATTTGCCGAGATGTTGGGCACTTTGAGGTACTCAAAAATTGTCTCAAACTGTCCCACCAAACACTTTCAAGTGGACCCCAGACACTTTGACATGTGAGACTGGCAACCCAGACAACCCAGCGAATATCCCTGCTTGTTCCAGACGCCTGACTGGAGTGCCCCCAATCAGAACATGTTCCAGGAACCAGGAGTTCCGACCCTGCCACAGGTGGGATATGGGTATGATGATGATGATGGTCAAAACAAAAGTCTGCAGAGAGTGAGAAAAAAATATGTTTGTGAAAATGTTTTGCCAAATCAAAGAGATCTATTGCAAAGACAGTTATTTATGATGATGAAAGTGATTTACAAGCAGTTTGCAGATGGTGTATACCCTTATCATATAGACAATTGAATTGGAATACAATTTTATTTAAGGTTCATATAAATCTTTTTCAGCTTCCCAAAGAAATTTATTAAGAAACCTATTTTCTTTAACATCAACAAACTTTTTTTTATGGGGTTTTACATTCATTTTAATTCGTTATTTCTGAGTTATGCAAATTTTAAAAATTATGGAACGTACCCCTCGTTTTTCCATGGACTTATATTCTCATTTTATGCAAATTCGTTTTATGCGTTTTTCTGAGGAACGTATCTTCTGCATAAAAAGAGACCTGACTGTATTGGCAATATTTCATCAGTATTCATAAAGAGCCCTCAGACGATAAATATTATTGTCAATAGTTAGTTTGTTCAAAAATTACGAAGCATTCATTTGGTGTCCTCTGTTTACCATTTCAAAATGGTTAATAGGAAAAAAGCATATATTGCTGTTATTTTATGTGGAGTAACATGCAATGCAAAGAATTGAAAAATGGATTTACAAATGACAGGAATACATACTTATTTAAATTTAATAAATCACATTGAAGTAACTGATCCTGAGGGTCACTGCAACTAGTTTAGAATGAGCAGTAAATAGCAGTAGACTGGCAATAAATAAGCATAGGGTTGCAGCTGTTGTCAGAAACGACTGGAAAACAAGCTGTCCAATAGGTATATTGCTCTTGCGTTCATCTAGAGGGAGTACCCGATCTTTGCCATAGGCAGGAAATTGGTTAGGAGCTCCTTGTTTTTCTTTTTTTTGTTTAGTCTTTCGAAAATTTAGAACTTCAAGCTGAATTACACATATAGCCATATGTGAAACATAGTAGGAGACATCGGCAGCTTGAACTTTGACATGGCAAACTTGATTTATACTGACTAAATGTTGACAGTATATCCCTCAAACGATCAATGTATGGTTAGTATTTTGGCTCCACCCACATTTGGTCTTTCAGTATACTAACACTACATCAGGATTTGCACTCACACAATCAGTATTATTGTCAGTATTGTGAAGAACTGGCAGTAATACTGCCCGTGCGAGGGCTGCTTAATACAAGGAGTGACAGCTTGCCCTTTCCATGTCCTCATACCCAAAGAGCGCCACCTAGTAGATGGTTTGCTGAAACTACTTGATTACATATATTAGATTGCATATTTACAACTACATAAAAAATAATTGGAATGATTTAAAAGTATTAATCAAGTGCCAGGTGTATATAAAGAACCTTAATCATAATTATCTCCCCTCCTCATGCTGGTGGTGGGATCAGGTCTGCAGGATTTTATCCTCCACAGCCTCTCCACCCTGCACAGATCCATGCCCCTCTGCACTACCTGCTCCCACGTCCGTTTTGGTCTTCCCATACCCCAGGTTCCCCCATTCACATGGAGACCCAGAATGGACCTAATAGTTTCCCTTTCCTCTCACCTAAACACATGCCCATACCATCTCAACCTCTTCTCTCATCTTTTCCACAATGTATCCCACTCCCAAGCTACCTTTAATATAAACATTTTGGAAATATATATCACCTTATAACATGCTCCTTTGCATGGAGCAAAGGAGCAGGACTAGCGTGCACTACTGTAAATTCCTCAAACTCCATGAAATCCACTCCAGGAATCCATATCAGGATTCTCCCACCTGAGGCAGGGTCAGGTCTGCAGGTTCTAATCCTTCACTCCCACATATCCCCAAACAAGTCCCCCTCCACCCCACATGCCTCCATGTCCCTTTGCACCACCAGCTCCCATGTCCATTTTGGTCTTCCCTACCTCTGGTGTCCCCAATTACCCCCAGTCCCACAATGGACCTAATACACTCCTCCTCTCCCCTCTCATCACATGTCCATACCACCTCAACTGGTTCCCTCTCATCTCTTCTGCAATGTCTCCCACCCCAAGCTACCTCTAACATAATCATTTCTAATTTGTCAGATCATGACACTCCACACATGTAGTTTAGCATTCAGGTCTCAGCTCAGCCACTTGTATTTGCCATTCATGGTTCTTCCTAACTGCCAAACACTCTGAGCCATACAGCATAGCAGGCCTGACGACAGTTTTGTAAACTTTACCCTTCAACTTTATTGGGACCTGGTGGTCGCACAGGACCCCACTTGCCTGTCTCCACTTCAGCCATTCTGCATTAATGCTGTGGGCCACGTCAGAATCTATTTCCCCATTGTTCTGGAAAACTGATCTTAAAGAATGTAACTCTTGATCTACTGGAATCCCCTCCCTACAACGAATCTCACCCCATTGCCCTGGCCACTAAAATTGGAAGCTAGGTACTCAATCTTCTTCATGTTTGCCTTAAGACCCTCCCCCTCTTTCCATTGCTGTGTTAATGTCTTGTAGTAAGTGTATATATAAAGAAATTATTTTTTCTCATTAAAAGCATGTGAAAGAGTATGTAAGCATGTGTATGTATATGAAAGCATGTTAAAATTAGCAGCAAGCAGTTTATATTATTATTAAGTGAAATCAAATAAAGTGCATAACTCAGGGCATAAACTGCATGTTTAAGATGCTTGAAATATATCTAGCATCTGTGTTATAGCAAACCATGCACTTGGGGTGCCACCTTCCTAAAACTGTGACACAAAATTCAATGGGAAACGGGCAGAGCTGGTGCTCCTTATAGACTCCTTGGTCAAACCAACCAAGGAAGGCACTCAAGGTTGGTCGATTTTCTTTAATTTAGGGGATACAGTCTTCTAATTAAGGAGAAAGGGGAAGCAAAGGTGGTGAAAACATTGAAAGTAAACTAGCAAGGGGTATTGCCTTTTGTTTGTAATTTGACCGTTGACAGTCATTTTAGGAAAGTACTTTTCAGCTAATGAGACCTCTGAAGAAGAAAAATCAGATCACATATACAGTAAATGATTATCGGGTAGCACACTAATTAACTGCATCAGTAGTTCTAGGCTCAATACTGCAGTGAGGTGGGTTTACTTCTTGAGGGCAACAGGGAGGCCCTGAGGGCACCTTACTTCAGATACAAAGTAAAACAAAGATCCTGTGTGGTGTATGGTGGCACTTGCATGGAAAAGAATGCTCTCTATAGGCGCGTTTTCGCGATTTGGTGGTGCACATACTGGTTTGGTCAGTTGCTATGGTCAACTTTGGTCATACTAAAGATGACCAACATGATCAAAATAAAAGTATGGTCTGTGCATTTGGTCAAAGAAAAATCAAAATGGTGGCATGCTCCAACCAGTTGTAGCAGATGATGGAAGGTACAGATAATTAGTTTAAATTATACAAATGTTTTTTTTTTGTATTAATTTAGTAATTTTTTAGTTTAGGAAAATTATTTTTTTAAGTTTATCAAATTTATTTTTTAAGTTTATCAAATTAATTTTTTGTGAAGTTTATCAAATTTAATTGATTTTAAGTTTATCAAATTTATTTTTTTTTTAAGTTTAGTGAATTCGTTTTTTAGTTTGTGAATTAGTTTAGTTTAGTGAGTTTTGTTTTCATTTTAGTGAATTCGTATTTTTTAAGTTTAGTGGATTCATTTTTTTTATTTTAGAGAATTGATATTTTTGTTGTAGTGAATTTGGTTTTAAGTTAAGGGAATTCATTTTCTTAAGTTTTATGAATTCCTTGTCACGGTTCTCAAAATGTCTGACCAAAGCGTTTTGGTGATCCCCTTTGGTCCATTCTTTTGGTCAGACCAAACATGAGATTGTGGTCAAACCACAATTGACCAGGTCAATTGCCAAAATGCACCTTATGATGCAGTGTGTAGTCAAAGCAAAATTCCCAGGTGGGGTTGCTTGCCCCTTTGGTTTTTTAGGGCTTTTCAGCTACAAGGTCCTGCTGACACTACCCCACGTGGGCCACTTGTGGCCTACTGGGTGTCATGCTGTAGCCAATGTAGCTAGTTCAAGTGAAGATAATATTGACCACAACCTCACATACTGGGAAGCAACAATGCGGTCAAAGCTGCAGGATGCTTGCCATTTTACTTGAATTCAACAAAAAAATTAGGTTCATGGCCCAGCAGGAAGTGCCCACCATGTAATTTATAGCTGGGTTAAGTTGCCCTTGTTAACTGGGTTAACTAGCATTGCTTAACTCCAATGATCAGATGAGCCAATGAAATAAGCTGGTCATTGTGGAATGCCCCAGGTGAACAGTAGCAACTGGCGCTGGAAAATCACTACACAGTATATCACCCTTGTGTCCATTCAGAGGGACAGGATGGGTACCCGACCCTGCCATAGGCGGGAAAGGGGTTAGGAGTTTCTTATTAATATTTATATGTCATCAGGTTTGAACTCTCCAACAAACAAATCATCATCATCCTCTTATCCCACCTGTGACAAGGTCCTAGCCCTCCACACTTCCCTATCGCCCACCAGGCCTCCAACCACCCTACACACTATCATATCCTTATAGACAATCTCCACCCAAGTCTATTGTGGTCTCCCCCTGCCCTGGATGCTTCCAACCACTTGTTTCCTGTAATGGACTTAATGAGTTCCTCCTCACCTCTTCCTATTACATGTCCATACCAACTCAATCTACTCTCCCACAGTTTTTCTTCAATGTCCCAAACCTCCGGGCTATTCACTGACATGTACTTTCTTGAAAGAAATGAAACATGGTCAAATGACTCAACGTCACAATGTCTTATTTTCCACACCTTCACTTTCCCTTCCCCTCTTGAATCAGAAAGCTATATCCTCCATTTTAAAGAAATTCAACCAACCTCAAGTGTCTTCTTGGGTTGGTTTGACTGTACCTCTCAACTCCACTTTTCGAATGATCTTCCACCATTGTGGCAGAAAAGTTGAGATCCTACATCATCAGGTTATCAGAATATCTCATGCCTTGAGAAAGGGGGTGACACCAAAGCTGAAGAATGTGTTTTTTTGGAAGAGGGGGGGTGACAGCTTGGGGTCGCCATACAAGGTAATTCCACTGGTCCACCCCACACACCACTGTATTCCTATGCAGTTTCCCCTGCCCCAGGTACTTCTGACCACCTGCACTCCTGCAAAGGGACCTAATGAGCTCCTCCTTCTCCCACCAACTCATTACGTTTCCATAACACCTCAACCTATTCACCATTTTTAGTGATGTCCCCCACCCCCAGGCTACCTTGAAGCTACTTGATACCCAGCTACTTGAAGCTACTTGATACCTCATTCATGTACTGCAGCATTCACAACTCAGTCAGGTCTCTTTTTATGTGGGTGATACGTTTCTCTGAAAATAGCATAAAAAGAATTTCCATAAAATGAGACTATAAGTCTATGGAAATATGAGGGATACGTTCCATAATTTTTATAATTAGCATAACTCTTAAAAAACAAATTAAAATAAATGTACAACCACGTAAAAAAAGTTTGTTGAAGTTAAAGAAAATAGGTTTCTTTATAAATTTCTTTGGGAAGCCAAAAAAGATTTATATGAACCGTAAATAAAATTGTATTTCAATTCAAATGTCCTTCTGGTAAGGGTATGCACCATCTGCAAACTGTTTGTAAATCACTTTCATCATCAGAAATAACTGTCTTTGCAACAGATCTCTTTGATATAGACAATACATTTTCACAAACATATTTTTTTTCTCACTCTCTGCAGACTTTTGTTTTGACCATCATCATACTCATATCCCACTTGCAGCAGGGTCAGGTCTGCAGGTTCCCTGAACATGTTCTGATTGGGGACACTCTAGTTAGGCATCTGGAACATGCAGGGGTATTGGCTGGGTTGTCTGTGGGGGGATGCCAGTGTCACATGTAAAAGTGTCCAGAGTCCTCTTGAAAGTGTCTGGCAGGACACTTTGAGACAATTTTTGAGTACCTCAATGTGCCCACCATCTAGGTCCAAATGCAGATGCTGGAATTTGTCTCTTTTCTGCAGAAGACATATTCACTGCAGAGCACATGTGTAATGTGAATCAATGTGAAAGTGAAACAAAATAACTTAACCAGGTAATGGAAGTGGCCAAGACACTTTGACATGCAAGCAGACACTTTTAGGCATGTGTTAAATTACCTAAATGTGTCCAGGGACACAAGTTAGTTTAATAATATCATCATCATTTAAGACATCATCCACCAGCAGATCTTCATCATCATCATGGTATAAAATGTTCAAATCTCCTCCAAAATAAGTTTTAATTTTAGAGCATGTTCAGTGGAACTGCAGACCCGACCCTGCCACAGTCAGGGTAAGGGAATGATGATAATGGTATGATTGTTAAGTGTCATGTACAAGTGCAGAACCCCCCTATTATGTATGCTAATTTCCAACAGAGTAAGACTTTTTTGAATGGCTAATACAATGGTTGGTGGATTTTATCAGTGTCCTGGGCCTTCGACTGACTATATCTTCCTGAAAAAGCATACAGTATGCATATTTGGCGAATTTGTTTAATGAAATGCAAACTGCAAAACTTGGAAATGGCATGAAAAGTACCCGAATAAAAAAAGACCTAACGTTACTTGCATTCTGTTGAAGTCACTCTGATTCACTGCTGGTCTAACCACTGCCCAGTAAAATTCTCTTACAACTTGATTGGGACCTTCCTTTCAAACAGGACCCTGTTTTTGCTTATTTGTATACTGATTCGGTTTTATTGTTTAAAAAATACATTTGCTGGTCTTAAATGTGTAAATCTTCATCATTAGTATGCTCTCTCTATCATATATTACCTGTGAGTGCTTCCATGGTGATGTCAGAGGCATACGTAAATTTGAGTGGCTATCACTCTGTATGGCCAACCTTATTTCTAGTGAACTTGTACCATTCTGTAAAGTAATGCCCAGTTCCCTGGCATGCACCATGACAGAGAAAAGCGCCTGAGCAGACAAAAAAATTATGATGTCAACCACAGGTGCTAGGGGAAATTGCACCTGTTGTAGTTCTGTGACAGGTGAGAAATCATGTGAAGTGTAAATGTTTCCAAAAAGGGACTCTTCTCCACAAAATGTACCATACTGTCCCAGCAACACTTCTCCTGTCTCTCTGCCTATCCATGGGATGCCGGCACCACTAGGATACATTGCAAAATTGAGATGTTCTTCTTCCCTAGTCCCTGACGGACTCCCAGCTGTTGTAATCAAGTCCTTTGATCTTACTAGTTTGAATTTAATTCTACATATTCTAAACACCTGCATGTCCTTGGCCCTTTTTCCTGTTCCATGGAAGCAAGCCTTCATAGTTCCAATATATAAACAAGGCACGCCATCTGACCCAGCAAATTGTCATCCCATTGCAATCTTATCTTCGATGGCACAGATCTTGGAAAGGTTGATTTATGATTTGGTTTGGGATTACCTCCTTTCTACTATCCTGCTAACTCAATATAGTTCTCGTCCGAAATCATCCATCTCTTTTGCAATTCTGTCAGTTCTGGTGGCCAGTCTCTACTTCCCTGGCCACTGGCTAGGGGTACTTACTGCTCCAGACTGACTTAGCAAAAGCCTTTGATGTGGTTGATCATAAGTCACTGATAGAAAGGCTAAATTTTGCTGTTTCAAACCCATTTGCCCTCAATATTTTAAAATCGTTTCTCCAGGCAAGATCTGCAAGGAACAGGTCCTACCTCGCTGTTATCCCTTTAGAGTGGGGGGTCCCTCAGGGCTCTGTCCTTGGACCCTTATTATTCAATGCTGCCATCGCTTACCTGTCTTTGAAGTGCGAGGGGTGGCAGCCCTGGTCTTTCACTGATGACAACTTCTTTGGACACTGGATCCAAAGAGATCCAGTGTCCAAAGAAGTCTAGTCCTCCACTAATGCCTATCTCCCACCAGGTCCCCATCCACCCCAGACACTACAATATCCTTATGGACATCAAGATCTCCTAAGTAATTAACATATTTTATTTCTGGTTAAGCAAAGCAACCCAAGTTAGGACCAACATGGCTGACTGGTCAGAAACACTGGTTACTAAGGCAGAAATGGGAGCAGGATGTCAGTAAGGATATGGTAGTGTCTGGAGTGGATGGGAACCGACTGTTGTTGTTGTTTGTGTTTTAGGGCCCATAATGTACAAACGTCATTAGGGCCAAGAAAGACATTCTACATAGTGGGGGTGTAAAAGGCCAACCCACCATGAGGCCAACCAACCATGAGGAAGCCACTAAGAATAATAACAGTAAAAGGCAAAAGCCTCACAATAAATATGGAATAAACAATGGCAAAAGGCAAAGATAAACAGGCAAAAGTGAAAAGGACAAAGCTAAGCAGGCAAAAGTGAAAAGGACAAAGCTAAACAGGCAAAAGCCAAAACAGACACAAATAAAAAGGCAAAAGTGAAAACAGACACAACAAAAATTGGCAAAAGCCTAAACAAACACTAACACAGAAGGGCAAAAGCCAAAAACGACACAAAGATAAAAAGGCAAAAGCCAAAAAGAAGAAAAAAGGGAAAGATGCCAGAAGGAAAATGCATCAAGATTAAATGTGAAAGAGGCCAGCCTATTTCACAAATACAAGTGAGCTTTCAACCCCCTGGGGGTCATCCCAAAGTGAGGTGGAGAGCCCCAGACTGACTCCCAGTCGACATCTAAGTTCATGGTATCTCTCACAGTGACTAAAAATGTGTGCCACTGTGAGAGGCTCCCAACAGGAGTCACACCATGGTTCATCCTCACCCCATAGTATGTAGGAGTGGGTGACGAATGTGTGACCAATTTGAAGCCGAGCAACTTGAGGACACCCACTTCACTGGAGTGTCCTTCAGTGTGCAGAGCTTGTTTGTGGTCCCCACAAACAACTGGGACTTCCATGGTTCATGAAAGGCCCACCACACCATTGGGAGAGCGTCAGAGGAGGGGACAGCAGTGTCAGGTACATGTTGCAGGTGGGCCACCTGACGGGTGTGGGCATCAGTCTTCTCATTGCCGATGATGCCAACATGCCCGAGGACCCACATAAGCAACACTGTCTTGCCCTGCTGACGAATCATGAGCAACAACCTGTGCACATCCTGGACGATGTCATGTCTACTCTAAAGGGTGCACAACAGCTGAAGGGAGGATAGGAAGTCAGTCGCCACAAAGTGTTGGTGATTCAAACATTGGATGAGTTCCAGTGCTTTATGCAGAGCTGTGAGCTTGGCAGGTAAGACACTGGCGACGCCTGGAAGGCGGCCCCTGTGAGATGACCTGTTGTAAAGACTGACCACCCCACAGAGGTACCATCCTTTGACCCATCCGTGTAAAAGAAAATGAGGCCCCGATAGGTCAGAGAGAGGCGTCCAAACTCTTCTTGGTACACTGGCCTATCAGTACTGGCTTTGGGGAAGGCTGTGAGCATCCAAATACAACTTGGTTCTGGCACAATCCAGGGTGGCACAGAGATCGGCAGTACAGGCAGCACCCTAGGCAGTGTCACACCCAGGCCAGTGAGACCAGCCATCCACCACATGCCAAATGGAGGGGGAACCCCTGGCCAATGGTCAAATGGCTGGCACAAAGTGCAACTAAAAACCGCTGGGTGTGTAGTGTGCTGTGGCTGAACTTTCAGCCACAAAATTTATGGAGCTGCCAAGCACTGCCACTGCACAGTCAGTGATGGTTCATTGGACTCAGCATAAAGACTGAGCATGGGGCTTGTGTGGAATGCCCCAATGGACAACCAGATGCCAGTGTTATGTATACTGTCCAGCATCCATGGAGTAGGAGGAGCAGCCAGGCCATATACACTACAGCCATAGTCAAGACATGATTGAGTGAGTGATCAGTATAGTGGCAGCATCACCACTTGATCTGCCCCAAAACCAGTTCCCTGCAGGCACCGCAGAATATTCAGGGACCAAAGGCACTTAGCCTTCAGCTCCTTCAAGTGTGGGACCCACATCAGATGGTTGTCAAAACGGAGACCACGAAACTGGGCTGCCTCTACTACTGAGAGGAGGTGGCCATTCAGGGTAAGATGAGTCTCAGGGTGAAGCTCTTGCTTATGACAGAAGTGCATGACTGTTGTTTTCTCAGGGCATGAGTTAGCGAACTCATTGGCACTATTCAATGCAAGTTGCAGCTGATTGTCAATGCCGTGCATTGTGGCACCCTGGTGCGTGATGGAAAAGTCGTCCACAAATAGGGAAGACTGCACCAGGGGGTGAATGGAGGAGGGAAAACCATTCATTGCAACAGCAAAGAGTGTCACACTGAGTATGCTCCCCTGTGGGACACCATTCTCCTGCAGAAAGGTGGAGGAGTAGGTGTTACCCACATGCACTCTGAAGGTCTGGTTGGACAATAAGCTATGGAGGAAGAGGGGCAAATTACCCCTGAGCCCCTACTGGTGCAAGGCCTCAAATATGCCGTGGCGCCATGTAGTATCATATGCCTTCTCCACATCAAAGAAGACAGCCACCAAGTTCTGTCAGTGGAGAAAGGCCTCATGCACTGCAGTTTCCAGGGAGATGAAATGATCCACCGGAGACCTGCCAGCATGGAAGCCACATTGGGCATTGGCAAGAAGGTGGTGCTGTTCTAGATACCACACCAGACGCCAGTTTACCATTTATCCATGGTTTTACACAGACACCTCATCAAGGATATAGGCCTGTAATTCATCAGGAGGCTACTGTACTTTCCAGGTTTTGGGAGGGGAATGATAATAGCCTCCTGCCAGCCTGCAGGAATTTCGTGCTGCTGCCAAATATAATTAAAAACCTCAAGGAGGTAGGAAAGACGTCATGTAGATGTCATAACAATTGGTAATGGATGTTATCAGGGCCAGGATCAGTATCCCGGGCCCTTGCTAGAGCTGCCTGCAGCTCCCAAGGGGTAAATGGGTCATTTTACCCCTCAGCAACACCACCAGAGAAATTAATTGCAAGGCGTTCTGCAGATTCGTTTTGTTTCATGAAAGCTGCAGTGTAGTGCTGGGAACTGGAGATGGCTGCAAATGTCCTTGTGAGCTCCTCAGCCACCTCACAAGGCAGAAGTAAATGTCTTCCTTGCAGAATGAGACCAAAGCCACAGGATGGTAAGTACCTTCCCTGAATTTTTCTCAGCTTTTCCCAGACATTCTTGGATGGCATGTCGTGGGTAAGCTACGAGACGTACTCACTCCAAGAGGAGTGATTGGCATTAGTTGGACATGACCAGAACATGCAAAGGGAGCCCCTGTGGGCCCGAATTCTGCTCTGACAGTCCTCTGTCCACCATGGCACCCATGCTCATGTTGGGTTACATGAGCTCTGGGAGACAGATGTCGTTGCTGCCCTGACCACCACCTCTGTGAAGTGGCTCACTAGATCGTTTACCCCATTAAAATCACACAGTGGGCAAAAGTGGATTTGCTGGGCAAACTCCTCCCAGTCTGTCCAACACAGACACCACCGTGGTGGTCATTGGGGCAGAGCCCTACTTCCATTCCTAATCCTGATGGGGAAGTGGTCACTTCCCCAAGGGTCAGACAGAACCTCCCATTGCAGCCCTGGCACCAAACCAGGGGAACAGATGGAGAGGTCTATACAGGAAAAACCACTAGTGGCAGTCATCACATGTGTGGGGGCACCTGTGTTTAGAACAATGAGGCCATTGTGTGACACCCATTTCTCCACAAGGAGCCCTAAGGGATTGTGGCTGTCCGAGCCCCATTGAGGATTATGGGCATTAAAGTCGCCCATAATCAGAAAGGGTCTGGGAAGCTGGGTGGTGAGGGAGTCAAGGTGTGCCCAGGGGATATCAATCCCAGGAGGCATGTAGAGGGAACATAGAGTGGTGGGCATGTCCAGTTGCAGGGAGACTGCCACTGCTTGGAGAGGCATCTGTAAAGCCACTGGGACATGCATGCATCCATTCTGGATAATGATAGCCACCCCTCCCACAGGGTGGCCCATGGGGGACCTGTAGAAGTTAGTGAGGAAAACAAAGTAACTGGAAGTGGTATGTACATTTTTAAGAACGTGTATTTTTAAGAAATTACACTGACCAAAATGCCACATGTCATCTTGTTGGGTAATCAGGGGTTCCTGTGAATAAATATTTCTGTCCTTGGAATTTTACCCCTGCCTAACAGATTTTAGGTTCCTTTGTCGATGTACACAGAATAGTAATAATGTTGTTAGCTTCTCCTTGGAATAGGTGGCTGCCCCTGTGTATGTTTTTGCCCTTCCCATTTTTCTAATTCCTGTTGCAATTTATTCCTTTAAATCATAACAAATACCTATGCATGTATTTCTAATAACAGAAATCAATTAATTTTATAAATTTAAAATTATAATATATCTGTGTACATATATGATATAATCATAAGAAAATAAACAAATCCTTTTCAACCCCCACCTTAGCCAAGGCTTCCAATAAATATAACAGTATAGTGACAATCACAATTTCAAACAACCTTCTACTCAATAAGTGGTCTTTTCAAGAAAATCAAAAATCATTGTCTAATAAATAACCATCAACAAAAAATTAACAATAATATAGTTATCTAGGGTCTGTTTTAATATTTTTAAATCTTCTATAGCTGAAAAACCCACTGCGGTGGCATAGTGGTTAGCACGCTTGTCAACTATGCCAGTAGTTCTAGGTTCGATACTGGACTGTGGTGGGTCAGCTTATTTTGGGCAAGAGAGAAGCCATGAATGTGCCTTCTTTTGGATGAGAAGTAAAAATGAAGTCCCGTGTGGGTGTACGATGGCACTTGCACGTAAAAGAACCCTCTCCACTATGCAACGGGTAGATGAGGCAAAATTTCCAGGTGTAGGAGCTTGCCCCCTGGCATTGGTAGCATTCCCCAATGAAAACTAGACTGATGATAAATAAGCGTAGGGGTGCAGCTCTGACTGGCAACTGGCTGCAGAAAAAACTATGACCAATATATCATCCTGTGTCCATTAAGAGGGACAAATGGGTACCCGACCCTGCCATAGATGGGAAAAGGGTCAGGAGTTGTTTTTTTGCTATAGGTAAAAAAAAAGAAAAATGTTTAAACATATCCGAGTTTTTATTTGTATATATTTTTAAGCAAAAAACAAATCCGCTGGATCATTAAAATGAAGGGTGGGTGTTTTTCCTCTTCCATTTGTGGGTCATTGGAGGAATTTTCATTGTAATCTTCTTCATAGGGATTTTAAAAAGAAAAGGAAACGAATTTCCCTACCTCATTGGTTCTACTGTTAGTAATTGTCATCTGGCAGTGCTGGTCAGTACAAGATGCCTGCTGTCTCCTGAGGATTTCTTCCTCCAGTATGTGCAATTTGATTGTTCCTTGCCTTTGGGGTTTCCTGTTTGAAGTTCTTCTCCTGGATAGTGGAAGTACTGTCTTTTTTGTTTTGTAGTAATTTGGTTACTGTTTGGGTTTGTGGCATTTCACAACACTTAGATAAAGTAGGCCAGTGAATGGGCATTCACTCAGCTGTTGCTTATCCTGTTTGGCTGGGAAGTTCTTTTCTGTTCACTGTTCTGTTGTAGTATGAATAAGTTAAAGTTTTTTGATGACAGTGTACACTGCACCTTCATGCACTTCACAATGTATTTCAGTGGTAATCACTGTTGGAATGCCATTGATCCAATTAGCTTCCACTGGTGAGTGTTGTCGTTTTCTGCTCTTCCTTGCACTGGTGAGATTTATTTATAATCTTGCTAGATTTTAACATAATATTCAAAATACATAGGTAACCCAACCCAGGGTTGGTATTTGTTTGTCATGTATGTGCATGTGATATGTTTTCCTGTTTTTCAAATTGGGGAGTCCTATTTGCCTACATTGTTATTCATTTGGTCTTTAGTATATTTGGGGTATTTTATTGGAGAACTTTTTTGTTTAGGATATAGTGTGGATTGGTAACCAATAAGTGTATTGTTAGCTTGGATTCCAATTCTTTCATTACTTATTGTTTTCTTCATTTTTAATTGTTTGTTGTTTTCTTCTTGCAGGTGTATGGTAGGCTGGAATGTGGACATGCAATATTTACAGGTAAAGTTACCATTTTATTATTTGACGGCCTAACAAATATTTTGGGGGTTGAAGGGCCTAACAAATATTTGGAGTCGAGGGGCCTAACAAATATTTTGGGGGTCGAGGGGCCTAACAAATATTTTGGGGGGTCTAGGGGCCTAACAATCTGCTATGGATGACAAAATAATTTGGAGGAGGATGAAATCTTACTATTGTAGTTAGCTTAGTCAATCATTCTTGAGTATCTACATATAGGTTTTGTACCTAGAGGAAATAGTATTAGAGCAAGTATGTTAGCATAAGTTTACTTTTGAAAGAAAAATATATACTTGTTCAGCTTAGATATACCTCTGGAATTAGTATCTGGATGAATATGATATTTGGGTTTAGCCAAAATCTAGCCTTGTAAAAAATCGAGTTTTTGTATTTTAAGGAAGTCGAACAGGGAAGCTTAGGTTTACCTCATATAAAAATTTTGTTTACCCCTTAGGTTTACTCCTATTAGGTTTACCCCTAAAGCAATTGATTGGTAAAAATATGTTTAGCATAAAACTTTAAATGCTCTGCAGTTGATTCTGAACCATTGTGAGATATTAATTTTCTTTTGGGAAATAAAGAATCTTGTTAAGTAAAAAAGGAAAAAAAAAGGACCAACAAAAGTTATGTACAGTTCTCTATTATGCCCACATTGGTAAAGGACCTAAGCAGGGAAGTTGGTCAAAAAGTGTCTGTCCTCTGGAACAATACCAGTAATATGAAAGACTGCATATATCCAGCCTATTTTTAAAGCAGGCTTCAAAACTAATCTGTCTAATTATTAACCTATATCTTTGGCTGCTCCAACTGCCAAGGTGTTGGAGATTATTCTTCACTCAAAATTTTGGAGTTGGAGCAAAAGCTTTTAGGAAGAGCAGCATCATGGCTTTCCCCCCATCATTCCACTGAGACTAATCTATTGACACACCTCTTGGCTATTTCCTCTTTCTTTTAAAAACACCATCAATATGAGTCAGCAAACCTGAATCTTTCTTGAGCTTTTGACAATGTCCCAATTCCACTTGCACTTTGGCAGCTGCCATGTTATGTTGTATCCTCCTCCTTGTATAATTTTCTAGGAAGTTATCTCACTGACCACACAATATATTGGTAAATCATCTTTTCAGCAATCATTGGGGATACCCCATGGGTCTACTCCAAGCCTTTTATTGTTTTCCATCTTCATTACTGATTTATTTTTGGTCATTCCATTAATTTTGAACATTTGAATTTTCTGATGATTTTAAAGGGGGATATTGTTGACTTACAGGATGGTCTGAACCTCACTGAGCAGTGGTTAGCAGCTAATAATTTGCATATTAATCTTAATAAGACATGTTATTACAGTACATTTACTTGGGCAAGGAGCCCTATACTCAACCAATGTCATTCAATAGATGGAACTCCTCTTCAGCGAACAAGTTATGAAAGACTTGGGTATCCTGTTTGATTCCATGCTTACTTTTAATACACATTTCCATCATTTATATTTGGCCATTAAGGGTCGGTTTGTAGTGATAAGTGGCTTGGCCAACATATTTCATCATCCAAAATTATACTGTCATTGTTTGCCATCTTGATCAGACCTAAACTCATCTATGGAATTAACTACTGGGGTACCTGTGGGCCTTCTTTATTTTCTAAGATTCGAAAATTGCATGACCACTTTATATCTCACGCAATTGTTCAAACCTCGAACCAGATAGCCAGAACTGGTGTGGCCTTATCAAAGTGCATTACTGGTCCACAATTTAAGGGTGACTAGCCATTGGATGCTTTCATAGGTTTATACCAGTTAAAGCTTCTGCATCATCTGGAATACTGACTCTCTATGTTTGTTGTTTAAACTCTTCTTTCGTATTCCTGGTATCCTTTTTTTTTGGAGTACTACCGAAGCTGAAAGTTTGCCATTCATGTTGCTCAACTTGACTTTAACAATCTCAGTTTCACTTTGGATGAATTAATGCTGTCATCCAAGGTGTTTACAAAGGTTGTCTCACTCCATCATGTTTAAGTTTGATATGTGGACATCACAGTCCCATATTTCCTTACCTGCTTTAGTCCCTCTAGGGCCTCCAAGCCATAGAGAAGGGGGTGTATTCTCACAGTGCCCTAATGCCCAGCTACCCAGCCTTGCTACCAAGCTTGCTACCTTGCTACATGCAAATTCTGGATCCATTCCAGATCTGCATTATTTGAATGAAACAGCAGCACACACTAGATACCACAATGAACACTACAAAACCAATGATAGTAGGTGAAGGAGTCAAGCCATATGCAATTACTGGAGTGAACAAGTCAAGCCATATGCAATTACTGGAGTGAACAAGTCAAGCCATATGCAATTACTGGAGTGAACAAGTCAAGCCATATGCAATTACTGGAGAGAACAAGTCAAGTCACATGCACAGGCTTTGTTGAAGACCATGATGAACATTATGGATCTGAACACAGGAAGTGAGCAAACTAATACCTAGGTCAGTGGTGGCAAACCTGTGACCCACCATTCAATTTCAACTGGCCAATTTCACCTGACCTTGCTACAGATGGGATAAGGGTATTATGATGATGTTCTCTATTTGCTACTTAAATAAACCAGTTTATTCATTATTAGCAATATTTTCGTTCATTCATAATATTGAATAGTGTTTGCACCTGACCCATGGACAACTTTCTGGGAATTTTTTTGCATTATTGTGACTCGTCTTCAAAAAACGGCTCACCACCATTTACCTAGATTCAGGCCTTGTCCACAACAGTGGAGGACCTAAACACTTTTCTGAGGACTGCGGTTGAGACCACTACTGCCTACTAGGTAAGGAGTAGTCCAGGTGGGGGATTGGGGATTGGCATAGCCAATCCATCCTCCCTTGTCAGCTGCTCCCAGGCCCAGGCCCAAACCAAGAGAATCATTGTCAACAATGTCTCCCCAGACGCCACTGTTGACTAGGTAATCCAGTCCAGGAGCCACTATAGCTTAAAAGCAATGGAGCTTTTGTACATGTTCTGGGGGCTCCAGATGATAACCCACTGGCAGATACATATGGCCCTTATGGGGCATAATCCAAAACTTCTGGCAGGGTAATTAGTCACCCCTTTACATGTGTCCATACATGTATGATGCCAGATGCCCTCTCTGTCCCTCAAATTTACTATCCTCATTAATGCACAGTTATTATTCCCAAAATGGGACCATATTACTTCTTATTGTGCTGCTCTCTGGCCAACCGGTGTTGTTGTCCCAGAAACATGGATCATGCCAATAATCCCCATTGCCCTTTTTCAGATTCCCACCCACTCCTTCTGTTGTGCTGATTGTGAGACTTGAGGAGGTGGAATGGCAAACATAACTTGCTGAAATTCTGGAAAGCATGTCAATGTAAGGTACTCTAGCCCTATAACTAAAAGTGTTCCTGTTCCTGTGAGCTGTGTACTCCCCTCCTGACTTATCTTGATATTATCTCCAGAGAATGCTCACAGTCTCTTTCAGACCACCCACAGACACTATGGTTAGGCTGGCCAAGAGCCACCTGATTAGCCCATATGCCTCAATGATAATATCATGTTCCTATGTGCATTGGAACCAGTACCCTTTTGCTACACCATATCATCAGGTCTCCTCATTATTGAACAATGGGATTTCATATTTTGGATTAAGAATTTTTTTATTAAATGTTATGCAATAATAATGCAGAGTTGAGAATCCAGGTAGTTGTCGACTTAAGACTATTCGACTTTATGACCAGTTTGGTCAGCTGGCATTGGTCGGCTGACGACCCATAGCCAATCAGCAGTGATGCAAATTAATAGTTATAATTTGTTACTGTATTTTTGAAACTAATTATCATCATCATCACACCCTACCCAGCCCGTGACTGGGTAGGGTCTGCAGGTTCCAATCCTCCACCCCCGCCTATCTGCAACAAGGTCCCAATCCACACTGCACACAACCATGTCCTTTTGCACTACCTGTTCCCAGTTGGACTGGTATTGCAGTGGTTTAATCCTTTGGTGGGACAGTCTGCCTGACAGACGGAGTAGGTTTTCCTCTTGGCCACTAGCGGTCACACTTTTCCTGGAAAATGAGTGCCCTCCTTTATGTGCTTCAGCCACTTCCTGCCCCTGACTGGAAGAGGATCCTGCCACTTCATCATCACTTCTGTTCAAGATAAGCCCAGTTTTCTTATAAGGTTGCCATATTAGGCAGAGGATACTACTGAAGTACAATGTCAAAATCCACCCCTCAGGCAGAGAATTCCACTAAAGCTCCATATCATAATCAATCTAAGGAGCTGAGGGTCCCATATAAGGACTCTCTGCAAATTTCTGGGTTATTTTCTTTTTTGTTTTAATGGAAAATGGCTGACAAACTGTTGTGGCGACTTGTATATTCTGAATGCACCCAAAGACTGGTTGCACTTGCTTTAGAAGATGAAGCCTCTGAATCAGAACTCGATTCTGATGACTCCTACATCCCTAGTGACTTTGGGGTGGAAAGTTCAGATCATGATAGTGGCTCTGAATT
The DNA here is from genome assembly GCA_013389805.1 of Trigoniulus corallinus. Lineage (NCBI taxonomy): Eukaryota > Metazoa > Arthropoda > Diplopoda > Spirobolida > Trigoniulidae > Trigoniulus > Trigoniulus corallinus. The sequence goes on from JAAFCE010009111.1 coordinate 1,991,336, forward strand.
AGAAGATGACACTCCTCAAAAAACACAAGAAAGAACTCAATGTGGGAGATCGATCAATCAAGGTATCCAACTGTAAGACTGACGATCCTCCACACAGTTAACCACGATAATGATCCCACTGGATGGTTAATGGCATAAAATATACAATAATAATGAAAGAAAATTATGATAACATATGAGTTAAAGATTTATATAGCATCATTTAACAGTGCAGTACAATGCAGGTGGGTGTGTATTATTCATTTATTCAGCCCATATTTATTCATTCTAGTCATGGCAGATCTGCTGGCAGGAGTAGGGGAATGGGCTCCTCAGTGCTTGATATTTGTAGATAATGTGGGAAAGCTTGAAGCGTCCAAAGAGGAGGCACAAGATCAACAGCTGGTTGGAGATAGGTGGGGGTGAAGGACTGGAACCCACAGATCCAACCTGGCCATGGGCTGGAGAAGGGTGTGATGATGATTTCACAGTGCAGTACTGTACATACTGTATATAGCCTACTCAACATACAAGTCGACAAGTACCTGTACTCCATTGAAATATACATACAGGTTGGCACAGCAATTATCTACCCTTAACTTTCTCTGGTCATAACACAGGTCTGCCTTGGAACTTGGCTTACTTGCTGGTTATGAAAGTAGGCAAAGTTTGGGAAAGTGTTTTTGAAAGTTTACTTCTATTTTACACTTTCCATTTTACCTGGTTACTAATTTTACCTAGCAATGGGGTGAAAGATGCATGCAATGAATTATCACATGTCTGCAAAAAAATACTTTTTAAAAATTGTTTTACTTTTGATAACTGATTTTTATACTATTAGGTGTGCATATTCCATAAACGCAATTCATTTTCTTTCTATCACATAAGACGTTCTCTCAAAAAACTGTCATGGTTTGGAAGAAATAAAATCACTGGATTGGTTTGGATTAGTTTCAAGGGTTGGGGAATAAGACAGGCAGCCATAACAGGATGAACCCTTAGGAGGCTGCCCATGGGATATGAGGAGATAGGTGAAAGGATGGAGAGGGCTAATTTGCAGCACCCAACGTTCTTTACTAACCACCTATGTTCTTATTGACGTGGGCGTGCACTGCTTAACTTCACTGATCTCATGGGAACTGGTGTGTCCAATGCAACGAGGCTGCACTTTATAAGGAAAATAAAGGAAATTGCAGGATTTTGATGTTTCCATTTTCATTTTATCACTCCACAAATACATATTTTTACATTTACAGTGAAACCTCTCTATTGGTCCAACCCTGTAATCGGTCCACCTCATAGAAAGGTTCACTTTTTTAAAGAACGGAAAATTATCTCATAGAGGTGCAGTACTTTTTACCCCTCTAATAGGTCCACCCCTGGCACCGGTCCAAGGTCCACTGTCCAGACTGTCCAAAAGGTCACGAAATGTTCGAAATGTTCGCATTCATACTTTGCATGAAGAATGACTGTTCCCATATTCGCCGAATGTCTCGTCAGATGGTCATTCTCCAATCACCTCGTTGCTAGCGCCCTTTGATTCGTACGAATTGTCTCGACAGCTAGTCATTCTCAAATCGCCTCAGGTCACTCGCGCCCTTTGACTCGTGTCAAAAAAACCGCTTCCAACACGAGCGCCACGAATGGCGAGGCGAACCACGAGGTGAATGACGAATGTAGCGTTCACACATTCGTCGAACATGCTCGCCTCCCCACTCACCTCGTCGTATTCGCGAATGTGTAAATGCGGTATGAAGCTATTGTTGTATCTCTCCTTTTTTTGTACAGCCCCTTTGCTGATGCACTATCTCTTGGGCTTCACTGCATGGTTTACTGTTTATTCTCGGCGTTGCCATAGCAACGCAAGAGATGCAACAGTCATTCCATTATAAAGGTTCTGACATTTAAAATTTAAATTTCAAGTTGTAACGAAAAGTTATTTCTTATTTTGTAATTGGTGCGCATGCGCCAAAACAATGTATGTACTCTTAACAGTCAGTTTTAAAGTTTAAAAACTAGAACAAAAAAAGGAAGGGATCTTGATATAAGGAACAACAAGGTTTTACAAATGTATAATCAACAATTATTATATATGTTATTTAGTCATTTATCAACTATTAAATAGTTCCATTAATCTGTCAATTGTGAATTTCACATTTATTATAACTATTCAAATTTTCATTGAAAAGTAATCTGGTTAAGAAGACATAATATTTTCTGAAGAAGGCTTAATATTTTCTGGACAGCGTCCACTACAATATTATTTCATCTTCTTTATTCAAGTAATCAACATTATTAATAAATTCACTCACAGCCTGCTACATTATCATATTTCTTGATGCATGATGATACATGGGTGGACTTTATCTATTGTTCTACTATAATCATTCAACCATAGTGAAACTTTTGTACATCTAGCCTTTCTATTCGATATCAGCCCACCAATCCATTGCTCTGAACTTTCGATGGCGCCTGTTTCCTTCATTTGCTGCCCCACACATCAGTAATCTCCTGTGCTTTATCATCATATCCATTCCAGACAGTGACAGATCCAGGAGAGGGAGCAATGCAGCAATTTCTCCCCCCTCAGTGCCTCAATGGGGCACATATTTCAACTGATGCATGGTTCACCTTTGTATCTGATGAGGCATTTTCACACTGCTATCCCCATTTCTGTACTGCCAGTTCAACAGTTGCAGTGCAGCCCACAGTTGGCTAAAGCACTGAAGACAGGGCACTGCCTGAGGGACAGTAGCACCTGTTGTAATTGCTAGCTAGATTTATAACAACAGATTCTGAATATTCAAAAATATTTGTAGTGCACTTATTTGAAGTGCTTCCTGCTGACGCACCCCTATATCTACCATTAGGTCTACCTTACCACTGCTACCTACTGAACCTCCAAACTAATCCCAAGTTTGTTTTGGTTCTTCCCCATGCTCCTTCTTTCCTTTTAACATTTCATGACCATACCATACATATCCATTCATAATCATACCACTTCCCTGCCTGTGACTGGGTTGAGTTGCATCTGGGTTGTGTCTGAGTTGGATCTCTTCCACCAACCATTACAATAGTGTTTTGTCTGAACTGCCCAACACCAACTGCCTAGACAGTGAAAATACCCCTTTCCAAGGGCAGATCCAGAGGGGGGAGCAATGCAACAATTGCTCCCCCTTAGCTCCTCAATGGGGTGCAACTGATGAGGTATTTTTAAATTGCTATCTACATTTGTACAGTGCAAGTCCAACAGTTGCCATGAAATCTGTACTTGTCTAAACCACTGAAGATTGGCCATTGTGTAAGGGGCAGGAGATGACCTATTGTAATTGCTAGCTATATTTATAGTAAGGGATTCTGAATATTTAAAAAATACTGTATTTGGGGTGCACTTTTCTTTGAAGTACTCCCCCTTGATCTGCTGCTGGATCCGCCACTGTCCCATTCCTTTATGAATGGCCAACAACCCTATCATCTTTCAGCCACCTATTTCAAGGGCCAAACTATCCTGTCCAAGGGAAATTTAGACAATAGTCCACTATAAATAATAGCATACTATTTCTTGTATTGTATTTATATAGACCATCTAACATTAATAAATTCATTAATACATAAAAACATGAATAATTTCTGAAAATTATTTTTCTACAATCAGCATCCATTAAACTTTAAAAAACAATAATTGTTTTGAAGACAATTTTTTTCATTGCAGACCTGTGTTATCTTTGGTAAAGTATGTATGAGTCCTGTTTGTATGAATCTCGCTTATCTAGGAACTCCACCTACTTTGGAAACTTCATTGCATCTCTGATATTGCAAGTAGTGTAACTTTGCCTACTTTTGAAACCAGCTAGTCTCCAATACTCCAAGTATTCCTGGAAATTTTTGAATTGATGAAATTTTTGGTTCATTGGCTACAAATTTTTCATTTAGGAGCATTTAGATTTGCCAGGTCATTGTCAAACTACAAAATAAAATGTAAAGTGACGTCAAATCTGTGCATCAAGGATGTGTGTGGAATGTGGTACATATGTGTGGACGTTTTTTCCACCTTTTCCTCGATTGTTGATGAACTTGATATCATGACTGTGGCTGTGGCTAGCATCGGTAAGTCTAGCTGGAAGGGTCATGCAGCCAGGGTCACTTGACAGTGATATAGAACTCTTAGATAGCATTGATGAGAACTGTACAGGGTCTGTATAAGAAGTAACTGAACTTGGCCTGTGCCGCCATGCTGAAGCGTGCACGAACCTGTCTGTGGCACTCTAGCGGTGGTGGGGTGGTCTCACGAAAGGCAGTGAACATTAGTCTGTTGCCTCCAGACCCTTGTAGCGAGCAGAGCGCTCGTGAACGTGGTGCATGTTGTGAGAACTCGTCAGAGTGAAAAATGGAGCATTCAATCGAGCAACGTGTGTGCGTGAAATGTTGTGTAAAACTTAAAAAAACGCCTACAGAAACTCTTAAAATGATTAGTGAAGCTTATGGTGAGGATGCTTTATCGAAAACTCAAGTTTTCGAGTGGCACAAGAGGTTCCGGGAGGGCCACAAAGACGTCCACGACGACCAGCGAGCCGGGCGCCCATCAACCAGTCACACAGACACCAATGTGCAAAAAGTGCGTGATGTGCTGAACTCCGACCGTCGTCTTAGCATCCGGGCAATCACTGAAGAGGTACAAATGGATAAAATGACCGTTCACAAGATTGTCACGGAAGATTTGAGCATGCGGAAGGTGTGTGCCAAGCTTGTGCCCAAACACTTGACAGCCGAGCAAAAGGAGCGTCGTCTCGATATCGCTAACGAGATGTTTGATCTTTTGAAGCGAGTCATTACTGGAGACGACACCTGTGTGTTTCAATATGACCCGGAGACAAAACGACAAAGTTCCGAGTGGCACACAAAAGCCTCACCAAGAACGAAAAAAGCGCGCATGAGCAAATCGAAGGTCAAGTCGATGCTCATTGCCTTTTTCGACGCGAAAGGCATCATTCACAAAGAGTTTGTGCCGCCCGGGCAAACTGTAAATGGAGTGTTTTACAGAGAAGTTATCTGCTGACTGACCACCAGGGTCTGCCGAGTCCGTCCCAAGATTGCTGATTCGTGGATCCTCCATCACGACAACACACTGTCCCACACCTGCCTGATTGTCAGCGGGGAATTAGCCAAACACATGAGAGTGACTGCCACAGCCTCCCTACAGCCCGGATATATCCCCAGCAGACTTCTTCCTGTTCCCCAGATTGAAGAAAGAATTGAAAGGGACTCGATTCGGGATGGTTCAGGCCGTTGAAGACGCTACGATGAGGATTTTGAACAGAATCCCGGTTGCCACCTTCCAGGGGGCGTACGAGGATTGGAAGATTCGCTTCCAGTGGGTCATTGACTCCCAGGGAGACTACTTCGAAGAGTTCTAGGTGAAAATGTACAGCTTGGACCAATAAATGTGTTATCCAAGCTGAGTTCGGTTACTTTTTATACGGACCCTGTAGTAACCTGAATACTTCAGTGGAATCCATCTGGAAAAAATGTGACCATCTTCCCCAGAATGTGATTTATGTTGCCAAGGCCTCTCCGTGTGCAGGTGAAGATCAAAGTTCTGATCTCCCAAGCAATGTTTCTTACAGAATTCACGATTTGCACGATGTTGTAATGTCCAGTTTTGCTAGATTACCTGCATCACTTGATAAGCTGAGTGCATCTGGCTTGTGTATGCCTGGAGGTGTTTCCACAGGAGTCTGTGAGAATTACCCCTTCATCTGGTGCAGACATGGGTACCCGAGGTGGCGTAGGCAAAGAAGCCCTCGTTTGGTGTCAATGACGGCTCCCACTGTTACTGTGAAAACAGGTAGATCCAATGTGGAGAATGAATCTGTTGCTCCTCTGCTGGGTCCACGAAAATCTTATGCCCAAGCTGTTCAGGGTGTGAAAGCTACTGTGGTGAGAACTTCATCCCCAGCTTCACCTAGTGGAACAGTGGCCCTGGAACCAGTGCCACATTCTACTGCTCCTAGGATCCCATGTCAGGCACAGTAGGTTCTTTGTTCTGGCCCAGTGAAGTTGCCTATACTTGCTAATGAATGGAGTAGTTTTCTGATCGAGTTGTGATGAACAATGTGTCTACACATCTCCCTATGACAGCCCTTGTAGAATCTTTACATGAGTGTGGCTTTGAAGTTCCATCATCACAGTCAGTCTTTGTGTGCATGTAAAAAACCTGGTTGGTCAGGATGTGCCTGACCCCTCCCTGTGGCCAAGTGGTGTTTTTATCTGCTCATTCCATGGTCCCACCTCGAGGCTTTCCTCTGATGCATTCTGGTCTTCTACCATGCCGCAGGCTCCTGCATGATGCCATCTGAGGCATAAGCCTATGTCTCTGCCTGTGGCCCATTTACTTCTGGTTCTGGTAAACATACATTCTCTTTTACCTAAACTGGACCTACTTGAGGCTCTCAGTGCTGATCGCTGTCCCTCCCTGATTGCTATTACCTAGTCATGGATCTTCTCAGTGTCCCGACTTCAGCCCTTACTATTCCCGAATATGGTCTCTATCAAGCTGACTGGGCTTTGCGTGGTTGTGGTTCTTGCCTGGAACAAGTGAGGTGAAGAATAAGTGTTTATCTGAAATTCATTGGTCTTCAAATTTCTGCTTGTAGACACTTTGTCTTGCAGTTCCATCAAACCCCTACTTGTATATCAAATTTATGTCATTCACAGTTTCTGTAGACAAATTTGTAATAATGTCACTTGTAATTAACAAAATATGCTGTACTGTGTGGTCTAATAATGCTTGAAAGTTGACCAGCACAGGATTCTGAAATGGTAATTGTTGTTGAAGGTGGTTAGCACCTCTACCTTGCACCTAACACAGCATTACATGGTGGATACATGTGCAATTATTTTCTATGGCATTATTTCTCATTCCCCGGTACTGGTTAATTGATAGTTTGAGATCAATCAAAAGAGGTGCTTTATCATCAGATGTTTGGGTTTCAGATATTGATTTAGTAGATTTCCTGTAATTCACAGTTTTGGATGAGGACCTTGAACCCATGGAACCCTGGTTGAAAAACACTGCACTACACAAATACAGTAATTATTTATCAAATATTTTGCTTCATGTACAGAGTGTTATATGCTTCTGTGATGTCGAGAGCTGGTAAAGTTAGGAAAGAACATACCCTTATTCTGCCCATGGTGGGCTTGGGTCTGTGGGCTCTAGCCCTTCACTCTCATCTACGTCGCACAGGTCTCCTCCCACCCCCCACACACAATGCCATGTCCTTATGGATAACCTGTTGCCACATCTGTTTTGGTCTCCTCCTGCTCCATGTGCTTCTGACCACCTACATTCCATAAATGCATCTCATGATGTGCATCTCATGAAATGCATCTCATGCACCACAACCTATTCTCTCACATTTCTTTGGTGATGTACACCACCCAGGCTACCTCTCATGTACTCATTTCCAAGCATAGTTTTAGGCCAGTCCCACACCATGGCAAAACTCTCTCAACAGTCTTATGTGTAAGTGGTTGTCAATGAGTTTTGTCTGCTAGGCGCCTTGTTTCAGTGTGAGGCTATGCATTGACTTTTCTTGACCACAAGACTGTCATGACACAGTTTCATCATAGTGTGTGCCTGGCCTTAAGGCGTGAGAAATGAGTCTTTGATTGAAAACAGGCAACCACTAATACTGGAGTTAAAAAACAGATTCTGGAGAAAATGTTCAAATTACTTTCTATCGCCACTAATGCAAAGTAATTTCCTTTCAGGAATAATATGGAACATCTAAAAATCCCATAATCTTAATAACAGCTACAGCTAGTGAAGTAAGTGCAACTAATGGACACATAGCCCCTCAAACAACCGTAATGAAAGGAGTTGGACATTTGTGAATGGGCAGTCGATCATTATACATGCAAGACAAGACCAACAAAGTATTTAACCTACATCGCTTTCCCCTCTCACATGTGTGCTGATCGTCATACAGCTTGTAAGAACTGCATCATTGCCTGGGAAACCCAAGCTTTAGACCCTTTCATTTGTACCATCCTAGAACCTGTACAATACTTTTGGGGTTGCAACCCTCCCTAAATTTTGGGTCGACATTGACACTGACAAATGAAAATTGCATTTCCAATCGCTGCCTATGGCTCCCCCCCCCCCCCCCCCCCCCGACAAAAATCCTTGATCTGCCCCTGTATATATATATAGACCTTAGAAACTTTGAAAAGATTGTGACTCACCAAAGAAAACATGCTGCCAAAGAAGTCTACCAATCCAACTTTGGGAAACAAGAAAATATTTTTATTCAATTTACTTCCCAGTAAATTACCAGTATATAAGGCCATGGCCCCTGATGGTGTTTCTCCTTTTATTCTGCAACGGCTTTCTGGGATTATTAGCTGTTACTTGGTAGAAATTTTTAAAAAGTCGTTAGCCACAAGCATTGTTCCAGCATTATGGAAACTGGCAAATGTGGTGCCCATTTTCAAGTCTGGGGACATGACAGACCCTAAGTGCTATAGACCAGTTTCATTAGCAAGTGCTGTATCCAAGATATTTGAGCACATCTTATTCTCATCTATAATGGGATATCTGGAAAGGAAGGGCATCCTTAGAAATAACCAACATGGGTTTAGGAAAGGCAGGTCATGCGACACCCAAATGGCTTGCTTGATGAATCATGTTCAAAAGGCTTTAGATAGCAGAAAGCAGGTTGATATTGTATCTTGGACTTTGAACAGGCTTTTGTCATGGTGCCCCATGATAAGCTGGTCTCTAAAATGTCCTACTTAGGGATACATAGAAATGTTGTTCAATGGGTAAAATCCTATCTGCTTGATAGAAAACAGAGTCATTTTCAAGGATTGTGCATCTCAGTGGAAACCAGTCACGTCAGGGGTCCCTCAGGGAAGTGTATTAGGTCCTTTGTTGTACATTCTCTATGTGAACGACATGGGGCTTGATATTGATTCCTTCCTTGAACTATTTGCAGATGACACATGTGCTGCTCAGGTATTAGATGATGGGTTATCATCCTGTGTGCAATTACAACAGGATCTAGATAGGATTTACAATTGGTGTGTAAAATGGGAATTACCATTAAACCTGAGGAAGTGGAGGATCCTAACAATATCCAGATCTAGAAAGCAAATTGATTTTGATTATCACATAGGTGGAGTTAGGGTTGATAGTGATAAATAGTGATCGTAAATAGTGAGGGTAATTGGAAGGATCACGTTGGTAAAGTGATTGGGAGGGCCGGTCAATTCCTCCATCTGATTAATAGGGTCCTTAGAGATAGCGCAAAAGAGTTAAAGGAAACAGCATATATATCTATGGTACACCCAATTTTGGAGTATGGCAGTCCAATTTGGTTCCCCTTCAGGCAGGACTTATCTTGGGAGGTTGAAAGGATCCAAAGGAGGGCAGCAAGAATAGTACTTAATAGGTTTTCTCACACAGAGAGTGTATCTGCCATGATTAAGGAACTAGGGTGGGATACATTAAGCCAGAAACGTATATCTCACAGCATTAGCTTCTTTATAAGACTGCTGCTGCTAGGATGTAATGGACCATTGGCTGGAAGTGTGTCCCCAGCTTAGTATAAAGGCAGAATGGATCATCCATATAAATTGAAAGAGGTTAGGGCACAGACAGACTCATACTACTGGCCATTTTTGCCAAGAGTCATTCGACAATGGAATAGCCTTTGTGAGGATAGGGTGGAGGGCTTCATCCAAGGAAATTCAACAATAGCTGGTATTGTATTAGGGGAGGCTCCTGAATTATAGCTTAAGGTTTTAGGAGTATTTTGTTATCATAAGTAGGATTGAGAGTTAGTCTCTCCACTGCCATATTGGCCAAAAAGGCTGCTTGCAGTGTATAATATTAGAATTAGAATTCATCAAAGGGAAATAACTTAAAAATTGTTACAAAATTAAAACGAAATTCTTCAGAAAGAATCACATCAGAAGCAGCCATTTTGAATCACTGTGACATTGATCATAAACAAATGGTCAGCAACTTCTATGATTTCATTTAAAAATTTCCCTAATTATGAGAATAAGAATATTATTTTTGATAAAATGTTATCTGCTGCTCATTTTTCATCTATGTTTATCTTCTGGGACGTCTCAGTGAAGTGTCCAGCAGTAGTCTGCCAGCTTTTCTGCACTCCATAGACCCTGGTAATGTGACTTGATCACAGCAAAATCTTTCTGAAACCATTCATCATGCTCATCGCTGACTGCACCCCTCAGGAACGAATGCAAGGTGTGAGTCAAGAAGATGAAATTTGAGAGAAATATTGCATCAATGCACTGCTCCACAAGATGCATGTAGTTTGCTGATTTCTTAATGCCAAGGAAGTTACCTACCATTGTCTTAAATCCTACCCATGCATCTTTTTCACTATCACTGAGCATGTATCAGCCATGATAGTTTTTATCTGAGAACCAATGAATATACCTTCTTTAATTTTAGCTTCACTGACCTGTGGAAACTTACTATGCAAGAAAAGCCAAAAAGCATCACTCTTGCTATGAAGTTTCATAACAAAATTGTTCATTAATCCAAATATAATGTTAAGAGGTAGCATAATGGTGTTGTTGCATTGCACCAGCAGTTCATGGATTCATCTCTGACATGCCAATTCTTCTTCAAATAGTAATGTTTCCAGCCTCAACTATCCCACTCACATATCTCTAATCTGGTGATATCACACATCTGATATATAAATCTGATGATGTCATAAAGCCTCTTGATGCCACATCACACAAATGACTGAATCTACAAAGGATGATGGGTACCAGCAAGCAGAGGCATCACTAGATTTGGTGTTACCCATTGTGGTGTTCATCTGGTGCCATGGTGTGATTGGTAGCACCCAATGCAGCAAGCTCCCCCACACCACCTGGTGACATCAGTGCCAGGGAGTTAACCTGTTTGAATGTTTACTGACACATCTTTTCCTTTTCTTAAATGTAATCAACCTCAACATTTATGCCAGATAGGAAATGAATGCACACAAAGCCTAACAGTTATATTCCTGAATTTTGAAATATCTCTGCAGCCTTAAGTTATGAATGAGATCTGTTTGCAGATTTGAATTCAGCATGAAAATCTGCTATAGAAGCACTAAAAGACATGTCAGATTTCTACAGCTTGTTTTACAGTGTTATTAGCTATTACTTGGTGGAAACATTTAAAAAGTCATTGGACATGAGCATTGTTCCATTATCATGGAAAGGGACATGACAGATCCTAAGTGCTATAGAACAGTTCCATTAACAAGTGCTGTATCCAAGATTTTTTAGCATATTGTATTCTCATCTATAGTATAATGGGATATCTGGAAAAGAAGCTCATCCTTCGTAATAACCATCATGGGTTTAGGAAAGGGAGGTCATGTGACACCCAAATGGCTTGCTTGATGGATTACCATATTATCTCACATATAACATGCACATTTTTCCCGAAAAATTGGATTTAAATTCTAGGTGCGTATTATACATAGGTGTAAAAATTTCAGCCATTATCAGAGAACACTAAACACGTGTAAAGAATACTGGATCATCCATCAAAAGCAAGAAGAGACATGTTTGCTTATTAACCTCATTTAACTGCTATTAGATGCTCTTTTGAGTTAGTTTTGTAAATATAATACTTAGCTACCTACACTTTATTTACCTTCATACCATAGATACAAGTGCTTGTATATTAATACAAGTGTAACCATAGATATAATAATACTAGCGTACTACTATAAAAAATTAACAAGTCCTGTTATAAAAATGAACATTCTAAGTCATGTCCAGCAATACCGATATTAAAAGCCTAAAAATTCTTCACAATCGTCATCTGAAATAATTGGGAATGGATACTGCACCCTGATACTGGGGACATGGTAGTCAGACCCTAATACCCAGATCCTGATACCTGGGTCCTAATACTGGGACCCTGATAGTCAGGCCCTGACAGCAAGACCCTGATAGCCACAGCATTGATCCACAGTTCTTCATGTCATGGAGCCCCAAAAATCCTGCCCCAGGGCTCTGTGGAGAACCATTGTCCTATGTACTTGCAAGATGGCAGTATGGCCATTTGGAACTTTGATACTGAATTTCTCCAAATTCACACGTGTTTGAAAAAAAATTTTAATTGCAAGTTGTGACCAAATGCAGAACTTGAGAATACTAGGTGGTCCCATTCATTTCCTCAGTCCTTCTACAATGGGCAAACGTATGTTTAATATGGTGGCCACTTGGCCACCCATGAGAGTGCATGAAGGTTAAATTGTAAATGAATGTTCAATTAGTCTGCTTAATTAAACATTCTATCAACATAACTTAGCATATAATTGCACTATGTTAGGCACTTGGATCCAAGAAGTTGATGCCTCTATTGTTTATTTGATTGGTAACTTTTTGTTGTTGTTTATCATTATAATGGGAAAAGTGAGCATATAAAGTATGTGTTAAGAATAACATTGTGTTGAGAAAGTGAGAAGTAGTTATCTTTTGTATGAATAAAGTAATTGGTACTATTCCTCAATAACCTGGTATGATTCTTGGGTAGGGTATAAACATAAAACAGAATGACATTCTCTCCAATTTTATTCTTCATTTACCATAACCAGGAACAACCTCCCTCCAAACTATAAAAGATATACAGCCAGGCCTCATTATAGTGGATGGCATGGGACCTCAAGCAGTCATCCACTATATGTGATTGTCCACTATAATGAGGTTTTTGAAAAACTACATTATTGCAGTGGCAATTACTCAAGATGCTGTAAGTACAGTACTGTATTATTATCTTCGGGTTAGTGTAAATTTGTTTAATTGTCGCAATTAAGCAAGTTCCGAAAATATCAGTAAGTTTTTCAAGGTTCGATGTGGGGTTGTGCCCAGTTATAGGATAAAAATAAATCTGACAGAAGGTTGTCCCAAAGGATGCTAATCCCACCCATTGGTATTAAAATAATAAAACTAGATTATTGAGGAATACATAATTATTTACTTTATTCATATGACAATCTACTCATTCTTCATTCAACATCTTACAGTGATCCTACAAACTTTCCACTTACTCGTTTTTCATATGGTATATCGAATAATAATGAATAATGTATATGGAATAATTCATTTCAAGTTAATTAATCAAATTAAATGATTGATTTAATACATTTATTTTTGGCATGGATCCAGGTAGCTATTCTAATTAATCTATATTAAAATCGTCCATCTAATGAAGGCAATATCATTATCATCATCTCACCCTTCTCCCACCTGAGCAGGGTTGGGTCTAAAGGTTCTAATCCTTCCCTCCCTCCTATCCCCCACCAGATCTCCCACCACCCCACATGCCTCCATGTCTGCCTGCAACACCTGCTCCCACGTTCCCTTTGGTTTTCCTCAACCTGTGGTGTCCCTAATTACCTGCATTCCAACAATAAGCTCCTCCTCTCCCCTCCTCATCACATGCCAATGTTAATTCCATTGTTATTATTTTTTGTTTGTTTATTCCTTATCAATTTCCCTCCTTAGATCCTTTGCCAATGTGAGCATAATAGCAAACTTCAAGAAAATTCTTAAGCCTTTTTCCTTTCTACAATAACCTTTTATTTTTATAAAACAGTCATGTCCAATGGAAAGGCATTGAGAATTTTATTTTTAATACTGTAGGTCAAATAATTCCTCATGTTACAATTCTTGGATACCAATGATTTTATAGTTTTTCCTAAATACAAGATTAAAATGGGTTCTTTCAAAAACGCTACTAATTAGCTAAACATATTCAACACTATCATGCATGCTACAAACACCTAAGTTGTATACTAAAAAAAAGACCTAACTAATCTAAAGTGAGTAATCTGATTTAGATCCTTCAAAAATGCTACTGATTAGCTAAACATATTCAACACTATCATGCATGCTACAAACACAATTGCTTTTTTATACAGAAAATTCTATATAAAAGTCAGAAAGGTTTTCTTATCTGCCTGCTGGTGCTGTTGGTTCCAGAGTCGTCCTGTTGAATCTTCCTTCCTATAGTAGATTTCTGAGGTTGGTACAGATGGTCCTCTTCAGGATCTTCTGGTGTGGCATCCTCCTAGGGCTAGTACTTGATGTGGGTCACTTATCCAGTTGGAGTTAACGTTCAGTGTTCCTTAGCATGTTGGCATCACTGGTGGCATTGGAGTTTCACTCCCTCAGCATCTCCTCTGGTTTAACGTTTCTGTCTCTGCCTTCAGCATCTCTTCTGGCTAAAGCCTAGTTCCCTGGCATGCGACACCAACAAGAATCATGCTTGAGCAGACGGTAAAATTATGACTTCAACTACAGGCGCTAACAGAATTTGTGCCTTGTTTGATTCCCTGACATGAGCAAATTCACGTAAGTAATACATAGTTATAAATGTGAACGTTTGGTGGCACCAAACGTAATAAAGACAAGAGTAAGCAAAGGCGGATTTATAGGAAAATAATATCTACGTTCTTGGACATAATTATTACTCATTAAATAAAGTAGGTTTACCATTCCATCTCCTAAAATTAACCTTGCATACATTAACACTTTATTACTAAACAGTAGTCTATCAGACTACCACATTTGTAAAATTCTATGGTTTTCAAAGTTTCCTGAAACACAGAATTTTGGCATAATTTTGTGTTTATGTACCTTCCTAATTATGGTGCTAAAAGCAAATAGCATTAAAAGCATGTTAATTTTCCTTTCACATTATTAATTATTAGCAATCTGTAGTCTGGTGGACTAATGTTAATAACATAGGTTATGGTAGTGTAGGTGGTGGACAGTGAACGACCTGGTAGGGTGCAGTAAAGAGTGGAAGCCTCTTTTGTAGAGTGTGAAAACATTAGATTATTGAACTAATTTATATTTTATATTTCATTTATATTTTGTTTAATTGATTTATATTTTGTATATTTGATTTATATTTGATTTATTTGATTATATTTGATATATATGTGATTTATATTTGATTTACATATTTGATTTATATTTTATATAATAATTTAGAAATAAAAAAGTGCATTTCAATCGCTCTTTTAATTCTTAAATTAAAAAACAAAAAGGTAGTCTGAGAGACTACTGCTTAGCAACAACGTACACTTCGAGGTTAGTAATTAAGGATTAAATGAAACTTGTGTTAGAAACATGTTTTTAGTGGGGTCTTATTTAAAGACATACAGTACATATGTTTTTCTATAAACATCCAAAAAGTCAATTTAACAAATTTGTATTAACGATATTATGTACAATGATTTTTCAGATATCAATATGGGCCCAGACACTGGCTTGGAAGAATACATTTTATTATATTTTATTGCATTTATGTGTTTAAATTTGAAGAGAAAGATCCAGCATAATTTCAGAAGAAAAAGGAAGTCCCCAAAATTTTACATAAGACCCACTATCCAAAATAGATTACAATTTGGAGAATTCCATCACTTGGTATGCAAGCATTTTTTATTCATTCTATGGCGACTATGAGACGTTTAATTGTCTTCCATTTAAAGGTAACTGAGATGCAAACACTAGATGGAGGACAGTTCTTTCAAGCATTTTGCATGTCACCAGAAATGTTTGAAAGACTACATACAAAAATAAGACCATACATTGATATCCATAAGTCTAGTAACCATGATGTCATTCCAAGTCAAGAAAGGTAATTGTGACTTTAAGGTGATAAAAAGAAATATAAACATATTTCATTCAGTAGTTACTTATTGTCTTTCAACATCTATTCCTATCATGTCAGGTATCTCACTTCTGGTGACATGCAAAAATCGATTGCAGACAGTTATAGGTTGGGCTGGTCTACAACATCACAAATTATCCATTCCACATGTATGGCTATTTGGAATACCCTTGCACCAATCTATTTGAAGGTATTCCAAAAATAAATGTATTGAAAATCACAAACATTTAGATATTTATTCCTGTAAACTTTACATGAAGAAACCAACATCAAAGGATTCATTGGAAATAGCCAGGCAATTTGAAGTTCTGTGGCACTTCCCTCATTGTGTTGGAGCAATTGATGGGAAACACATTGCCATAACAGCCCCTCCACTTACAGGATCAAATTACTTCAATTATAAGGTTGTATTATTAACCAACAGTAGATTGCTTTCAAATAAATATTAATAATGGATAATTGCAGCATCATTTCAGTGTTGTTCTAATGGCTGCCTGTGATGCACAGTACTGCTTCACAATAGTTGACATTGGTGCTTATGGTTGACAGGCAGATGGAGGCACACTTGCCTCATCTGCATTTGGGAAGAGTCTTTTGTCAGGCCGACTTAACCTGCCAGCAGATAAACCACTAACCCACAATCATTCTGGGGAATCCATGCCATTTTGGTTTGTGGCAGATGATGCCTTTCCCCTGCATTGTAACATATTATGTCCTTTCTCTGGTGGACATCTTACAATTAGAGAAAGGATGTTCAATTGCCGTTTTTGCCGAGCAAGGTCAGTGTTTCCTCCTGTAGCCTCTGTTTTACAAATGATTCAGTCACATATTGTCAAATTCATTTGAACCTTACAGGAGAATGATTGAAAACACTTTTGGGATAATGGCATTTCGCTGGCGGATTTTGTACAAACCAATAAATATGTGTATACGTAACACTGTGGAGGCTGTAAAAGTGAATATTTTGTGATTGCATATTTCTACACAAAGGAATGCAGTTGTCATTCATAAAGTATTTTTTTAGGCAATATGTGTGCTACACAATTTTCTTCAGAAAAGTGAATTGGAATTACGATCTACTTCACCATTGTACTGCCCTACAGGTTTTGCTGACACTGAAAGCAGTGATGGACACGTTTCACCTGGCTTTGGAGAATTCTTATAGATAATGTGGGTCCTTCTAGTATAATCCAAAGTGGATCACAAAATGCAGGCCAACAGGCTGTAGTCATACATGACAATATTACTAATTATTTCAGTGGTCCTGGATCTGTTCCTTGGCAAAATGAAAAAAATATAATTTAAACAAAGGGATATATACATTTTTTACAAAATATATTATTTTGATATATTATTGAATATATGTGTTTGCATATGTTTGTTGATGTCCTTTCATCAAAAAAACATTACTGTTAATTGATAATAAAAAAATATTTTATTTCTAAGTCTAAAAAATATATATAATTTTTACATTTTAAATCAATAATTAATTTCTAAATTTTAAAAAAATAATTAATTTCTAAATTTTAAAAAAATGAAATCATTTGTAAATTTTAAATAAATAATAAATTTGTAAATTTAAAATAAATAATAATTTTGTAAATTTTAAATAATTAAAATTATTTGTAAATTATAAATAAATAAATTAATTTGTAAATTTTAAATAAATTAATTTGTACATTTTAAATAAATAATTAATTTTTTACTTTTAATAAAATATTTCATTTTAACTATTAAAAATATGTTATTTTTAACTTTTAAATAACTATTTCAATTGTAAATAGAAGTTATTAATGACCCCCTTTCAATTCCGACATTAAATTCTAATACAACAGCAATTATTCTGCCATATAACTCCAGGCATTCTGTTATTCCAAGATTTGACATTAATGGGATAAGGGATTGAAAAAAAATGCCAGTTTGCAGTGGTTTCTGGTGACAGGATTTGTGTGGTGGTGGAGGAATCTCTACTTTTTAAATAGGCCAGCAGGTTTGTTGCCATATCAGTAAGTGTAGATGCATCTTGATGCAGTTCATGTTGAAGTTGCTTTCTTGCTGCTGTGGATAATAAAAAGATAAATAATGCATAAGAAATTGTTCATATGGTTCTTTAATATATTAAACATATATATTACAGATCTACCGTTTCTCTTTGGAATTGCAGGTGTAGGCGGAGCAGACAACTCTTCAACATGTGACTGTTGAAGAGCTTGGAGATCTGGTTGGAGATCTTGTTGAAGTCTGTGCCAGGTGAATCATTGTCAGTAAAGTTTGAACATGTCCTTCATTAAATAAATACATAAAGTAGGTTATTTGGCTATACATATGTTGTGTTTCAGACATTACAACTTACCACTCATTAGGTGCTGTGTTATCCAAAAAATGAAAGCTATGCATTAGTGGCCAATCATGGGGCTTGTATCCTCCATCTGATCCACTTTTAACCTGTTCATATCTTTTGCGTTTAAAATATTTATCCCGAATACCCTTCCATCTCAATTTACAGGCATTAGCTGTAAATGCAGAAAGACATAATATAATTAGTAGCGTTTTCCAATATTATTCTTTATATATTTTTATGAAAAACATGTGATGCCAAGTAATTAATTTTTATTTATACATTTCAGACAAAACATAACATTGGTAATTCATTTCACTTTGCACAGAAGTTTATTCTAAAATGACAAAATGGTAAAACCACATGCTATTAAGATTTCATAACAATGAGGAGCTTTCCTGTTTTTGTATTTAAGCTTACTTTTACATTGTTATAATTATTACAACTATGTATATTACCTGTCAATTCTGAATAATCCACTATTAATGTTTTGCTAATATCTTCCCACAGTTGTTTACATTTTAAAAGGTTTTTATACTGCAGATTACTACTGTTGTACAGTTCCTCATGTAGTTGAACAAGTTTAACGAGTTTGTTGTCCACCATCTTTTCAAAACTTCAAACAGCCAATCAAAATCAAGCGATGCATTCATTAGACAAAGGCAGTTAACAAACACTCAACTCCACTTCACTGTTGATTTCGTGCTTACTTTACAGAATGATAGTGTAACTACGTCATCAGTTTATGTGGGTTGTCATCTGCTACAGTGCGATTCTTGTTGGTGTCGCGTGACAGGGAACCTAGGCTTAACGTTCCTCTTTCTCTCTCTAAATGAATGAATCGGAATTCCTCCTTTATCCTCTGGCATTCGTTTTTATAGTCCCTGTATTCCTCTTCCATTGGTTTCAGGGGGGGTTTTTTAATTTGGGGTGGTTTGCAGCTGCTTTCTATTAAAGGTTTTTGAACCTCCTTAATTGATTTTTATCAGGGTGGCCATTTATCTTGGATGATAGAATAATAATAATAATATATAATTCAAAAAAAAAAATAATAATAATAGGGCTTTGTATAAAATATAGCTGATACATAAAATGGGGCAGATGTTTTCTATAAAAGGTTTTTAACCCTTCTCAAATTGACTTTAATGGAAATATGAAAAAACCATAATTTTTATTTGACTTCTATAGACTAGCAGTCGTCTGGGGCTATAATTCTCACTTTAGAGGGGTTATTATGGGCTTGACGTTCTGGTTCAGTTAATTTGATAATCCTCATAATTTTGGTGGGGTTTTCAAGTGTTCAGAATTGCTTGAGATTTATGGTGACTTTTAAATTGAAGTAAGTTATGGAGTGTGGGGGTTGGTAATTAATTTAATTGAATACATTTTCTGGGTTGTTTGAGGGGTATACTGGGGAAAGTCAGAGGGGGTAGTTGACAGTCTGAATGGGGTTGAGGGGGATATGGGGGAAGTTGCAGGGGGCAGTTGACACCCATGCCATCTCAACCGATTCTCTCAGCAACTTGCATTTGCCTTTCATGTTTCTTCCCAAATGGTCATCTCATGGGGGGCCGCCTCCCAGACGACTCCAGTGTCTTAACTGCAGAACTCACAGCTCTGCACAGGGCACTGGAGCTCATCCAAGTGTTAAATGACAGACACTTTGTTGTTGTGACTGACTCCTTATGCTCCCTTCAGCTGTTGCACACCCTATATGGCAGACATGCCATTGTCCAGGGTGTGCACAGATTGCTGCTTGTGATTCGTAAGCAGGGCAAGACAGTGTTGTTCATGTGGGTCCTGGGGCATGTTGGCATCATGGGGAATGAGAGGGCGGATGCCCATGCCCATCAGGTGGCCCACTCGCCTGATATACCTAACACTGCTGTCCCCTCATCCGATGCTCTCCCAATGGTGCGATGGGCCATCCAAGAACAATGGCGGGCCTAGTGGTTTGCGGAGACCACCAACAAACTCTGCACACTGAAGGACACCCCAGAGCACTGGGGGTCCTCGTGCCACCAGTCGCAGAGGGAGGAGGTTGTGCTTGCTTGGCTTCGGATCAGTCACATGTTCCTCACCCACTCCTACATTTTATGGGGTGAGGACCAACCATGGTGTGACTTCTGTTGGGAGCCTCTCACAGTGGCACACATCTTCAGTAACTGTGAGAAATACCGTGAAATGCGATACCGTCTGGGAGTCAGTTGTGAGCTGTCCACCTCACTTTGGGATAACCCTCAGGGGGGGGTGGAGAGCTCGCTTGTATTTGTGAAAGAGGCTGGCCTCTTTCACCATATCTGAATTATACACTTTTCCTTTAAAGCAGCATGCATTTATTCTTGGAACGTTTTGGCTTTTGCCTTTTTATATTTATGTCCGTTTAGGCTTTTGCCACCCTTATTGTTATGCCTGTTTTGGCTTTTGCCACTTTTATTGTTATGTTCGGTTTGGCCTTTGCCACCTTTTCTGTTATATCTGTTTTGGCTTTTGCCGCGTTTATTGTTCTGTCTGTTTGGCTTTTGCTGCTTTTATTTTTAACGTCTGTTTTGGCTTTTGCCTGTAGTTATTTACCATATTTATTCGGCTATTGCCTTGTTATTTCTTTTCGTTTTAGGTGGCTTTTGCCCTTATTTATTGCCGACATGGTGGGATGGCGATTTACACCCCCACCATGATTGTCTTTCCAGGCCCTAATGACCGCAGTAGTCGATGGGCCCTAAAACGCAAACAAACAAACAAACCCAACTGCCCAGCACTCTGACCAAAACAGCATAGCAGGCTTAACAATGGTTCTGTAACTTTATTAGGAACTGATGGTCACACAGGACCCCACTTGCCTGTCTGCACTTCAGCCATCCTGCATTAATCCTAGATAGCAAAACTCTTGCACCACCGGAATTCCCTCTCCCCCACAATGAATCTCACCTCCTTGCCCCTGACCACTAAAATTGAAAGCTAAGTACTCAGTCTTCTTCAGGTTCACCTTAAGGCCCCCTTCTTCCGTTGTTGTTTTCACATCTTGTAGGCCCTATTGTGCATAATCCGTAGACTCCTCAAGCCTTCCCACATCATCTGCAAATACCAGGCACTGGGGGCTCATTCCCCTATTCCTATCAGCAGCTCATCCATTATTAGTGAATAGGTATGGGCTAAGTGCTGGCCCTTGATGCACATCAACCTCTGCTTTGAAGCTTGCAGTGTTTCCCCATGCTGTTCTCACCCTAGCAATGGAACCATCATACATATCTTGCACAATCCTAATATGGCCTTTATCTGCACCTCTCTTTCTTAACATGCTCCATACTAACTGTCTGGGAACACTCATTTGCCTTCTCCATGTCAATGAATATTGCCTGAAGGTCCTCCCTTGCTGCTCTATGCTTCTCAATCATCTATCAGAGGATGAAGATTGGTTCCACGGTGAACCTACCAGGCATAAACCCAAATTGATTTCTCTGGACACTAGTTAGGTCTCTGAGGCAACAGTATATGACTCACTCCTACAGCTTTATAGAGTGGCTCGTCAGCTTTATGCCTCTATAGTATCCTTGACCGTTATGGTCCAGATAACATCCTTACTACTTCTATCCCTGGTCCTGGCCAGTCTAAAGACTGCATTTTCTTCTTCCCTTGCCCTCCCCTCCCTCCACCTATGGGAAGCCTCTGTAGTGTCATTGCACTATATGGTACGATAAATCTTTGCCAGAATGTAGAGAATGTGGTACTCTACAACTCTGCATGTCCTCTCACATGACCTCATTAGACTCTACACAATGCATGTCCTCTCACATGACGTCATTAGAGCATGAATTCAAACTTTTAATTCCATTCTTGCCTGTCACATTCCATAACTTGAAATTTAAAGAATGGAATGCCAGAACGAATGGGCACATGAGGACACCTGAAGGAATTTTTCAACTGCCACAAAGGTTGATGCTATTCGTAACTTTCCAAGACCAGAATCTAGAAGATCTCTAGGACGTTTTCTTGGGTTACTGAATTTCTTCAGCCATTGCATAACATGCTGTCAGGAAAAGCCAGCAGAAATGCATTACTACAATGGAATGAGCTTGCCAACAATGCTTTTGATCATGCCAAAGATGCTTTGTCACAAGCCACATTATTAAGACATCCTGACTCATCACCTGACACAAAAATTGCTTTATTTACTGATGCTTCTGACAGCTGCCGGGGCTGTTCTACAGCAGTTCACAGGTAATTCATGGCAACCTTAGGTTTTTTGTGCAAATTTCAACCAGCGGAATTTAGATGCAGTGCTTTTGGAAGAGAGTTACTTGCTATTTATTTGGCAGTGAAACATTTCCACTACTTTCTCGAAGGTCGGTATTTCACTATCTATACCAATCACAAACCTCTCACTTTTGCCATGCAGACTAGTCTGGACAAGCACTCACCTTGGAAAGCTTGGCACCTCGATTTTATTTCAGTCTTCACCATGGACATACAGTACATTGAAGGTCCAGCAAATACAGTTGCTGATGCCTTATCTCATCCAACATTACACCGACTAACTCATTCACAGAAGCATCTTGATCTTGAGAGTCTATATCAGGAGCAAATAGCAGATGCAGAATTCTCACAGTTACAACAGGATCCATAGTCCTTACAGATTCAAATTACCATATTATCTCATGTATAATATGCACTTTTTCTCCTGAAAAATTGGATGCAAAGTCTTGGTGTGAAAATTTCAAATGTAAAAATTGGTGTAAAAATTTCAGCCATTATCAGAGAACACTAAACATGCATAAAGAATGCTGGATCATCCATTGAAACCAAGAAGAGTCATGTTTGCTTATTAACCTCATTTAACTTCTATTAGATGCTGTTTTGAGTTAGTTTTATAAATATAATATTTAACTACATACACTTTATTTACCTTCATACCATAGATACAAGTGCTTGTATATTAATACAAGTGTAACCATAGATATAATAATACTAGTGTACTACTATACAACATTAACAAGTCCTGTTATAAAAATGAACATTCTAAGTCCAGTTATGTCCAGCAATACCGATATTAAAAGCCTAAAAATTCTTCACAATCGTCATCTGAAATAATTGGGAACTGTCAAACTTAACCTGCATATTATAACCTACTGTACTACCTCATCAAAGTCCATCTAGAAATCTGCTTTAAAGCTGAAAGTCAAAACATTCCGTATTTGGTTTTTTTTGTTCTAATGATTTCATGACATAAAAATATACTCAACTATTTTTCTTGAAACTTATTGATGTCATCTCTAAACTGTAGTCTCTAAGTTTCTGCTTTTCAATTTGAGTAAACTAAAAGAAAATTATAACATTCATTTAAGAGTTTTTAATCTATTTCTTTTGTTGAGTCATATCTTTTTTTTTCTTCTTTCTCCTTTTTGCCATTAATTTTGTGATTCTTTTTTTCTTTTTAGAGTTAGGGTTTTTTCTTGTCAAGATTAAAAATAAACCTTCCATTTCCTACCTTTTACTGGATACACTATCGATGCACTAAATGAGGCTACACTAAACGAGTTGATGCCTTCTCAAAATGGCGGCCACATGGAATCATTTATAAGGGAATCTTTTTCGTTTTTACTTTTCTTGGCAATCATTGGAGGTCGTTTCTTTTGCTTTCACAAGTCCAATTCTGAAAAAATAAAACTTCTCACTTTCACTAGTCCAATGTATTATCCTTTGTAATTGTGTTCCTTAGAATTTGTCACTGTTTTTTGTAAGCACTTCATTAGTTGTTTTTGATGCATAGTTTTCTTAGTCCTTTTTTCTCATTGCAGCCTGTCTCCTTTAAGTTTCATCAGTCTTTCTGTACCACAGCTTCCTTGCTTCATTCTCATCGTCAGTTATTCTTCTGTCTTTCTTAGTCTAAATCTTCTCCTTTTATAATCTTACATAATATCAAAACATTCCTAAATAATCTTTTTTAGGGTGGTCAAAACCCAAGGTTTATTTGAATTTTAGTTCCCTTTTTGATTTTAGCTTATGTGCATGCATGTGTTTGATGCTTTGTTTATTTTGGAAATGGAATGCAGGACTGTAAAGGGTTTCTTTTTGGTTTAATTCTCTTGATTCTCTAGAGTCATAAAATTGCAATTCAATTTTTGTTTTAATCTTTTTCTCTATATGGGATGTCATTTTTAATATAATTGATTGCTTTCCAAGGTGATAGGGTGTGGGATTTTAAAAGGGTAAGCTGTGGCTTTGTAATTTATTAAATTTTTTGAATTGTAGAATCTACAGGATAAATCAAGGGACAAGGTGGACATCTGGAGGGGCCATTGGTGAGTTGCATCATATTGGAGAGCATGCTCTGTTTGCTTTTATTTTTTGTTACAATTTAGAAGTTTTCAATTTTTCATTACTTTCTCATATTTCTAGGTTAAAAGGTGAGTTTCATGAGATTTTTCCCAGGGTGTTTCATTAAACCCATTCTCCCAGAGAACTTAAGAGGGGCATGAGTAAGGGAATCAAGGGTATGTAGGGGTTTTTTATTTTATTTCACATCTCCTACTGGTTTTAATCTACTCCCATTCTTTTATTTTTTGTAGATCTATCTTGTGGATGTGTGCACAAGATAACATTATACAGTAGTTCAGTCGACAATGTTAGAAATTCCAAAAATTTACAACTCCTCAATAATATACAGTACTGATTTATGGTTGTTGCAGTTGGGTTGATGAATCTGGTGGCAATACATGGTGAGAGGTTTGGCTGTGGATATAGTAATTCTATTTCCATTCCATCAACATACAGTACTGTATTTATAGGCTCAGCAAACAAAGGTATAACAGGATGAAAACATGTGAAAACAATACGCATATGTACTGCACACTACAACCTTAACATATCGTGACTTAAGGTGCCCCATTCAGAAAAAAATGACACTATAAGAGGCATTTCTTGGAATGTTATAGGTTTAATGGTGCAACTGTAACTTTAACAATATTTAACACTGCAGTATTGACAACTTTAATAATTAAATACTGTAATCTCTCCCTTTATTCAGATTGCAAAGTCACTGATTCAACCACCCATCAAACAATGAAAGTGGCCATCCACTATAAATGGGAATTTGTTGATCGTCCACTACACACAATGGGTTCTTTCAACTACAGAAACTTTGGAAACTATAGGAACTTTGGAAGAGTCTAAGGATATTGTCCATTATAGGCATCTTGTCCACTATAATGGGGTGCATTGGGTCTCGCCTTTGTAGCGGTTTCCTTGCAGGTGCTGTTTGGTAACTTACATTATCATGGCAACTGGAAGCTTGCCGAGTTTTGATTCATTTGCATCATGGGAGTTGGTTCTCTGCCATGATGTATGTGGGCTCTCAATTTAAAAGTTTTTAATTTTAGAAAATAGAATTAGAAATAACAGTTCGTTGGTTTTCTTCTTAGTAACTGCATCTCATCCAAATTCCTGATAAACACTCTTATTTGAAGCCTTATTGTTGATTGTTTACAAGTTTAGTGTTGTGGATTAAATAATACTATTTCTAATTTATATCAATATAAAACAGAAGAAAGATTAATTTATTAAGCAAATTCAAAAAAGAACACGCTACTCAAAGATAACAACTCCTAGAAAATGTTTTTCGGCACTTTATACCCTGTTTCAATAATATTTAGCGTAAATGTTTTTAACTATACCCATATAAAAGAAACCCTTTACCACAGGGAATCCAGCCGCACAATATATTTCCCCCTCCCCATCCACTACAGAAGGGTTTGACTGTTTAGTGGATGTAACACAGCATCCAAATTTCAAACTAAATATGAAAACTTCAGAATATATCTTTAAAAGTCTTATCCCTTTACTCCATATAACATATTGAATATGGGAAGGAGCTTAAAACTTTTCCATGGCATTAGGAGTAATAGCTGGAGATTTCGTTGGAAGACATCCTTTAAAAAACAATAACTGAAATGAACCAGAGGGATGAATTGAGAAATTCAGGAGCTGTAGTTGCCAGACTAATATGCATTCTCACACCTACCAATGCCATAGATACCATTATTCATTGCTATGTAATAACCTGCAAAGGTGAAGGTGGAAACCAAATCTGTTTTACCACCATCCAAGCAGGACTAATACTTCAAAACCTACAATATGGAGCCTCTTGCAATACAAGATGAAGATGGGAATTACATTTTTACCATAGCATTATTTTACAGATCCTTGCCTTGTTTATGAACAACAATATCACTTTATCTCACATTGCCAGTTAAGATGCACAAACTGTCCCAACATGCCCTCAAAATTGGTATTGTGGATGGGGAAGTCATTGTTATCAGGGGTATACATTTAGCTCAATTGTAGAAGAGCTAAGAATGGAATAACATATTGTTTAACTGGGGACTCTGGACCATAGAATTGTCATATAATAGATAGCCAAGGTTGTTTATTTTATACATAGTATTTGATAACTATCTATTAACATACATATGCAGTAAAAATTATTCAAGGATATTTCTGTAAACCTACATTAACAATGAGAATCATAGATAAAAGCAATACCATCATTTCACTAAAACCTCAAGACAGTGTATTTCTATTGCATAATAATACTGAAATTGCTATAGAAGGAAATTTTGATGAATTTGTAGAGTTACAGTCCCATGAAAAAATCAAGAATGCATCAGATCCCTATAAAGCATCTCATGAAGGAAGACCCAAATGTGGAGAAATAAGTGACCTGCAAGCTTCATCACAATGGTCAAAGAAATTTATTTTTGATTAAAAAAGGGCAGCTTGTGGATTTTATGAAGTCCTACATGTTTAATTAATAGTGTAGAATTAATATTAACAAAAATTTAATTGATTTTCACATTCCAAACATCCTTTTTGTTGATGGTCACAACACTTAGGCCAAAAACATGCATGAATACCTGGATTCATTTGCATGAATACCTGGGCATAAGGTTAATTTGTGATGGGCAAAATGCACATACAGTAGGCAAAAAAAGTATATGAGCAGCCTAAAATTTCCTGTTTTCACCATAATTAATGTAAAAAAATCTTTATGCAAGTACAAAAAAAATTTTGTAAAAAAAACAAACAATAATATTTAATAAAATAAATTTGAAATTTTCACTGCAAAAAAAGTATTTGAGCACTTTTTCCATTTTTAAAAAGTAGTTAAAAGTTTTAATAGTTTGGTATTTTTTTAAAATTCACATTGGGTATAATTCAAAGATGAAAGGTCATATTCTACTTTTGCCAGAAATTTTTAATATGGTGTGATACAGTTTGTTATGACTAACAAAACAAAGAGAAACTGGTGGTATTGAAAACAGACAAACAACAGGCCATTCATGCAGGTTGACTATGATAGAAAAATGGCATGTTGTCAGAGAGGCTTTGAAAATTGCTCAAAGATATGCCCAAGTTGTGCTGTCACATATTGCTTCAACATCAGCAATGGTTGTGACACCACAAACAATAAGCAGTGTTCTTCACCAGTAGAGGTATTACAGGCCAGAGATCAAGAAAGCACCCCTTCATTAGTGAAGGGTTTCTGAAAGGTACTGAAGGGGGTACTGGGCACTAAAAAATTGGCTTCAGTTTGCGTTTAAATATAAAGATGAATATATTGGGTCATGGAAAAAAGTTATATTTTCAGATGAGAACAAATTTAAAATATTCAAGCCAAGACACATTTGTCCTGTCATTAGAAAATAAAAGGTATAGGTTTGGTGCCCCAAAATATTTTGAGAATTGTAAAGAATGATAAGGGCAGTGTTATGGTCTGGGGCTGTATTGGGTATGATGGAGTTGGAAAATTAAATTTCATTGGAAATATTATGACAGTCAAAAGACATGTCAGTGTGTTGGCCCATATTCCAAAAGAAAGTGCTGGAAAATTGAGATTAGAAACTAGCTTCATCTTCCAGCAGGATAGTGACCTCAAACATACTGCACACATTACAAAATTGTGGCTCAATTTCGATGCTCATTAGAAATTTCAAATGCTCCCTCATTACCCAGACCTTAATGTAATTGAGCATCTATGGCATCTTTTCGACTTAAACATTAAAAAATGAAACATTATAGGCAAGGGACTCTGAAATCAGCACTTAAAGAAAAAAAGAATTCCCAAACAATTACCTGTATCAGTGCTCAAATACTTTTTTTGCAGTGAAAATTTCATATTTGTTTTATTAAATATTATTGTTTCCTTTTACAAAATTTTTTTTTGTATTTACATAAAATACAACATGTTATAATTATTATAAATATTATTTGAAAGATTTATTTGCATTACATAAACTGAAAACAAGAAACTTTAGGGTGCTCAAATACTTTTTTTGCCTGCTGTATTCTTGTTTTTCTACTTGATGATGCACAAATGGTTGGCTAAGGTGCAAATTCCCCCAAATTTTCCCTTAGTGACATTTTCAGTGATAAGGGTAAACTCTCAATTCCTAAGCATTTTCTCAACCACAGCTTCATGATTTCAAATCGTGAAAACTGGAGAAATAAAGAATACTTTTATTTCATGAAAATACAGCAAAAACATATAACCAAAACAAACCACACCGACCTTCTCCAAACACCCTGGATGGAATCTAGAAAGAAGATATTCATGAAAACAAAAAGCTGGAAACCCTGATCCATTTTAACTTTAACCCCAAAAGCAATAAATTAAAATCATCCCAAGAATAAAAACCTAAAAGAAAATTTAAGCCTTGAAAGATAGGGCAGCAAAACAATGTTAAAATAAAACTTACTCCTCCAAGCAGTTCAGAAATCATCAGTCCAATTGGAAGATAAAGCATAAAACAATGAAAAATAAATTAAGAATCTTTAAATAATCTAGACTAAAGAAAACAAAATATCAATTAAATCTATCACCTTTCTTAACCAATAAAAGCCTTTATTAAAATTAAAACGACATCAAACCTACACATAGAGAGCTACAATAAATCATTTTAGATAAAGGATTTTAAGATAATTCTACTCTCCAGAGGTTAAAAACGTATGCCATTGCAGCAACTAGAGTCAGAGAGATGAATAAAAAAGCTTTTAACATCCCAAAGACAACATAAATAATGTCATAAAAATTGTTTTTCATGTTCATAAATTTTGCAATTTTCCTAAATTTATGTTCATAATTTTCCATAATATCTCCATTGTATTCATATAATTATTCAGTATATTGTTCCTAATATTCGTAATTACTTTCCTAATTATAGCAATTTGGTTCTTAATTCCTTCATCATATTAGGTGCATTTTGGCGATTGACCTGGTCAATTGTGGTTTGACTACAATCTAATGTTTGCTCTGACCAAAAGAATGGACCATGGGGATCGCCAAAAAGCTTTGGTCAGACGTTTTGAGACCCATGACAAGGAATTCATAAAACTTCAGAAAAGTAATTCCCTTAACTTAAATCCAAATCCCATATAATAAAAAATAAACAATTCCCTAAAATAAAAAAAATAATTCCACTAAACTAAAAAATACAATTTCACTAAAATGAAAACAAAACTCACTAAACTAATTCACAAACTAAAAAACGAATTCACTAAACTTAAAAAAAAAAAAATACATTTGATATACTGAAAAAATTGAATTTCCTAAACTAAAAAACTGCTAAATTAATACAAAAAAAGAGATTTGTATAATTTAGACTAATCGATACCTTCCATCATCTGCTACCACTGGTTGGAGCATGCCGCCATTTTTATTTTTCTTTGACCAAATGCACAGACCATGCTTTTATTTTAGTCATGTTGGACATCATTTGGTCTGACCAAAGTTGACCAAAGAGACTGACCAAACCACCGTGTGTACCACCAAAACGCATTGTTTCTGAAACAATGTGACCAAAAGTGACTTGGTCAATCACCAAAACGTGCCTATAGTTTGTAATTCATAAATTCGTAATATCGTTCATAAAAGGTTTATAAATCGTGACTATGACTGCTTCATGGCCACCGCAACATGTATTCATTATATGGTAATCATGTAGTTTAATGGTCAGAATTATTTCGTCATTCATAGCAGATGAAATGTGGCGCTTCGGTCGGTATAACTTCGTCAAAATACTCGTTCCACGGCCTGCTATTAAAACAATGTTAACGGGCCGATGAATTTCTTCTTTAACAGACGAATATTACAAAATGTAAAATATGCAGTAGTAAAATCAACGTAAAAAGCATTGCATAAATAGAAAGCTTCCAGTTAAAATAACCAGAAATAAATTCAAGAAATTCATGAAAAGCATTCCATAAATCGAAAGCTTCGAGTTAAACTAACGAGAAATAAATTCATGAAAAGCCATTCATAAATAAATTCATGAAAAGCCATGCATATATAAATTCATTAAAAGCATTGCATAAATGAATTCATTAAAAGCATTGCATAAATTGAAAGCTTCCATTTAATATAACGAGAAATAAATGAATGCAACTTGCCTAATATCTCAGCAATATGTGCAGCAGGCCCTGGAAAGAGTATTTTGACGAAGTTATACCGACCGAAGCGCCACATTTCATCTGCTACGAATGACAACATAATTCCGGCTGTTAAACTACACGATTACCGTTATACCAACCGAAGCACCACATTTCATCTGCTAAGGATGATGAAATCTTTTCCACTGTTAAAATACAGGTTTACCGAACTCTCTACTCACTGAAATCGAGACAAAAATTCTGCGAAGATGATCACACTGGAAATAGCCATTTTGAATCTCGAAAACGTCGAACATAAACATTCCACTAGTGACATCTATCGACTGTTTCAAGCGGTATCACCAGTAGGTAGGAACAAAAATTCCTTCTTTATTCTAAAAATATTTCTAAGGATGGGAATAATGATGTTGTTAGATAAAAATGTTGGGAAGAGAAGTGTGTCAATTCGGATTGATGTCAATCCGAATTGACACACCGATGTGATAAAATTTCTTCACACTGTCAGTTAAAATTTTTGGTGTGAACAAAACCTTTTTTTGCACACACACGTTGTTAATCATATTACTCATTGATTGGATTATTCATTCGTATTTTACTTGAATATAAAAGTTCATCATTTATTTGTTCACTTTGGAGTATTTTCATCTTTATTGGAGTAAAACTCAACAACTTAGGATTACTTCTTATCTTCATACTAGAACACACACAATATTTAAAATTGGAATTCATAAATTAAAGTTAAATTCTAAGTTAAATTCTTGTACCAAAATAACAGCCTTTGCCACAAATGGTGACCCAGATGTGATCCGACAGATACACACCAACGGAACCAAAAAATTTAAGAAGACTTCAGGATATTCAAACGCTCTTATTGGATTTTTTTACTACAATAAGATTTTTTTTATTATACTCCAAATCAACACAACATCATTTTTTTTATGCAAAACGAATATAGTATGACAATAATATCCAGATAGCACTACATTTCACCTACAACTGTCATGGGAGTACAACCTACAATTTACCTGTAACACTCAAGCTACCACACATGTAATCATTACATACATAACAGGTTCACAACTTCAGCGACCTACCTAACAAGACATACAGCAAAAATGGAGGATCACGACTTCTAAAAATATCAGTTCTAATGAAAGTGCTTCGAATAATATTTAATAACAGTGCCAGTGTTAACAACAAGCAGTTAAGTACATCTACTGATGGTAGGAAAAATTACACAGGTCTGCGATGAAAAATTGCATTCAAAATGATTATTGCTTTTTACAGTTTTAAGGATGCTGATTACTAGAAAAATAATTAAAATTTTCTATCATGTACAGTTTAATAAAAAATTCAATTTTTAGAAATTATTCATGCCATCATGTACTCATGATGTTATTAATGTTAGATGGTCTTTTATATGGTAAATACAAGCCAAGAAATAGTATGCTATTATTTATAGTGGACTATTGTCTAAATGTCCCTTGGACAGGATAGTTTGGCCCTTGAAATAGGTGGTGGTAGGATGATAGGATTGTTGGCCATTCATAAAGAAAAGGGGCAGTGATGGATCCAGCAGCAGATCAAGGGGGAGCACTTAAAAAAAAATGCACCCCAAATAAAGTATTTTTAAATATTCAGAATCCCTTACTAGAAATCTAGCTAGCAAGTACAATAGGTCATCTCCTGCCCTTTACACAATATCCAATTAGCCAATTACAGAATTAATAGCAACTGTTGGACTTGCAGTATATAAATGTGGATAGCGATGTAAAAATGCCTCACTAGTTGCACCCCAGGGGTAGCAATAGCTGCATTGCTCCCCCCTCTGGATCTGCCCCTGGGAAGAGACATTTGTCACTTTCTAGGCAGCTGGTGTTGGGCAGATCAGTCAAAACACTATTGCACTGGTTGATGGAGGTTGTACATTAGAAATTGGTGGTGTGTGGGATGGATGGGGACCTGGTGGGAGATAATGGGGAGTGGAGAGATACAACATGACCCAGCCACAGGCAGGAAAAGGGTATAATGATGAATGGATGTGTGTGTTATGGTCATGTAATGTGAAGAGGAAAGAAGGCTCCCAATGGTAGATCACGGGGAAGCATTTCAAATAGCTGCACTCCAAATATTTTTAAATATTCAGAATCCATTGTTGCAAATCTAGCTAGCAATTCAACAGGTGCTGTACTGTTCCTCAGGTAATGCCCTCTCTTCAGTGGTTTAGCCAACTGTGGACTGCACTGTAACTGTTGAACTGGCAGTATAGAAATGGGGATTGTAGTGTGAAAATGCCTCATCCAATACAAAGGTGAATCACTCATCAGTTGAAATATGTGCCCCATTGAAGCACTGAGGAGGGAGAAATTGCTGCATTGCTCCCTCTCCTGGATCCACTACTGTCTGGAACCCACTGACCCACCCCTGCCACAGGTGGGATAAGGATATGATGATAAAGCATAAGAGATTACTGTTGTGTGGGACAGCAAATGCATGAAACAGGCCCCTTAGAATGTTCTACACAATGTATTTTTGGGTTGATAACGAATAGAAAGGCTGGCTGCCTATGGTTGAAAGATTATAATAAAACAATAGATAAAGAACATCCATGGGCCGTCATGCATCAAGATGTATGATAGCTTCACAAATACCTGCATGTCAAAATATGTATTTGCCTCAATTCCATTTCATTCAATATGGGTACCTTTGTTATTGAACAATGTGGGACTTTCTGGATATTGACGTAAGGGTTAAAAAGTGATCTCAAATATCTCCAGAAGAGGAAAATTAAATAATTATGTATTCAATCATTACTAGACCTATAATATAAATGTAAAGTATGTATTTGTGGAGGGATAAAATGAAAATCAAACTACTGCAATTTCCTTTATTTCTCCCAAACTATGAAAATGTTTTGAGAGAAAACCTTACGTGATAGTAAAAAATGAATTGCGTTTTTGGAATCAGCACACCTAATGACATAAAAATCAGTTATCAAAAGTAAAACAATTTTTAAAAAGTATTTTTTTTGCAGGCCTGTGTTATTTCATTTTTGGTTAGGCCCAATATATTACGATCAGAATGGAAGGCCCTTCACAATTCTGTGATTTGGGACATCCCACCAGCCCTCAAACACTCAGTCACTTGGAGGAAGTAACTAACTTAAACACCATTCAACAACAATGTTGAATAAAATGTTTAAAATTGCCTATGTTCTGGTCACACAACCCCAAAACATTGGCTCGTTACCATAGAGCATCGTTTCAAGGCATATCAAATAAAAAGTGACTAAATAGATGCCTTCCCCTGAAATTATTACAGAAGTAAGAGAACTGACCCTAAGACTCCAGAAAAGTGAAGCTTATGAGGCATTGAAGAGTGCTGTAACTCTGCATAGCTCCCCAACACAGCAACTCCTTCCCAACCTACTATTAGGGGGCAGGAAGCCAACACAGCTGTTGCGAGATATGCAACAGCTGGCTGGAAGTGCAGCAGCCTTCCCCGAGAATGTGCCTCTCCTTCAGGAAATATTCATCTCCAGATTACCACAACTAATTCGTGTTATTCTGGCCACTGCAGATCAGGCCAAACCCTTGGAAGCCCTGGCCGAAATGGCATACAACATTCTTAGGTCCCGGACCCTGGAATCCAACAACTCAACGCCTTAACAACACCAGACATCAATCAAAACCAGGGCCAACACAAAGCGTCAAACTTTCAAATGAACAGAAACAGTGTATTCATCTAATGGAAACTGTGTCCAAGTTAGTGAAACAAGTGGAACAATTGAGAAATAAAATTCAACGTCCATCTATGGACCGGTCACACTAATGCACAAGGTCCAAGTCTTCTTCCAAGCAACAGACATCTCGAAACATCACCAGTCAAAGAATGGAACTCGTATCATCGCACCTTTGGAGATAAGGCCCAAAAATGCATCCAACCCTGTAATGCAAAAGAGGGAAACGTGTATGCCTATCATCTCTAAAGGTGGCAGATGATACAGGCAGACGTGACAACCATCTTTTTTATTAAAGATATTAAAAACAAATTAAAATTTCTTATAGACATGGGTGTGGATTTCAGTGATCTGCCGAAGCATAAAGACGCTGCAAAATAAATGGCAAAATGCTGTCAGGGCTCACAGCCTTATATACTGGTAATTTCCTTAGCAGTTGCTTGATTCCCACCCTAGTGATAATAACCTCATCCATTCCAGCTGGCAAATCCCTGTCATATTCTGGCTGGGAGTTATTTTACTACTTGCAAAGCTTTTTGAAAATGTGTCATTAAAAACACTGGCAATCATAAGACTAAGCAAAAATACAAAAGAGATCGAGGACAAGAGGATAATTACTACAGATACAAAAAAGAAAAATGAGTTTAAAACTTAGCTTCAATGTCTTTTATGCTGCAGTCCACTCCTTTGTGGCTTCTTGGTGAAAGGCTTCTGAAAAATGTTCAAATGGCAAACAATTAGATTTTAATAGCATAAAAATAATTAAATTTTTCAACCTACTAAACTAATTAATTAAAAAGCAATACTTATCTTTCTTGTTGGAGAGGTTCCAACGTTTTGCAAGTAGGTTTTTGCTGCATCAAGGTTAATGTTTTTTGGTGTTGGCGTGTCTTCTTTAAGGAACGTTAATCATCCTATCATCTGTGGTAACAGTGCACTTTCTCTGGCTGAAAAAAAATCCTTTAAGGAGAATCGTCAGTTTAATACATTTTGAATTCAAAAACGTCTACTATATTTAAGAACAAGACACAGCAATGGGAACGAAAATGGCCCCATCATATGCTAATAGTTGAAAAACAGTTACTAGAGAAAGCACTGTAAAAACCATTAATGTGGGTACAATACCTTGATGATGTCTTTGTAATTTGGACCCATTCAGAGGAGAATCTTAATGACTTTGTCAGCTGGGCAAACTCCATCAACCCTTCAATACAATTCACTGCAAATATTTCTATGACTGAAATAGACTTCCCCAACATTAAGATCTCATATGAAAGTGGACAATTTAGAACTTCACTCTACCAGAAACCGACTGACACACACCAATCCCTACACTATAAAAGACTCCCAATTCGGCAGTTGAAACGATGACAGGTGATCTGCTCTGATGACAGCAGCTACGGGATGAAATGCCAACAACTCCTGCAGGATTTTGAAAGTTGTGGATACCCTGGAAAATTCCTGAGAGGGGTTGGAAATCAGGCAAGTTGACTACAACAGACACTGACATACTATATTAAGAAGGAACAAAGTGACAACCTTAACCTATGTACAACATTCAACGACCTTTCTGGTAAATTCACCTTAATACTATTTAAAAATCACAATATCTTGTTAACAGACCCCACTTTACAAAGACTATTCCCAGAACCATTCAGAATTACATTCAAAAGAAACCGAAATTTATAAGACATGCTAGTGAAGGCTAAAATAACAAGAAATGCCAATGAGGGATGCAAGAGATGCCAGAGGAAACATTTCATTGTTTGCACATATGTGAATGAAACAATGCAATTTCAAACCAATAATAAGGTTACTATTACATGCAACACCCCAATGTGATTTACCTTGTCCATTGCATTAAATGTGATAAGTTACATTGGTGAGGGACAGAAAGCAAAAATAACGAATTAGAGAGCATCTTAATGACATTAAGAACAAAAGAGACACACCAGTTGGGATACTTCCTCATGACAAACTTCAGGACTGAAAAAGATAGGAAACGTAAAGAATCTCAAATGATAAAGGAGTTCCAAACGCTGACAACAGGTGGCATGAATGTTGATAAAGGAATGATGCCAATCATCTTCCAGCTACCATAATATGTATAAGGAAAAAAAATTCTAAAATTAATTATACGAAAATACAAAATGCATAATACTGAATTATTTTACTAAAACCATTAAGCTGTATTAAACTTACAATTCTCCTGAAAGCATATTTTATTCCAGGCAGAGAAAGTCCACTGTTACCACAGATGATAGGATGATTAACGTTCCTTAAAGAAGACACACCAACATCAAAAGCATTAACCTTGATGAAGCAAGAACTTACTTGCAAAACGTCAGAACCTCTCCAACAAAAAAGATAAGTGTTACTCTTTGATTTATTAGTTTAGTAATTTGAAAAATTTAATTAATTTTATGCTCATAGAATCTAATTGTTTGCCATTTGAACAATTTTCAGAAGCCTTTCAGAGTGGACTGCAGCATAGAAGACATCAAAAACTAAGTTTTACAATCGTTTTTCTTGTTTCTATCTGTAGTTATTATCCCAATAATAAGACTATTTTTGACAAGATTTCCTGACCCATCCTTAACCACTGTATCCCTATTGCCCTCCTTCCTACACCTCTTTAGATATCCCCAGAATGCTTTTGGATTTTTTGTAAGCCTATCTCCCAAAATGTTTGCATGGAAATTCTTGTAAGCTTTCCTCATAAGCCTTTAACCATTTTGTGGGCCCCCTTTATAGGCCACCTCACTGATAACATCCCTCCCTCTCCTAAGTTCATTCCTAGTCCTTTGCTGGTTCTGCAAAGCTACCTTCACCTCTTTAGAAAACCATTCTGGAACAGAGTTATTCCTGATAATCTTAGTGGGGACAGCTAGTTGTGTGCCCTCTTCTATGAGTGCTAGGAATCGTTGCCAAGAATCCTCAACACCACAGGTATTTGTAAAGGTGTAAAAATCATTTAAAATCATATTCTAGATATGATTTGAAATACTCCCAATTGGTTTTATTATATTGGTATGCCACCCTGCTTCCTGCTACCTGCCTAGGTATCCTTTTGACTATCTCTACTTTAACCACATCATGGTCACTAATTCCCTCAATACACTCAACATTATTTATAGAGTTGGGTGCATTTGTGAATATTAAATCTAAAATTACCCCTTTCTCATGTGTAGGTATGGTCACAATCTGTTACCATCCATTGCAGTATAGTTGATCCAAAAAGAGATTTATAGCCCATGATAATCTGGAATTTAAATTAGGCAGCAAACTACCCCAATCCATCCCTGGTAAATTGAAGTCCCCACCAAAAATTACCATTGGGACCTTTTTCCTTTGATGAAGAAGCTCAAGTGATTCTGACAGTCTGATCAGTGATAGTGGATCATCACCTGGAGACCAATAGAAGCCAACAACATAAATCCCCCACCACAAGTGTCAGCAACATTACAACACAGCATTTCACAATCTTCCTCATAACCAAATTCCCTGGAGCTTTCCAGAGATTTATCTATGGCTATAAAGACTCCACCCTCCTCTACCTGCTTTCCTATCTTTTCTGTAAACTACATACTTATCTAGTAAAATCTCTGCTGATTTAACATCACCCCTCAACCAGGATTCAGTGCCAATTATGATATCAGCATCTGATGTAGTAGCCAGGGCATTGAACTTGACCACTTTATTGACTATGCTTCTGCAGTTAACAACAAGCAAAGTCAATGGGCTAATTACTGCTGGAAGCTTACTTACCCCTTCCCTTTCAATGTCTAGCAGCTCTATCCTATGAGAATTGTGCTTTAACCTGGCATGAGATGATCTGGTACCTTTCCTAAAAAATTAGCAATAAACTCATTATATTTCATGCCAATCCTCAAAGCAGCCTTTGCATTATAATGAAACCCATCCCTGGCAAAACCCTGTTGGAGATCTGAGAGACATGCTCTATAATCAAGCAGTTTTAAACCAATAGCTCTACCTTCAGAAAATAACCTGTCATTTATCCATTTGGCCTTAGCTGTAGTTAGTCTTCCTTTATCCTTTCTCTCAATAACAGGACACAACATAACTATAGCTTAAGGTCTTAATCTTCTAACCTCCTTGGCTATATCACCTTAAGAACTTCAGCAGCAGGTTTATCTTGGTTTATGTCATTTGACCCTATTTGTAATACTGTCATACAATCATCCCTTTCCCCTTTCATTATAGTCTCAATCCTATTCCTTATGTCCATTAATCTTGCATCAGGGTTGGGATGCAACACTAACACATGCTCTCTCTTGTCCATGTGGTAGGGCCCAGGTATCCACTCCCCTTAAATCTGTGTCCCCAATTATAACAACTGATTTACCAGGTAATGGGTTTTCCACCATTACAGCACCTGTTTCAGAGACCTGAGCTAATCCTTCCTTGGTAAACTCTTTTGCCATAGATACAGGCATAGTGCATTCCCCTGCATTATTGTCTCTAACCAGCTTTCCCTGCAATCCAGGAGTACTTTGAACATTATCCTGCTGCTTTTCTTCCTTTTTGTCTTCCTTTTTTCCTTTATGTCCTTTTTTGCAACCAGACACCACCACCAATTTTCTTGGTGAACTGGATGGTGTTGTAATTAGGGGCCCTGCCCTTGGGTTTTCCACTACTGGAGCTAGAGCTCAACATAGCAGCCTTCAACCTAGAAATCTCATCTTTCATCTGGGCCAGCTCCAATCTTAAAAGCTTGCAACCCCCACACTCTGCAGCTTTCTTTGGAGGCATACTAATATGCTGAGCTCTCAAAGTTGTGCACTATTCCCCTAAATAACAGATATAAATATCAATAAGAGGTCCCTTAAACAACCTACAATGCCCAACAATTTTGTATACACCCTCAAAAATCTGTAAACAAATTTACCAGTAATAAATAGATAACTTTGGCAAAAAAATACCCAGACATGAGAATATAAATCAAAAACGTGAAAAGAATCATAGAAATTACTTAGTAAAGTTCGTCAGATAAGTGTGATGACTCACCCCACGGAATTCAAACACTGGTAAACAACACACACACACACACAACCACAATCAAAACAATCCCTCAACTACAATAGCAACCCCAAATAGACAACCCAAATTAATATTATATATAAAAAGAACTTAATCAATACAATACTATTATATACACAAACACTCGATTAATATTATAAACAAAAATACCCAATTCATATTCTAAAGACAACTAAATGAGTGAATTCCTTTAGATTAAGCCTAAACACGCCTAATACACACCATGTGGCGATGTCTTGAACATGTATAATTACCACATGCAATCTTCAGAAATCCCATTATAATAACAGCAATCAACAGAAAATTGTTAAATGAAACTAAAAGATAATATTCCCAATATATACCTTAAAAATCCCACTAAAAATTATAAAAATTAACCAAATATTTGTCTTACCAAGCTGGAGCTCTTAAAACACATCCACACTTCAGTGCTACCAGATACACATCTCCATTGAAATCGGAAAAAGTATTAATCCTGATAGTCTTAGTGGGGACAGCTAGTTGTGTGCCCTCATCTGAGAGGGCAAATCTTTGCCAAGATTCCTCAACACCACAGGTATTAGCAATGGTGTAGAAAGCGTTAAACTCACTTTTTAGTTAGGATTTAAATTCTCCCAATTGGCCTTGTTATATTGGTATGCCACCCTGCCTACTGCCATCTGCATAGGTAACCTTTGCACTACCTCCACCCTAACAACTGCATGGTCACTAATTCCCTCAATATACTACATTACTGATAGTGTTGGGCACATTTGTAAATACTAAATCTAAAGTCCCTCTTTTCTTAGGTAAATTCCACCTTTCATAGGCATGGTCACAATCTGTTCTAATCCATTACATTACAGGTGCTCCAAAAAGAGATTCAGAGCCACTGATAACCTGGAATTTAAATTAGGCTGCATAATGCCCCAATCCATCCCTGGTAAATTGAAGTCCCCACCAAGAATTGCTATTGGTATGTTTTTCCATTGATATAGAAGCTCAAGTGTTTGTGACAGTCTCATCAGTGGGAATGGATCATCCCTCGGTGGACCATACAAGCCAACAACATAAATCCCCAACCACAAGAGCCATCCATATAACAACACAGCATTTCAATATCTTCCTCATAATGCAATTCCCTACAACTTTCCAGGGATTTATTTATGTCTATAAGAACACCACCCCCTCTATGTGCTTCCCTATCTTTTCTGTAAACTACAAACCTATCAGAGAAAATCTCTGCTGATTTAATATCTCCTCTTGTTTAAATTCTTCTTCTGGATTCAGATTTGAACGTCGTTAAATCAGAATACCAGGTTGCACACTCAAATAATGAAGAAATAAGAAACTGCTAAAATTCGTCCTTTTCCAAGTTAAGACATGACTTTTTTTCCAAAATTTTATGCATATATAGGGTGTCACAAAAGTAACTGACATTTTAAATCTTTAATAAGATGCATTTTATATTTCATAACTTATAATATTTTAATTAGTTTAGAAAGCAGAGACATGGATGTCATCTGTGGTACAAAACATCTGACAATTGACCACTGCCACCATATTTACCATTTTAATGAAATTTTACATAATATGTATGCATAATTGTGGGGAAATATTCACAATGTTGTGAATTTCATCTTTAAGATCCTCAGTTATTACAGGTTTATTGATATACACTCTATCCTTAAGGTAACTCCATAGAAGGAAGTCTAATGGTGTCAAGTCCCATGAACTTGGTGGCCAATTTGCTGAAGAGAGCATCTGGAAATGACTAATTGTTGGCTGTGCTTACGAGTTGATGTTGATGGAATTTCTTCAACGCTTTCACTAACACTGGCTTTGTTTTCCTTTGATCAAGCTACACAAGGGCAGCCACTTCTACTGTTGTGTATAACTGTACCAGTTGACTCAGTTTCTTTGATTAAATTCACCATGGAGTTATGACTTCAAGGAAAAAGTTGACCAAACAAAGTACAACATCTTCGAACTGTTTCTGCAAAGTGTTCACCATTTTTAAAGTGTATTTTCATAATTTCTACTGTCTTTGGTTCATATACTTCTCCATAACTTAACCTCAATGTTTATTTATGACAGCATATTAATATCTCTTTATAGTTTTATTGCAAAGAAAATGGTGGCAAATTTAAAATGTCAGTTACTTTTGGGAAACCCTATATAAGGTTGTAAAAACAATGAAAAATCTCAAAGGACCTCTTCCTTTGCTTTGTTATACTTGGCAATTTATTAAATGAATATTGTTATAGAAGGCGTGCAATGGGACACAATCGGGCATACTAGCACACAGAAGATATGAGCACTTATTTAATGCATGAACAACATAATGCTGTTAATACACAAGCACAGTCAGGTCTCTTTTTATGTGAGGTATATGTTCCTCAGAAAATTGCATAAAACGAATTCGCATAAAATGAAACTATAAGTCTATGGAAAAATGAGGGATACATTCCATAATTTTTTAAATTTGCATAACTCTGAAATAACGAATTAAAATGAATGTACAACTGCATAAAAAAGTTTGTTGATTTTAAAGAAAATAGGTTTCTTAATAAATTTCTTTGGGAAGCTGAAAAACATTTATATGAACCTTAAATAAAATTGTATTTCAATTCAATTGTCTATCTGGTAAGGGTATACACCATCTGAAAACTGTTTTAAAATCACTTTCATCCTCAGAATAACTGTCTATGCAATAGATCTCTTTCATATAGACAATACATTTTCACAAACATATTTTTTTCTCACTCTCTGCAGACTTTTGTTTTGACCGTCATTATTTTCATCATCATCATACCCATATCCCACTTGTGGCAGGGTCGGGTCTGGAGGTTCCCTGAACATGTTCAGATTGGGGATGCCAGTGTCACACATTTGGGTACCTCAAAGTGCCCAACATCTAGGTCTGAATGCAGCTGCCCAAATTTGTCTCTTTTCTGCAGAGCACATGTGAAACATGAATCAACACGAAATTTCTATCAAAATAACTTACCGTGGGTAATGGAAAACAGCCGAGACACTTTGACATGAAAGTGGACACTTTGAGGTATGTGTTAAATTACCTCAGTTTGTCCGAAGGCACTGACACCAACCTGCACCTAAAGATAATTTAATAATATCATCATCATTTAAGACATCATCCACCAGCAGTTTTTCTATATCCTGGTTAAAAATGTTCAAATCACCTGCAAAATAAGTTTTAATTTTAGAGCATTTTCATGGGAACTGCAGACCCAACACTGCCACAGTTGGGATAAAGGTATGATGATAATGGTATGATTGTTAAGTATGAAGTACAAGTGTGGAACGCCCTATTGTGTATGCTAATTTCTGACAGACTAAGATGGCATTGACTGGCTAATATAATGGTTGGTAGATTTTATCAGTGTCATGGGCCTTAGACTGACTATACTTTCTGAACAAGCATACAGTATGCATATTTTGTGAAATTTTTGTTAACCAAATGCAAACCACGTAACTTGGAAATCAGATGAAAAGAACCCACATAAAGAGAGAGCCAACTGTACACAACAACACTCCAGAGTGTGAAGTATTTGGAGGGACCTGATGAGTAACAAGCAGTGCAGGATGTGGTATTTCCACAGTAGAAGGTTTTTTGATTTTTTTTTTTTTTGGCAAGAGAAGA
Source organism: Trigoniulus corallinus (assembly GCA_013389805.1). Classification (NCBI taxonomy): domain Eukaryota; kingdom Metazoa; phylum Arthropoda; class Diplopoda; order Spirobolida; family Trigoniulidae; genus Trigoniulus; species Trigoniulus corallinus. Next base: position 2,034,267 of record JAAFCE010009111.1, read on the forward strand.
AATTTTAACATAAAAGCCACAAGGCTTAAGCCAAGCATCAATGAATAGAGCCAAGGTTAGGTCACCATTTTACCATAGAGTAGACCACAGACCACTCTATCCTTAAATTATTATTATGATTTTAAGACAGGAGAACTCCAATTATCTGAATCAATCGGGACTGGACCCCATTCAAATAATCAGAAATTCGGATAATTGGATTTTTTCTGAAAAAGGGTCTAATTGAATTTGTCACTGTTTGTATGTAGAAAATGGGAGAAAAAACTATTTTGAAATGACGGGAGCTTTTAATTAATTAAATGAAAATACAACACTTTAACATTTTAATACTACAGGACTCATGCAGATTACTATTGTAATCCACTAGTGATTTTTTTAAATATATTGCATACTAGGTCACTTTTATTTATCAGCTCTTCAGTATCTTATCAGTAGTGTTTATTGCAAATATCCTACAAGTTTAGTAACAAAACTGTTTGTAGTTTTTTTGTTTTAGCATTTTTCCCACCACTGGATTACCATTGCATGCCATGTGACTATTTAAGCAATGATAATTTAAGATGTGAACTCAGGCCATTGGTCTAACATATTTGGATAGGGAGCTGCAATATAACTTCATATACTGTGTATGCATGTTACAATGAAAATTTATTGTTTCATTTATCTGACTGCAAATATATTGGCCCATAAAAAATTCAATAATTGAATTTAGTTTGTGGTAAGTAAACAGGACACTTGGAAAGATTCACAAGACTAAACCTCTCACCTTAGCCTTTCAAATGATAATTTTCTTGGCATACTCAAAGGTATTTTTATTAAAAGGGTGTCAAAAAGCACCACAACACCTTTTATTTATTCATTTTTAAATTATTATTATGAAACATAAAGAAACTTTGTCCAAATTTCAATGGAAATACATGGACTCCATATATAATCCATGTGACTGCTGGTGTTACATTTCCTTGTGCAAATCCCGTAGTGTTAAGCTTACTTTAAAGGGCAGTACATTAGTACAGTATGTACATGCACAATACTGTAAATGAAAGTCATTGCTTGCTGTCAAAGTAAGCTGTTTGGCTGCCAGTATCCATTTTCGCACAGCCAAATCATGTATTATTTTGCAAATCGCAGTACGTTCCCTCTTAATTTTTTTTTTCTCAATTTTTTTTCTGAATCCAATTCGGATAATCAGCAATTCAGATAGTCAGGGTTCGGAAAATTGGAGTTCTACTGTACATGCTAAAGAAGCACAAAAATTAACACATACACAAGACCAATTTAAAGAGATTACATTATTGAACAATGCTGTAGTAAGGACCTAACAACACCATAGGAACTTGGCTTCATCAGGATTACAAGCAAATTAGAGTTGAACACTAATTCCAATGTACTACACTGTGAGCAGCCTTTTCTTTGGCCAATATGGCAGTGGAGAGACTAACTCTCAAACCTACTTATGATAACCTAATTTTCCCAAAACCTTAAGCTATAATTCAGGTGCCTTCCTTAACACAATACTAGCAATGGTTGGCTTTCCTTCGAAGAAGCCCTCCACCTTACCCTCTCCAAGGCCATACCATTGTCGAATGACCCTTGGCAAAAATGACCAGTAGTATGAGTCTGTCTATGCCCTAACTTCTATCAATTTATATGGATGATCCTTTTTTCCCTTATACTCAGCTGGGGACACACTTCCAGCCAAATGTCCATTACATCCCAGCAGCAGTAGTCTTATAAAAAGGCTAATACTGCTAGATATATGCCTCTGGCTGAATCATCCTCCAGACATCTACCATGTCAAAATGACAGATCCATCGCTAGACACCCACAGACATCTTGATAATAAGAAAGCCTCGATTAGTGAAGTCCTAGAGACACTGGCGCCGCCATTATGATTGTGCCTGGAATTGTGATCGTCATGTTTTGGCCATGTTTATGTCTTACATGGACTAACATGAAGCTCCACAACTTTGATGGGACCTTGATTATGGACTTGAGAGGTATGTTCCAAGTGCACCTTATCTATGGTGATAAGACCATGACATGAACTGTTTTCGTGCTCAATGGACAGAAACAGCCTACTGTAATTATTCTAATAAATGGCGCCCTCCAATAACTGGCACACCTTTCAGCTGAAAAAAATAATAAACTGCACCCTCTAATAAATGGCACACAGTTTATTTCAAAACTGTCTGGAATTGATCGTGCAAGTTAACTTGAATTTTTTTGATGATTAACCCTTTAATGCTATACAGGGGTACTGGTATCATCATCATCACACCCTTATCCAGCCTGTGGCAGGGTTGGGTCCATGGGTCCATTGAACATGCTATGACTGGGAGCACCCCAGCCGGGCGTCTGGAACCTGCAGGGATATTGGCTGGTTGTCTGTGTGGGGATGCCAGCCTACCACAATGTGCCACACCACATTTTACAGGGAGTGGCAAATTGCATTGGACACACCAGTTCTCGTCTGATCACTGAAGTTAAGCAGCATAACCCCAGCTAGTACTGACATGGGTGGCCACTTGGGAAAACTGGGTACTGCTAATACCCAAAAATCGTTGCATTTGTTTAGTGTTCGTGCAGTTTCTGCATAAGAACTATGCTGTGGACGGGGCTCTAATGACCATTGTAGTTGAAGGGCCCTAAAACAACAACACATTTTACAACCAAAATATAAATTTTGGCAGTTAAATTAATGCTTTTTCAGTTTTAATATTGCATGGTGTCTGACCTATTGCACAACAACTATACTGCAATAAGGAATCAGGCTCATGCCTGAACAGAGGTACTGTTGTACCACAGGGTTTTTCTTCCTCCTCTCTGTTCTGTGGGTGACCCTGGTGCAATGCGATTAACAGTATTTTCACATGATAGGTTGAACTTCCTATAATTCACAGTTGTTTAAACTAAGCTTTAGGTTGGGCACGTGGAATGTGGGGACCCTTACCGGTAAAACAGGGGGTTGGTCAATGCCCTAAAGTGAAGGAGGATCCAAGTAGCTCTTTTACAGGAAACCCAATGGAAGGGAAATAGATCAAGGGCCCTGGGTGAGGGTTTAAAGCTTATATATTCAGCTAGCAAAGAGGGATGAAATGGGGTGGGCATAGTATTAGATAGGGAGCTGCATACAGGAGTCACCCTGGTAAAGTGAGTTAATAGCAGGCTGTTGTTAGTTACAGTGATGTGGCAAGGAGTGGTACTCCACCTCATCAGTGCCTATGCCCCACAGGCAGGCCTGGATGAACCCACAAAGGTGGGCTTCTGGACAGATTTTGAGGACCTGGTTCACTCACTAGAGGCTGAGGCAGGGCTGCTCTGTGGGAATGAGTGCTTAGTTATTGGTGGGGACTTTAATGGTCATGTAGGCAATGGGGTGGCCCATGGGGGTTGGGGTTATGGCTCAGCTAGCTTAGATAGGCAGTGCATCCTTGACACAGGAAATGCACTCGGACTTGCATTGACTAACACATGGTTTAGGAAGAGGGACAAGCAGCTAATCACATTCCAGTCACCATAAGGGACATCACAGATAAGTTTCTTCATGGTTAGAGGACAGCATAGATCAGAGGTTTATGATTGCTGGGCTCTCCCCAGTGAAAAGAAAGTGGATATAGACTCCTTATGCTATAAATCGAAGTGAAGGCAGCAGGCAAGGCATATTCATGGAAAGGGGAGCAGGTCAACAGGTGGTGGAAACTGCCCACCAAAACATAGGAATTTGCACAAGAAATGCACAGGCAGGTAGACTGGGAGTGGGAAGGGACAGCAGAAGCCATGTCGGATAGGGTTGCCAGAATGTGTGGTTCACCACCATTTCACATGGTGGTGAAATGAGGAAGCAGAAAAGGCCATCAAACAAAATAAGGCTGCTTTCCAGAGGTGGAGGGAGGTAAAGGACCAGGAGTCTAAGACTCAATACCGACAGTCCAAGTCCAAGGGAAGGAGGACCATTGCCCTTGCCAAGCACCAGAAGTATGAGCAGCTAGGGACAAAGGAGGGGGAGAGGGAAGTTTTCAAACTTGCCAAGGCTAGGGATAGGGCAGTTAAGGACATACCCAGGGCCATAACAGTGAAAGACAGTGAAAGTGGGGTCCTGCTGTCCCCATCTGAGGTAAAGGGGAGGTGGGAAGAAAATTTCTTGAATTCTGCTGATGGGGATGGGGACTCCACCACATATCCTGCATCAGTAGGGGCAGTGGACTGTGTAACAGAGGAGGAAGTAACTTGGGCAATCCAGAAGATGAAAGGCCAAAAAGCTGTTGGTCCTAATGGAATCCCCATCACAATATGGCACTGCCTAGGGGTGACAGGAACCAAGTGGCTAGGGAAACTCTTCAGCAGGATAGCTAGTGGAGATAGAATGCCATCTGAATGGCATGAGAGTTGGATAGTACCACTTTTCAAGGGCAAAGGGGACGTCCAAGATTGTGGTAACTATAGAGGTATAAAGATTATGAGCCACTCCATGAAACTCTGGGAGAGAGAATTGGCATGTCGCCTCAGGGATAGGACCAGTGTCTGGGGAAATCAGTTTGGCTTCATGCCAGGGAGATCCACAATGGAGCCAATCTTCATTCTGAGGTAGATGATAGAGAAGTATAGGGCCAATAAGAAAGATCTCCATGCCATCTTTATCGACCTGGAGAAGGCCTATGATAGTGTCCCAAGGCAGGTCGTTTGGGAGGTATAACAGAAAAGGGAGTAGAATAAGGGCTTATCCGAATAGTCCAGGATATGTATGAAGGCTCCAAAGCCAGGGTAAGGACACCTTGGGGGTATACTGGGAGCTTCCCAGTGAAAGTTGGGGTGCTCCAAGGTTCAGCCCTTAGTCCCTACCTGTTGATACTGGTTTTGGATGAGCTGCTGATGGGAGTAGGCGAATGGGCCCCTCAGAGCTTAGTATTTGCTGATGACATCAGAAAAGTCGGTGACAGCAGAGAACAGATAGAGAAGGGACTAAATGACATAAGAGGAGTGATAGAAAAGGGAGGGCTAAAGATAAACATGAAGAAGACAGAGTATGTAGCTTTCAATTGGGAAGGACAGGCAAACAACGGTGTCATCCATTCAAGGGGTGAACTGGTGAGAAAGGTGCAAGAGGTAAGGTACTTGGGATGTACTTTCCAAAGCAATAGAGAGATAGACACTGATGTGACCCATAGAATTAATGGAGGTTGGCAGAAGTACAGATAGGCAAGTGGGGTCTTGTGTGATAGGGGGGTCCCAATCAAGTTGAAAGGGAGGTTTTACAGGGCAGTGGTTAGGCCAGCTATGCTATATGGTTCAGAGTGTTGTGCTGTGAGAAAGAGCCACGTCAATTGAATGCAAGTTGCTGAGATGTGAATGCTATGGTATATCAGTGGTGTGGTGAGAGCTGATAGAATTAGGAACGAGTTTGTTAGAAACAGCCTAGGGGTGGTGGACATCGCCGAAAAGATGAGGGAGAATAGACTGAGATGGTATGGACATGTGATGATAAGAGCAGATGAGGACCTGGAGGGCTGCAGGTGGTAGGTAGTACCTGGGGCAGGGGGAGGCTGAAGCTCACGTGGGAGCAGGTTATCCAAAGTGATAAGGTGGTGTGTGGAGTGGATGGCGACCTGGTGGGAGATAGATGGGAGTGGAGGGCCAGAACCCACAGACCCGACCCTGCCTCAGGTGGGATGAGGGTGTGATGATGATGATGATGTCTGTGGGGGGAATATGGCCTAACCCACTGTTCCAATGATGTCTGTGGGGGGAATCTGGCCTACCCCCCTGTTCCAACACCAAATTTTACAACCAATATATAAATGTTGGCAGGTAAATTAATGCTTTTTCAGTTTCAATATTGCATGGTGTCTGATGTATTGCACAATAACTATAATGCAATAAGGAATCAGGCTCATGTCCAAACAGAGGTACTAGTGTACCCCAGGAATTTTCTTCCTCCTCTACATCCTGTGGGTGACCCTGGTGCAATGTGTTTCACAGTATTTTCGCATGATAGGTTGAACTTCTTAATAAGTCACAGGTGGGTGGTTAATTGCTTTTCATTATTCGAATACGGACGGATGGGGTACTAATGTACCCCTGTGTAGCAACTGTAAAGTTTAAATTACCATATGAAGTGCAGGAAATGCAATATGCAGTGCATAAAGAGCAAAGCATTCATTTGCTTTAACCACTGTATTAAAATTTTTTATAATGATATTTTTCTGTTTCTGATCATTGCAAGCAATCACACTATCCACTATATGTTGTAAACATCAATGCAATAATTTGCTGGAAAGGGCTCTCCAGATAGCTTTCTCAGACACTACTTACACACATTTTCACCACTCATGTAAATGCTTGCACAAGTTACAATCAGTAGTACTTGTGTAAATTGTTTGCTCGGGTAAACTAAGCCTTAGTCCAGATATTGTCGAAAGAAAAGTTTCAAAGAGAAAGTATTCTTTAGCATTTAAATTGTTGGCAATTTCTGCAGTTGAGAATGATAGAAATCATCCTGTGGCTAAACCTCTACAGTTATCTGAATGTAGGGTAAGGATTTAAATTTTAAATGAACCATTGATTATTTTTCTCAATATCATTTTGCCAATAAATTCAGACGCGAGAGTGGCATCAGCAAAAATCAAAATTAATGAAATCAACTTGTCCGCTTAAAAGTTTCCATTTATAAATTGACAAAAATAATAAACGGCACAACAAAAAGGCCTTTGAAAAAATAAACAGCACGCCGTTTATTAGAATAATTATGGTATTTTGGGCATCGATACCATCAATGCACTAGGCATGGTGATCGATGTCAAACGTTGAACAGTTGGAACACTGCACACTCCTCAAGCCAAACGTACACTGAGAATGAAGAAACCAAGGGTCACACTGCACGTATCTCATATTGCACTATCACAGGTTGCCAACCAAGCTCTGGAACCTACAGTGACTGCTCCTAAACTGGCATGCTCTAGAGTCAGGCCTTGTGCCACTCCACTGCAGATCACTGTTCGGGCCTCGGTTCCAAAAATGAATACTTCTCCTACACCGGATTGTCATAAAGGCAGTCCAGTCCAGAGATCACACGTCATTCCTCTAAAAGTAGCTGACTGAGTTCTGAAGTCTGCAACGTTAGTTCCACCTATTCCAGGTTGTCCCATGACTAGAAAGTTGCCAAAACTCACACAGGAAGGTATTGGGTGCTTCCCAAACTTTGAACACCGGATTGTCCTCCACAATGATGGCATTCCAAAAGCATGGGGGCCATGCCCTGTACCGATCACATATCATGCCATGGTCAAAGCTGAGATCCACAAGATAGTCGATGATGGCATCTGGGAGCCAGTCAACAGACCATCTGCTTGGGCACATCATCTGGTTACTGTGCCCAAGGGTAACAGACAAGTCCAGATAAAAACTGACTTATCTCCCTTGAATAAGTACATCATTCCAGAAACCATCTCCTACCACGAGTCAATGATCTATACCTCCAGCTGCTGGGCACAAAGCACAAAATGCACAAAATCTGGCAGATTTTGTCGAACCACTGCAGCGTTTGACCCACTCAAGTGAAGCCCAGAAGTTCGAGTGGACTAAAGCTTCAGATAGCACATTCCAAAAAGTGAAGTCTCTACTTAGTGACTGGTTAAGTCTAGCAATTTTTGATCCCAACCTGCCCATAGCAGTTGCTTCAGATGCATCAAATATTGGCTTAGGCACCACACTCTCACAGTTATATCATGGCAAACTTCAATCAGTCGCCTTTGCATCTTGCACATTGTCCCTAATGGAGATACCCTATGCCACCAATGAGTGTGAGGCATTAGCTTGTGTTTGGGCATGTGAACACTGGTCGAAATTCCCTTTGGGCTGCCATTTCACCCTGATAATGCACCATAAGAAACTTGTCTTCATCCTGTCTCAGCACGGTGATGGACATAAAGCTCATAAGTTCGATTGGTTGAGATTTCAGATGGCAGAATTCAATTATGTCATCAAACATCATCCAGAGAAAGAGAATACCATCCCTGACATGTCCCGTTTACAACTGTGTAGCGGATCATCTTTTCTGCCATGTCATGAGTTCTCTCATGACGTTTTCAGATTGATGTTCTTCAGTTCTTGAATGTGCAGTCAAGAACTGCAGAGTTTGAATGATATTCCAATTTCAGTTTGCTTTGGAATTCAAAAACTTCAGCATGACAGTTGACCATTTGTCAAGCCGCACATATACACGTTTCACCATTCAATGCATACACCTATCAATCATCTATCATCATCACCTATCTATCATCACCTATCAATTTCGTTTTATTAAATTAAGAATATTAATTAGTTATTAAGAAAAATTCGTTAGTTTTCTTACGTTAACATTTAGAGTCAGATATCTTTAATTTTACATCAAACACGTGAACGCAGACACAATTGGTGACCCAGACTGAGGATACATCGGACGTCCTTAGTGTTTTTATCAAACGAGATTTATCCAGTGTGATTATTAATACATGGTGCCAGCAAATATAAGAAATTTTTGCAAAGCAATATATATATATATATATATAAAAATATTTTAGAAATTACATAGAAAATGGAAAACAGACCAGAAGTAATCGACCCTAGAGTGGAAGTACTGGGTGACGAACCCTTCATCAGCTCTCATCAGCAAAATTCAAAATTATTTAAGTTTCCACCCTTTTGGAGCCACAATGCAGAAATGTGGCTTGATGCTGCAGAGCATCATTTTAGGATTTATAATATAAGGGCGGATGCACGGACATCTTACCTCAAGAGACAGTAGCTGATATACGGGATTTGATTCTGCATCACCAATAGTAAATGCATATGAGGCTATCAAAGAGGCAATTTTGCAGCATAGCTCTTTGCCTCAATGGCAGAAGCTGCAGCAACTCCTGACAGATTTGCAGTTGGGAGATAAGAGACCATACCAACTATTATGGCAGATGCAGCAGCTAGCAGGGGACAGCGTTAGCTTTGCCGGTGACACTTCTATCATCCGAGAACTTTTTCTGTCTTGCCTCCCACGCCAGGTCGAAGTTGTACTGGCGACCGCCAAAGCCACCACTGCCATCGAGAAACTCGCAGAGATGGAAGATAAGATGATGGAGGTGCTAGATATATTGCAAGTTAATTTACATGCCGCCATTACAGAAATGCTCCCAGGACATGCCTCCTCTGCTCCAGAGCAACAAATCTCTGTTGTGAGCATGAGTAGATGAACTATGCGACAAAGTCAACTCGCTCCTGTCAGGACCTTGCAGGTCATTCCAAGGATGTTCCCGATCACACTCACGACAGCAATCTCAACAGAAATTTCCAACTGATCAGGACCATGGAGGGTTGTGCTGCTATCACCAGAGATTAGGAAGTGATGCAAAGAAATGCCATGCACCTTGCTTGAAGGAAAACACATAAGGTCATTCATCTCTGAGATGCAATCGGATGACAAAGTTTCTTCTAGTCGTCTCCTTTTCCTGTTTGATAAGACCACTCACCATCGTTTTCTGGTCGACACAGGAGTGGAGATGATTATAGTGCCATGCACTTTCCTTGGAGCACGAGGTCCAAAAATGGCCGACTTCAAACTTTTTGCAGCAAACAAGACCATCATCAACACTTATGGAACTCATCATTTATGGGTCGATCTGGGGTTACACTGTTCCTTCACATGGAACTTCATAGTAGCAGACGTTTTCCATGCCATTCTGGGAGCTGACTTTCTCTCTCATTATGGCTTGGTGGTCGACGACCTATAGAAGATTCTCCAGTATCACCCCAAACATTGGTGATCAGTACAGAGCATTGCTGGAGGAGTTCTGGGATATTATGGTACCTTGTCCTGCCACAGTACCATTAGTGCACAATATATCTCATCATATCGTGACAACAGTGGGTTCACCAGTCCATGCACATGTTGGTTACACCCTGAGAAACTGAAGATCGTGAAGGAGGAGTTCTGGCAACTATCCGTGCATCCTCGAGACCGTAGGTCAGCTCCTTGCATATCGTCCCTAAGGATGCATCTTGGCAGATTGTGGGTGACTTCCGGGTCATGAATGCCCACATTGTTCCGGATCGCTACCCGATACCACATCTCATGAAATTCCATGCTCAGCTCCATGGTATGCAGAGATATTCTAAGCTAGACCTTGTGAAAGCTTAGCACCAGATACCGATTGTGGAAGAGGACACTGCGAAGACTGCGGTAATCACTCCATTTGGCTTGTTCAAATATCGGCACATGCCGTTTGGTCTTTGCAATTGAGCACAGACATTTCAACGATTCATTGACTCCATCCTCAGAGATTTGCCATTGCTCTTCATGTACATTGATGATTTCCTTTTCGCAAGTGTGGATGCCTGTGCCAGTATGGATTGACCATCAATCTTTCCAAATGTGATTTCAGGAAAGACTCTTTAGATTTCCTTGGGCATCGCATTATGCCCCAGGGAATCTCTCCACTGCCTGAGAAGGTCCAAGCCATTCAGGATTTCCCTCGACTGGAATATTGTAGCACCCTTAGGTGCTTCCTAGGGCTTGTCTATTTTTTCCACTGCTTCATTCCTGGTTGTGCAACACTTCAGCAGCCACTGAATGATATGCTTGTTGGAAAAAGACCCAAGAATGCCTTGCTCTAGTGGACTGGTCAACAAGAAGATGCTTTTCTTTCCATAAAGGAAGTGCTAGTGGAAATAGCAATGCTTCAGCACCCTAGCTCTAACCCTGACACGGCTATCACGTTATTTACGGATGCTTCTGACGTTGCTGCAGGGGCCATCCTTCAACAACTAGTGGATGGACAATGGCAAAAAAATTTTGGCAAACAGAAACGCACTATAGTACGTTTGGCCGAGAACTTCTGGCAATGTATTTGGCTGTGAGACACTTCCGATATTTTGTAGAAGGTCGGCACTTTACCATCTTTACGGACCACAAGCCCCTTACATTTACCTTCAATACTCACCTAGATCGACATTCGCCACGTGAAGCTCGCCATCTTGAGATTATATCTGTGTTTACCACAGACATACATGTTAAAGGTTCAGAAAACGTCATCGCAGTTACACTCTCTCGGGCATGTCTTCATTCCTTGACAGCCACCTCAGATTTCTTTTCCCCTGAACAGCTGCGACTGGCCCATGATGAAGATCCAGAAATTCATCAGATTCCTGACAACGCTGGTGCACTGGTGCTGCAGCTTGTTCAAGTCCCTGGCTCAGCAGTTAGCATTCTCTGCAATATCTCATCATCTCAACCTCGACCACTTCTCCTGCAGTCCTCTTCCCCTCCATTCATGGCATCTCACATCCTGGAGTGAAGGCTACACGTCGCCTCATTGCTGAGCATTTTGTCTGGCCTCAGATGAATGCAGATATCACAGGCTGGGCTTGTTCCTGTCACCAGTGCCAGAGTAACAAGATCCAACAGCACACTTCATTGCCAGTGGGCACATGCATGCCACCAGCAACACGTTTTGATCATGCACATATAGATCTTGTAGGCCCATTTCCAACATCACATGATAACCACTACCTACTTATATGTGTTAATGGGTTTTCTAGGTGGCTAGAAGCGATCCCGATTACTGATGCTACAGCACAGACAGTGGCAAAAGCTTTTGTAGCCCACTGGATATCACGTTTTGGAGTGCTGTCAACCATCACAACTGACCGTGGTAGACAGTTTGATTCAGTGTTGTTCTCCCACCTTTGTCAAGTGTTTGGGATGCATCATATCCACCCTACATCCTACCATCCTTCTTCTAATGGTCTGGTGGAGCATTTTCACTGGCAGCCTAAAGCTTCACTTTGTGCAGTAGAAGATCCAGTACAATGGAGTGATCATGTACCAATGATCCTGCTTGGTCTTCAGTGCTCTGTTAAGGAAGATATCAACGCTTCACCAGCCGAGTTGCAGTATGGAACCACTCTATGTCTCTCAAGCGATTTCTTCACGACAGAAACCAGCACTTTAGTTGTGGAGGATTACATTGATTGTTTACGTTCATCCATGTGCTCCTTAAAGCACCAACCACCATGGAAACCTCAGATGCGACCGATTTTTCAGTTCCCAGGAATGAATGATGCGATACATGTCTTTATTTGTCATGGAGTACACAGTCATCCCTTACAATCAACAATCGATTGGTGGAGATTTCAGATGGCAGAATTCGATTATGTCATCAAATATCATCCAGAGAAAGAGAATACCATCCCCGACATGTTGTCTCATTTACCACTGCAAGCAATTCCAATCCATACAGTGGACACATTAGGCTTTGTTGTTAGCCACCTTGTTAACGCAACACATTTGGATTATATCCTCCAACGGGTTTGGAAGATGGTTGAAGACTACCGTTGGCCGAACACATGCACTGAAGACATCATGCCATACTTTGTGACACATAACCAGCTGTCCATTGCTCAGGGCTGTCTTCAGATGAATGGGAAGATCACAGTTCCCATACAACTACATCGTCCCCTTCTCCAGGCCTCACACAAGGGCCATCCAGGCATAGTCTGTCAATGTCTTGGGATATTGAAATGTTTATACTGAGGATGTTCAGGCTGTCAACAATCAGAGAAATCCTCATCTAAAGGAAGAATCCCTACAGATACACTTCCCCCCACATCCAAGCCATGGGAGAAGATCTCGATTGACATCATGTGACCATTCTTGACAGCACCACCATGTGAGAGGTACATCATCTTGGTGATGGACTACTTCACAGGCTTTCCAGAGATCTACCTCACCAGAAGTCACAAAACTAACAAAGTCATTCTGTGGTTGGAGGAGTTCTTTGCGTGTTACAGTAATCCTGACATCGTCATCTCAGACAACAGTCCAGAATTTACCAGCATACAATTTACTTCCTTCTTATTGGAATGTGACATCGCACATCACCGTACACCAGTGTACCATCCCCAAGCCAATGGCAAAGTGGAAGCTTTCAACCACACACTGAAGTGCCATGCACAGACCCTGTCTACAAGCCATTATGTTTTTCAAAAACGGATGATGGACCTCATTGAACATTACTGTGCAGAGCGGCCGGACACGTTGACTCTGAGCCCTGCCGAGTTAATGTTTAGTCTCAGGCCACATCTCTCACTCATGCCTCTAGTTCAGCAGTCACTCCACCGTGCAGGACACATCACATTGCTGACACCAGGAGATTGCCGGGTCATGCCAGGTTTCACATTGGAGATGTTGTCCAGGTCCAGAGCCTACCCACTACAATTAGGAAAGACCAATCACTATACTCACCACCCCTTACAGTGAAGGCCGCCTTGAGGGGATTTCACCTACAGGCTTTTGGATGGCCAGTTGTGAGTATGTGAGTATGCCTTTTCCAGCCTGAGGATCCTGGCCTGAGAATTCAGTCAGGAGAAGTACCTTCAGTACCCCCACATCATTCTTCCTGCAGGACACGTGGTTGAGGGTCACTTCAGTTCTCACCACTGTCTTAATTAAGATGGGGGTGATGGTGTGTATGGCACCTGCACACAAGCTGTGCATGTGCAGTGCTGGGAAAGGAAATTCAAAAAGTCAGTTGGCTTTTAGCTGCGTTGTGCATCAGTCATGCTTACATTCGTCTATTAGAAAAACCGTTACTCTCGCTCCATCCATTTGTTCTAAAAGTTTCTCAGTTACACTTGTTTAGGAGATTCACTACATTTATTATACAGTCAACCAAATGTTAATTAAATTATTTGTTATGATCAATGGGAAAAACACAACAATATTCTCCCTGAAACTTCCCAAATAATAGGGATCTGGTAGGACAAAATGATCATTGTCAAAGAAATCTTTTGGCGTCAATGAAGAGTTGAAAATGGGTACATGTGTACTCAGGTAGCAACATAAGGGTTAACCAGGACCTTTTCCTTACAGCAAATGAATATTAAGAAACTTCATTTGGACTTCTACCATTTCATATAATTATCATTTCCAATCTTATTTACCATTTCTTAATCCATTTTTTATTTGGTCATCGTTTTATGTAGAATCAGTTAAAGTTGTGTACAAGTAAACAGGATGGAACTACTACTATTATTGTTTAAGGCCAGTAATGATTGCTTAATTGATGGCTCAGCCAATGCCATATGGAACAGGGTTGCTAGGAAAATTAGGAGATGTGGAGAAGGACTGTTAGGCATGGGTAGAGTAGGAGGCACCTGAAAGGGTGGGCAGACATGTTGGGGAAGGAGGGAAATAACGGATCAGGTGTCAAAGACAGACTATGTTCAGGTAAGGAAAAATGCCAGGGGGGCCAATGCACTGGCCAAGTACCAGAAGTACATGGATTTATATGAAAAGTTGGGGCAAGGGAGGGAGAGACAGCAGTTTTTAGACTTGCTAAGACCAGGGATAGATCTAGTAATTATTTTGCCAGGGCCATAACGTCAAGGATACTACTGGTAGGGTCCTGTTTTAAACAGCAGAGGTAATCAAAATGTGGGAAGAATACTACCACAGCCTCTTAAATGCTTCCCACTGTGCAATGACCACAGACAGCAACCCATGCACTCCACGGGCAGTGGACAGGGTGAGTGATATTGAAATACCATATTTATTCTAATAAATGGTGCAACATTTAATTTTTTTTCAAAGGCTGTTTTGTTATGCAGTTTATTGGAGGGCACTGTTTATTAGAGAGTAATGTATTTTTTTCAATTTATAAATGGAAACTTTTGCCAGACAAGTTGATCACATTAATTTTGATTTTTGCGGATGCCACTCTTGAATCTGGCAATTATTGGCAAAATGATTCATTTCACATTTAGCCACAGGACGATTACCATCATTCTCAGCTGCAGAAATTCTGGAAAAAAAAGAGAAAGCATTCTTTAACTTTCTATCTTTCTATCTTAACTTAACTTTCTATCTTCTTTCAACAATATCTGCACTAAAGCTTAGTTTACACGAGCAAACAAATTGTGCAAGAACTACCGATGGTAACTTGTGCAAGCATATATATATGAGTAGCAAAAATGTGTACAAGTAGTGTCTGAAAAACAATCTGGAGAGCACTTGCCAGCACGTTAATGCACTGATGTTTACACCATATAGTAGAGAGTGTGATTGCTTGCTGGCAATGCTCAGAAACAGAAAAATATCAGTTTAAACAATTTGAACAATTTTAATGTGGTGGTTAAAGCAAATGAATTTTTTGCTCTTTATGCACTGCATATGGCATTTACTGTACTTCATATGGCCATCTAAACTTTACACAGTTGCTACACAGGGGTACAGGAGTACCCCATCCAGAGGAAGTTCAACTTATCATGTGGAAGGAAATACTGTGAATTGTATTTTGCCAGGCTCCATCACAGAAAAGAGAGGAGGAAGAACAACCCTGGGGTACACTAGTACCTCTGTTAAGGCATGAGCCTGATACCTTATTGCATTATAGTTATTGTGCAATAGGTCAGACACCATGTAATATTAAAACTGACAAAGCATTCATTTACCTGCCTAAATTTATATTTTGGTTGTCAAATGTGGTGTAGGCTGGCATCCCCCACAGACAACCAGCCAATATTCCTGTGGGTTCCAGATGCCTAGATGGGGTGTTCCCAGTCATAGCATGTTCAATGATCCCATGGAGCATTAAAGGGTTAATCATTAAAAAAATTCAAGTTAACTTGCACGATCACTTCGAGACAGTTTTCAAACAAACAGCTCGCCGTTTATTAGAGGGCACTGTTTATTACTTTTTTCAGCTGAAAGGTGCACTGGTTATTGGAGGGTGCCATCTATTAGAGGGCGCTGTAAATTAGAATAATTACAGCAGTCAGAGCCCTCCAAAAGATAAAGGGTCAAAAAGCAGTAGGCCCTGATAAGATCCCTGTGGACGTATGGCACACTTTGAGGACCACAGTAAATACATGGCTAGACAGGATTTTCAATAAGTTAGCCAATGGAGACAGGATGCCATCTTCCTGGAGAGAGAGTTGGATAGTTCCACTGTTCAAGAGCAAAGGTGATGCCCAGGACTGTGGAAACTACAGGGGCATAAAGCTGATGAGCCATTCTATGAAGATGTGGGAGAGAGCCATAGAAGGTGACCTCAGAGTATGAATTAGTGTCTCGGGAAATCAATTCAGATTTATGCCCGGTAGGTCCAACATGGAAACAATCGTATTCTAGACAAATGATTGAAAAGCATAGAGCAGCAAAAAAGGACCTTCATGCAGTATTCATTGCCCTGGAAAAAGCATATGACAGTGTCCCTAGATAGTTAGTATGGGTCGTTTTAAGGAAGAAAGACATCAAGGAAGGACATATTCGGATAGTGAAGGATATGTATGATAGATCAATGGCTAGGCTGAGGTCAGCCTGGGGAAACACTACATGCTTCAATGTGTAGGGTTGCGTGCATCAAGGGTAATCTCTTAGCCCATATCTATTCACTCTAGTAATGGATGAGCTGCTAACAGGAATAGAGGAATGGGCCCCTCAGTGTCTGGTATTCACTGATCAAAGGAGGATGCACAAAAGAGCCTACAAGACATTAAAAATCCAATGGGAAGAGGGGGCCTTAAGGTGAACATGAAGAAGACATAGTACATACCTTTCAATTTTAGTGGCCAGGGGCAAGGGGATGGGATTCATTGCAGAAGTGAAGGGATATCAGTGGTGCAAGAGTTTTGTTATCTAGGATCAGTTTTCCAGATGAATGGGGACATAGATTCCAATTTGACTCTTAGGATTAATGCAGGGTGGCAGAAGTGGGGACAGGCAAGTGGTGTCCTGTGTAACCACATAAAAATGAAGGGCAAAGTCTACAGAACTGTCTTAGGTCCACTATGTTATATGGCTCAGAGTGTTGGGCAGCTAGGACGAACCATGAAAGGCAAATGCAAGTGGCTGAGATGTGAATGCTGTACTACATGAGTCGGGGGTCACGAGTCAATAGAATCTGAAATGAAAATGTTAGAGGTAGTATGGGGGTGGGAGACATCATGGAAAAGATAAGAGAGAGAATAGGATGAGGTGGTATGGGCATGTGATGAGGAGGACGGAGGAGGAATTTACTAGGCTCATTATGGGACTATGGGTAATTGGGGTGCCAGGAGTGTAATTAAAATATATGAGTACATAGTAAACATTGAAACTAGTGAATGGGTAGAAAGCACCCACTTTATGCATGCTAGGGTTAATTTGGAAAGGCCTTAGCTAAGGTGGGGATAACAGAAACATTTGCTTACTTTTATCATATCTAGTATTTTCAGCAAAATTATAAAATCATCTTGTATCAAAGTTTTTTTTCCTGTACTCCTGTATTTGATTGAAAATTGAATTGTTGAGATCTGGATGGAACATTTCAAAGCATGCATGTGTAGTGTTTCATCACTTTTACATTTGACATGCACGTGCTTTCATC
>JAAFCE010009111.1:2052893-2072928 GCA_013389805.1 Trigoniulus corallinus
GTTAAGATTACTACAAGGATCTAAAACATAAATAGCCTTCTTCTACACATGGAACATTTCAGAAACATGCTACAGGCCCCCATGGTTAAACTTTTATTTGGCAAACTGAAAATGTAAAGTATGTGACTTAGAAAGTGTGATGATTGATGGAGGAGTGGAAGGTATAGTAGGAGGAAACACAGGTTCACTGATTGGTAAATCAGATGAAAAAGTTGGCTTCAGACATGATCTGCTACTTGCTCTTCATGCAACTGCTGCACAGAAATAGGATTGGATATTACCTTTACTGTATTTCTAATTCTAATTTGCTACACTACAAGTTGCCTTTTCTTTGAGCAACATGGTGTGGCGATTTATGTCTCAAGAGACATAAATCTCTACACCATATTGCACGTTTCAGTGCATGTTCAGGCTCATGCTATACACATCATCATCTTCTTTTAGTTTAATATTTGGAATTTATATTTGAAAATCAGTATTTGATAATTTGTATTGGATTAATCAATTTTTACTGAGTTTCACTGTTTCTTCATTAATATCTTAATAATAAATATTATGATTAAAGTTTTATATGCATTCCTAAAATTTTGGATACTAAAACATAGTTGCATTGAAATTACAATTGTAAACAAGGATTTCAACTAAATTTGAAACCTCTTGTTTCATATGTCATTGCTACCAAGAACCAAACCGAATTGGATTATTTAAATTTTGGAGTCATCTTTATAAAACACCCTTCACTGCAAAAGGGGTGACCTGGATGTGATCTCAATGAACACGATTTTCCAATGGACATGATCTTCAAAGGATACGATTTTCCAATGGATGCAATCTTCAATGTATATGATTTTCCAATGGATGCAATCCTCAATGGATATGATTTTTCCAATGGATGTGAGTCTCAACGGATGTGATTTTCAATGGATACGATTCATCAACGGACGCAATTTTTTTTTTGTAACTGACACGATTTTTTAACTGATTTCATTTTTTTAACTGAAGTGATTTTCCAATTATTTTTTTCAATTTTTTTTCAACCTTGAGTGGAAATTCAATAATCGTATAGTAGTTTTTGGAAGATAGTGTTAGTTCTACAATAGCAAGAACCTTAGACGAGCAGGAATTAATATAAATATTATTATTATTTTACACAAAAAGGAGCTGAGTAGAAGATTTCCCACTTTAGATGATGAAGGGGTTCTCAATGTGGTGCAGCAACCAGGGCTAAAATTTTTCAAACTACCACTCTTTTGGAATCATGATCCAGAGATCTGGTTTGCCACTATTGAACATCAGTTCCATGTGTATCAGATTAGGAGTGATGCATGAAGATTTGACTTAACAGTTGATGATTTACCACCTGAGATCATTAGAGATGTTAGGGACTTAATTTTAAGACCCCCTGCATGTGAGGCATATGAAGCATTAAAGGCCACAGTCACCCAAAGGAGCTCCCCTATGCAGCAACGGAAATTACAGTAACTCCTAAACAATTGTCAACTGGGGGATTGAAAACCGACTCAGCTGTTGTGACATATGCAACAGCTGGCCAGAAGTTCCACTTCAATCCCTGATAACATGCTGTTGTTAAAAGGATTGTTTGTGTCTAGGCTGTCTAGACAAATAAGGGTGATACTTGCAACTGAAGACCCAGGCACTCCTTTGGAAAAGTTAGTGGAGATGTCTGATAAAATTTTAGAAGTGTTGGATCCCTCTATCAACAACTCAATTCTGTTGTCACAGCCAGCTCCACTCCAGTATTTACACAGGACAGTAAAACAGACAACACAGCCTGGCAGCAGCCAGACGTTTTAAAGCAAGTAGAACACCTCCGCTCGCTCAACTGACAGACATTGTTTTCCTCAGTCGCATTCCAGGTCTCAATCCAGATCTCACACAGCACAGAATGTTGATACCATGCCAATTTCCTGCTGGTACCACAAAACATTTTGGAGCAGAGTCCAGAAGAGCCATTGTCTCAACACAAGAACAAGTCCCAGACAGAAAAGAAGAAGACAAAGGGGTGGGGTTATATGATGAGGCCCCCAGCCTCTGATTTTGAGTTGCCATAATTTGATTAAATTACGAAATTCACTGCCCGCAGGCCTCACCCACCACAGAGCCCAACAAGGGGAGCCCATTCGGGTCACCAAGGGTGCTCGAACAGGATACCATAAGGGTGGCATAATCCCTGAGTACCAGACCAAAAGCATTGGGGTTGACTGCTGGTCCACTCACAGTAACCCTGGGGGCATATAAATATGTGCCCCCCCATCGCCTGACCACCTGTCAGGTGACCAAGGGTGCACATACATGCCCCCCTGGCCCTTCACCAGAACCAGCTTCCCGCTTTGGCCTGACATTTTCCCAGGAAGTGGTGGCCAAAGTGAAGTATTGGAGACTATAGGCTGCAACCTAAGCCCTCGATGGCTGTGAGCCAAGTCACAAGTGTGAAATGGCCCAGAGACATCACAGGGCAATTGCCTCCTCAATCACCAGGGGTACAGGTCTCCATGCATGGTCAACATGGGTAGGCGTTTTGTTATGGTCACCTCTGTGAGGAGCCCACACCGACCACAAACATGTCAAACCACAACTGTCAATCCAGGTGAATACAAGATGGTCGTGTGAATCCACGATTGTGGTTTTGTCCAGTCTACATCTCCAGAACGTCATGTGCCTATTCTACCTGGGACACATGGGGGAATGGTCCATGGGAGCTATTTTATTTCACTCCTTCCCTCAGCACATCCAGGGGCTGACTAAATTGCCATTCCCAAAACATGCTGCAGGAGTTCCCCTATCCACCACCTCGTGATGCATCAACATAGCAGTTTACTCTGCCCATGGATTTGTGATTGCAGACAATACACATTTTCTGGCTCACAATAATTTTATGTTTGGATGTCAGTCAACATCAGTTGCATGATCAGGTCACGGGGCTTACAGTCTCTGGTACACTGGTACGTTGTCCAGACTCATACCAGAGGTTATCAAATATTAGACCGGGTACAAATTCGAAATACATGGACCTACTTCAGGAATTTTGGGACATCACCATTACACAACTAGCCTCTGCTAGCATCACTCACTCAGTGGTACATCTGATTGTTAACACTGACGGACCACCAGTGCATGCAAAAACAAGATGACTGGATCCTACAAAGCTCAAGGTCACTAAGGAAGAGTTCAAACATCTTCATGAACTCGGCTACCTTAGACCCTCTTCGAGTCCGTCGTCCAATCCACTGCATTTGTTTGGCAAAGACAAAAAATGGCTCGTTGTTGGTGATTTCGGTGCACTCAATGCATGCTCATTCCTTATCAGTGTCCTGTCTCTCACATAAAAGATTTTACATCCCAATTACGTGGCATGCATGTATTCTCCAAAATTGACCTAGTCAAGGCCTACCACCAAATACCTTGCACACAGGAGGATATCTCCAAGATGGCAGTAGCAATGCCTTTCAGTCTCTAAAAGTACACTAGAATGCCATTTGGTCTTCCAAATGCTGCACAAACCTTTCAGAGGTTTGTGGATACAGTTACCCTTCGTATTTAGTTACATGAATGATACACTTATCGGTAGTCCAGATGACATCGTACACCAAAGTCATGTGCAGACAGTGTACAATCACTTGCATCAATATGCATCAAAATGTATCTTTGGTGTCCCATCACTTGAGTTCCTTGGACACACCATCACATCAGAAGGAATTGCTCTATTACAACAGAAAATAGAAGTTATTCAGAATTTCCCTCAGCCCAAATCCAAGAGATCACTTCGTAAATTCTTAGGGTTAATCAATTTCTACCATCAGTTTATCCCTCATTGGGCAGCAATCCTACAGCCATTACATGCCATGTTGGTTGTCAAGTCTACTAAAAATGCACCATTGCACAGGGATGAATCCACTGACAGTGCTTTTCTCAATGCCAAGGATGCTTAAAACATAGCCACAGGAGCTGTACTCCAGCAATATGTTGATAATGCTTGGGAACCACTAGGTTTTTTGTGCAAATTCCAGCCAGCAGAGTTGAAGTACAGTGCTTTTGGAAGAGAGCTATTTGCCATCTACTCATTAGCTCTACTCATCTCGCCTCATTAGCTTGACCTAGGCCAATTGTTCCACAAACTTTTTGGCAACAAATTTTTCAAAATAACCATAATGTGTCCAATCTGGGAGCTATAGCCACACTGAAACTTATCACAGAACGTTATGTTTGGCAATCAGTCAACAAGGACATATGACAGTGGACAAAATTTTGCATTCAATGCCAAAAAAAGTAAAGTTCACAAACATACACATTCATCTCTGACTGTTTGCACACCTCCTATCTTTTGTTTTGAAAGAAAAAATCCATATAGACATCGTAGACGTTGTATATTTTTAGTAGATAACTCAGTAGAAATAACTATTGAAGGCGATTATACACAACCTATTGAGAAGTAAGCACATACTTTAATCCAACAACTTCAAAATTACTGATAGTTTCCCACGAAGGAAGGCCTTAATATGGTGAAATATGTGATGTTCAAACCTGTTTTCCTTCTTACAGAGATCCTCAACCTGTGATATGCACAACAGCAACCTTGCTGCTGTGCAAATCACCCTGAAGAATTTTGTATCCCAAGTTGTATCCTCTATGGTATGCCCAATAATATTCAAATAAATGAAATTAAAGTTTTTATGTATAAAATCTGCCAACCCTTTCCCATCTGCCTTAATCACCAGGCAAATGAATATTTCTCAAATAGATTTCCCAAATGTAAGCCTTACTGAATACAACATGTATTCAGCCTTTCCAAGCAAGCATCTGAACTATTAGCATCCAGGCTCAGTGAAGGAAATCTAAAACCATAAGTTAAAAAAGCAGCTTACAAAAATAAGGCACATGATGTTCTTCCATATTTCAGCCAAGAAGTAAACTTTGTTTACTACTTCGACATTCTGGGAATTCTGCTCAAAATGGGAATACAGGATTACTGTTCAGATAACTGGCAGCTTTTTACAGACATCTCCATCACAAGCTGGAAATGTGTTCTGTTGCACAATGGTAACCATTATGCATCTGTTTCCATTGCCCACTCAACAACCCTTAAAGAAGAGGAGGAAACCATCAAAATAGTGGTGCAGAAACTCCATTAACATAAGCAACAGTGGTCAACTTATGTTGATCTAAAAATGGTAAACTACTTGCTTGGACAGCAATCTGGATATACAATATACTCATGCTTCATGTGCCTTTGGGATAGTTGGGCAGGGCAAGATCACTGGACACAAGTATATGGCCTGCAAGGAAAAACATGACTGTAGGTAAAGCTAATATCATCAACAGGCCACTGGTTGAAAAGAATAAAATCATCCTCCCACCATTTCATATTAAATTAGGTCTGAGGAAGTAATTTGTTAGGGCCTTGGACAAATCTGTTAATTGCTTCAAGTACATTTGCAGATCATTCCCTGAAGTGAACATAGAAAAGCTAAAAGATGGAATTTTGATGGTCCACAGATTAGAACACTCATCAATGATCCAAATTTCACAAATTTTATGAATGACAGTGAAGCTTCTTCATGGAACAGTTTTGTTGCAGTAATCAAGAACTTCCTAGGCAATCATAAAGCAGAAAATTGTGAAGAAATGGTGCAAGATGTGCTTGCTAACTTTAGAAATATGGGAGCTAATATGAGCATAAAGGTGCACTATCTGCACAGTCAGTTAAACTTTAATTCCAGAGATGGGCAAAGAAAGGTTCATACTACTCAGCCTACTACAGGTTCATACTAAGTGAGAGGTTCCATCAGGACTGGAAAGTGATGGAGGAGAGATATCAAATAAGATGGGATATAAATATGATGGCAGACTACTGTTGGAGTATCCAGCATGATTGTCCTTATGATATGTGCAAAAGGAAATAACACAATATAGAGTATATATATTCTGCTATAACTTTCTGCATGACTTTAATCAGTTTCATTACCATTTCTAAATATATGATATATATTTCATGCTATCTGGACACTGTTTACCATAATGCAAACATTACTTAGTTAATTATTCCAAAAACTAGAACCAATCCAAAACACCAATGACATATTCTTAATCAGCATCACTGACTTTATATAAGGTCACTCAAATATCATTGGCAATAAATTTTCTGCTTACCAGTGTAATTTGTGGACTGAGGTTGGCATATGAAACCAAGGGTGCAGATCAACAAAACTTCTAGTCACTTCAAATAACTTGCAGTATTATATAAGGTGACAGAAGCTGACAAAGCTGTTTTCAAAAAATTGCTGAGCAGTGTTTCAGTTTGTACTTCCAAAGTCTTCATTTGGAAGATCAATAGCAAGACCCAAATGGCATCTGAATTCCTTTTGAATAACTTTCTTTCTCATTTGTGTTATTCATTTCCATGCACTTGCCATTTCTTTATTCCAAGAACTGTATGACAAGTGTAAACAGCACTCACAAGAACGGTATATACAAAAGGTATAATCAACGGTATAATCAACTTCTTCTGAGAAGTTCAGAAGAAGACACTAGGGCATACTGAAGATGACTCAGCTCCACCTCCTGGCCTAGGTAATTGTTGTCAGCAAATGACCATGGCATCCACTCTCTGCAGATGGAAGGCAATCCTGCAGTTGCTACATTGAACAGAGGGGGCCCCAAGACAGACCCCTGAGGAACTTCTCTGACTAAAGGTTGTGCTTTGCGTGAAGCAGAGAGACCTTGAAGAAAAGACAGCAATAGATTAAGAACCCAAGGATTAGACACTGCCTTCTGCAGCTGGTCAATCAGCTGGGTATGGCTGACAGAGTCAAAGGCCTTGGCTATGTAAGTTTTCACCAGGATAAAGGCATTCCAGTGTGAGAGAGTGGCCACAAATTTGGTATGGATGGCTAATATAAGAGACTTAACTGAGGCTCTAGGATGAGAACTATATTGTGACATTAAGACAAGTATTCAAAGGTCATCACGGGCTAAGTCGTACAACCAGCATTTGAGGACTTTTGCAAAGGGGTACAGAAGGGCTATAGGCCTATATTTGATAGGGTCCTTGTGGTAACCACCTTTGAAGAGTGGCACTATCCATGCTGACTTCCAGAGTGGAGGGAAAACCT
This sequence comes from Trigoniulus corallinus, assembly GCA_013389805.1. NCBI lineage: Eukaryota > Metazoa > Arthropoda > Diplopoda > Spirobolida > Trigoniulidae > Trigoniulus > Trigoniulus corallinus. The sequence goes on from JAAFCE010009111.1 coordinate 2,060,024, forward strand.
CACACTTCATACAAGAATTATCAACGTGCATGAGCAGATACAGGCTAAGAGTATCTAGACCCTTTACCATGGATGCTGCTTCCCTGAGCAAATGGTGATTCAACTGAGTAGACATAGCAGATGTCAATGGTTTGTGGTTGGTAAACACTACTAAGTGATGACTTTCAAGAAAGTGTCAAAAGTGCTTAATTGAATCAGTGGCCTCCAAACACCATTTGGAAACATGTTTGTGAGAGTGTTGTGGATAGGATCAAGGTGAATCAGCATCACTGCTGTGGCTAAAGCATCTTTAATCTTCACAAAGGTGTCGTCAGCTGGTGTTGTATGCATTGCTTTTCCAGCAAGCATGTCACTGAGGAGTTGTAAAATCATAGCACAGTTCAGAACAAACCAGTGAAAGAAATTCACCAAAGCCAGGAAGCACCAGAGAGCACAATGTGATTCCAGTCATGGGAAATTCTGCACTGCCTGCACCTTATCCAGTAAAGGCACAATACCTTGGGATGTAATATGATGACCCAAGAAGTCTAGAGACTCCTGTTCTAAAACACAGTTGGCAAGATTGATTGTGAGAAAAAGGCACCCTCATATACTTAAATAGCCCAAACGGAGTGATCACCTCTGTGTTAGTGATGTCCTGAGGTGCAATGGGTGCAATATGTCTTTATAAGATCCAACTTTTAGTATACATGAGTCCCATGGAGTTAGGCATTGAACTCCATGAGATGTGGAATTGGTTAATGATCAGGAACAGTCTGATGGTTTAAGGCATGGAAGTCTCCTACAATCCTCCAAGACTTGCCTTTTGGGACCATATGCAATGGACAGGCCCAAGGGCTGGAGAATGGGTGAATGTAACCCAGTTCATGAAGTTCTTGGAACTCTTGCTTCACCTGCAACTGCTCTGGATGAAGTTGCCTGACATGAGCAAATGTGGGGGGTCCTGGTGTTCATGTGCCACCACCTTACCAGCTTGATATAGGACTGTAATATCACAAAATTCCACAATGAGTGATCAATACATTTGGACATTATCAGGGGTAATGAAAGACAAATGATAATAAGGAGTTGGAACTTTACTTGCACTGATACTTGAAACCTCCAAACCAGTAATGCAATCCAATAACTTCCATCTTTTGACGTCAATGATAAGATTATAATTTGAAAGGTAGTCTGCCCCCAATATGGCATGTGCAACATAAAAACCTGCAAAGCTCCACTTCAATGCCCAACATAGGCCCAGGTCTCAACAAAGATGGTGCTTACCATAGGCGGCAATCAAACAATTTAAAATCCTGAGGCATCAACTTGTTACCGTCCATAAAAACACATGGAACAATACCAATTTTGGCACCAGTATCCACTAAAAATTTAAGATGAGTTGTTTTATCACACACAAAAAATAGGTGGCTGAAACTATGGCCACCATCACTTTGTGCAATGCCCTGGTTGTTTCCCATCTCACAGTGATCATGGCATTTCCTAGCTTTATTTCCAAAACATTGGTGATACTAGCAGATGTTCTGTTATCATCAATAATAATGGGGTGCCTTTCCATACTCTGGTTCTGAAAGCATGAACACCGACATCCTCTGTAAGACAGTTGGTAGCATCATTTTGTTTGGGTGTCCAGCAAAGAATTGAACTTTTTCATAAGTTCATCAACCTTAAGCAAAAACCTAGAAAGTTCCGAGTTTGGATCCTTTTGGGGAAACCCCTTCAGCCAAGGAAGAATCAGATATGGTCTTTAACTCACAGTTGGAAGGATTCAGAAACTCAATATTTTTATCCACCATTTCTGCCTGTTTTTCAATAGGAGTATAAATATCGGCAGTTGCCAGGACTACCCATACTTGGTGAGTTAGCCAGGAGATGAACAATTCCCTGATGATGGATGCATCTTCAAAGGTGTTATAATCTTTTGAAGAAGCTCTGAGATTCTTCTTGTCTCTGAGATTCTGATGCATCAGCTATTGGTGCAGTTTCTGCCATTGTGACATGGAACTTTGCTAGATAACAGCATTTTTATGCACTCATATGTCTCTATGGGTGGTGGGCAGAGCATGAGGTCCCTCACATCCAAGACTATCTCATGTGGCATCGCATCTACCATGAAATCAAATTTTTGAGAGTCCAATTTAATATTACGTATGCTGAAATGGTAGTCAATAGTGGTGAACCACATAATTGGGTCATGAGCCCAAAATGGTGGTAATTCAACTAATTGCAAATTCTGTTGAATGGCATTCACCAGCACATCTTCATTAGCATATCCCATCTGTCCAGATGCAGATAATTGCTCCATAGGAGCAATCAATATCATGCCCAGGTCACCAGTTTTAGCATGTTCATTGCTGAAACCCATAATATTTTCATAGTAATAATTGTTCTGAAGAAGACCTTTCATTTGTTAATCCACAAACCAATAATAAATATTTATTGTGCAATTGTAATAATCTTTTAACATAGAGCATAAGCTACCATCCACATGAAAGTGCAATGAACAACTTACTAAAAAATTCTAAATCATTTTTTTAAAATTTGAAATAAAAGAATACTGCCATGCACCTGACCCAACAGAATGCTAAAATCAAAAATTCAAATTATAAACCAAGAGGCCCAAAAAAAGAGAAATTGAAAGAGATGCATGATGTCACACACTGAGATGAAGCATGACGTCACACCGCACATGCAGATGCTAGAAACTGCAGTCATAATGACCTACAGAATTCGGTAAAGGAAGGTATTGGATTAGACCACACAATGAGTTTAGCTCCTGCCATCTTATTTGTGGAAACTAGGTGCAATAAAACAAGTAAGATCTTCATGGTTCCATCAAAACCCCAATTGCATATCAAATTTATGTCATTCACTGTATCTGTAGACAATTTTGTAATAATGTCATTTGGGATTAAGTTTTAGAAATGAGAGATATTCTCTCCACTGCCAATTTCACCTATCATGGCTCATTGCAGTGTATTCAACTAGTACTAGAACATTGACAGAAACATACGAGGTGCCACACTTAAGAAACTGGACTGCACATGCCATAGCTGTTAGGTATGGTGTGGAAGAGTGGAAATGACTATTGTTGACCTTGATGCTTCTGGTGCACGTGACACTTTATTCTGTCCCTCTATCTGGTTCAGTTTGTTTTTCATCCTTATTTTAGTAAGATGTTGTTGTGTCAAAGTGCCACGATCATGATTGCTTTAAAACTTGAGCAAAGCTTTAATTTGAAATTCCTTGTGAACTTAAAAAACTCCAACTGAATGTTTTAAATGGTTGAAGATGGTGTTTGGAGATACCTGCATGTCACATAGTCAAGTTTTTGAAAGGCACAAACGATTTTCAGAAGGTCAAAAATGGAGCAACAACACATGGATCTTGCACCTAGTGAATGCACCAGCACACAGTGCACTCTCTGTGAAAAACTTCTTGGCAGACAAACATATTACTGTGCTTGAGCATCCACCATACTCACCAGATCTTGCACCATGTGACTTCGACCTGTTTCCAAAAGTGAAAATTGCTTTGAAGAGAAAACGTTTTCAAGGCATAGAAGAGGAGAAGGCAAAAATGGCAGACTTACTAAAGGAGGTGACTCCTAATGACTTGCAGCAATGCTTTGAACAGTGGAAAATTCATATGCAGTGATGTATTGATGGGGAAGGGGAGTATGTTGAAGGGGACTAAAAGATATTTGTAAAATGCTTTTAATAAAGCTAATTTTAATACTAGTCTGGTTATTTGATTGTCACACCTCATATGCCATGTAGCAAACCATTAATTTGGACCACATAACTATAGGATTACCTGTGCTGCAGCTAAGTATGTTGTTGAATGTTTTCTGCACCATTAACATTCTGTTGGTTATCTATCAAGTTTTTCAATATTCTGCAGTAGTCCTTATAGTTTCTGGTGTTGGTGGTTATCTGGGTTGGATAGTAAGTCCATAGTAACATTTCCACTGGCTCACCCCTTTGTTATCTTGTGGATATGCCCACAAGATAGACCGAATGGGGGTAATGCACAAATCTCTGAAAGTTCTTCACTGATTGCTTTGAAATTTTGACACAACGTTTCATTCCAATAGAGCCAGGATTTTATATAATAATTATATGGATGTCACACCTGTGACAGGTAAAAACATGCTAATGTGTAAAACTCCATCTATTGGATGTCAGAGCAACATATGGTATTCTAAATTATAAATATGCTAATTAATATTCCATTAACTATTTTAATATTCTATTTCCATATATTCCGTTTACTATTTCAATATTCCATTTACTATTCCATTTCAATGTTTCCAATTGCATTGTTTAGTTCAATTTCAATAGATTTTAATTTATTTTCACTTTGATTTGATGATTTCATTATTTTATCTGACATTGTGTTGGAATTCAGCTGTGTCATTTACCATAGTGTTCATTTTGTGTGTAATCTGTTATTATTTTTCACTGCAATTCTGCTGTGTTGATTGATCTATGGGTAAATTGCGATACTTCATTAGTATTCTTTTTTTTTTCCTTTATTTAATATTTTTTCCCTTTTTAACGTTTTGCAATTTTATATTATTATCATTTTTTTATTTGCATACAAAGTACGTATTTGTATTTATATGTTTTTCTCACTGCAATTAATGTGCTTTACTTCATTCCAAATAATTTTTCTTTCCATGGTAATGGAAAATGAGGGGCCTGAAGATGAATTTGAAAGGGCAGAAAACCTAACTTTCAAATAGGAGTGGTCAGGGTCCAGAAGGCGAGGTTCACTCTGGAAGTGAGGTGATCTCAGCAATGCAGGGGTTTAGATATTTAGGATCAGTGTTCCAGGGAAAATGGGAAATACTCAATGTGACCCAGAGGATCAAAGCAGGATGGCTAAAGTTGAGTTGTGCAACTGCCAGTTTCCAATAAAGCTAAAAGGCAAAATTTACAGAACTATGGTTAGGCCACCTATGCTATATGGCTCACAGTGTTGGGCCATATAGCATAGGCCATGGCCACATTAACTGAATACAAGCTAAATACAAGTAGCTGAAATTTTTAGGTGGTATGGGCATGTGATGAGTAGGGGAGTAGGAACTAATTAGGTCCATTCTGGGACTGCAGGTGATTGGGAGCTCCAGAAGGAGAAGACCAAAGCAGACATGGGAACATGTGGTACAAAAAGACATTGCTGTGTGCAGGGTGGATGGCGGCCTGGTTGGAGATAGGCAGGGGTGGAGGTTTAGAACCTACAGACCCTATTGTTTGTTTCTTTGTTGGTGCTTTATGGCCCTTCAACAACAAGGTCATTACCACCCCATCCACAGCATAGTTCTTATGCAGAGACTGCACAGACACTACACAGACACTGCACCTCAATCCCACATCGAACCATGAACTACTGATGCAGTTAACAAGTGAGCTACCCACTGGTTAACCAAAGGCAGCCTACTAATATCTGCACGATTTTCAGAAAACCACCTCTGTAATGGATACATTGCAACTCTATGCACAGTTTTTAGCATGCTTGGTATCTACATCAGTGGAATTCCCCAACAAAGGGTAGACGCATGGGGTTGCAACGTCAGTTGGCAACTGGCTGTAGAACAATAATACCCAATATATTGCTCTCCAATATAACTATCTCTACCATGCAACATCAGTGGGTGTGGCAAAGAAGGCGGCCGCCATAGGAACAACTGGGTTTGGGGTGCAAAATGTTTAAGTTTTTAGTCATTATTGAGTTATGGGCAAGTGAAAATCAGACACTTGCCACAGGCGCTTCATACCCCCGTTATGGCACTGTAGGAGCCTGCCCCTGGCATATGTAGAGTGCTGCAATAAACAGTAGATCGATGCTAAATAATTATAAGGGTTGCAGCTTTGTTCAGCAGCTGGCTGCAGTAAAACACTGTCCAATCGACCACCCCTATTTATGCCCATTCTGAAGGACATGATGAGTAGCTGACCCTGCTATTGGTGGGAAAAGGGTTAGGAGTTGCAATACCCCTCTGATGGGTGCACGTTGGCCAGGTCGCATATGTGTACCAATTAGAGAGGTTTCACTGCATGTAGAATTAGGAAAGCAAATTTCTTACCTTATCACAGAGCAGATTATTCAATAAAATATACTCAAAAAAACTAATTTCCTAGAGAGACACTACTTCACAAACAGCACTATTACAGGTTGAAAATGAACTGATTCTATTCTTGAAATGAAAACATATATAGTGCAGAATTACAAAATGAGGATAAAGGCCACAATCTGATAAAGACCCCCCCAAAACCAAAGGGTAATGATAACCTCAAAGGGGTGACAAAATAAATGAAAAGGCCATTTCAGAAACTGTTTGCATACTGCTAAAGTTCACAGATGTGAAACGTATCACAATTGCAAAAAGAGTTGAAACATTCAAAATTCCATTCATCAATTCATCCATTTTATATTTTGCAAATGCTTATCAAAAGCACTTTTCAGAAAAAGATCCTGCAAGATAAGCATGAACTGTTTGACAGGAATTTTCATCTACTGTTGTAGCTAACCGGTAGTCTATGAGACTACCACCCCCTTCTACTAAGTATAAGCAGCTAAAGAAAAAATCTGATTATGACATATAAATGTCGAATTGCCATAATTATTAAGCTAGAAAAAATTTGGAACCTTAATATTTTGTGGAACTATACAAACCATGATTTTCTGACAAACTTGGTAGTCCGAGAGACTACCGGTTAGCTTTCTTGGGTTAAAAAGCTTCCCTAGCCATGTTATGTCTTTAGTCCTCAATGTGTGCAAAAATTCAATGGGGATCTTATCGGGGCCTACTGCTTTGTGACCTTTCATTTTAAGAAGGGCTGCAACTATTTCATCCTCACTCACCTTGTCCACTGCCTGGGTGGTTATTGGGCTGATGTCTGTGACTGTTGAGCAGGTAGCAGTATTTAGGAGGCTGTGGTAGTATTCCTCCTCCCTTTAAATTACCTCAACTGGTTTGAAGAGGACCCTGCCATGTGTATCCTTGACTGTTATAGCCCTGGTAACATCCTTACTAGTTCTATCCCTGGTCTTGGCCAGTCTAAAAACTGCATTCTCTCCTTCCCTTGTCCCCAACTTTTCATATAAGTCCTCATACTTTGGGTACTTGGCCAGTGGAATGGTCCTCCTGGCATTTTTCTTTGCCTGAACATTGGCTGTCTTGGAAACCTGATTCCCCTGGTTCCCTCCACCTATGGAAAGCTACCTTCTTTAGTTTAATGGCAGCTTCCATCTTCTCATTCCACCACCATGTCTGCCTACCCTGATACGTTCCTCCTACTCTACCCTTACCTAACAGTGCCTCACCACATTTCCTATTCTTCCTAGCAACCCTGTCCCACATGGCACTGGCTGGCCCATCCCTGTCCCACTCAACCTGGCTGAGAACGTCCTGTCAGAATTCATCTGCCTTGGTGGGCAATTTCCACCACCTAACAACTGATTCTCCCTTCCAGGTATGTTGCTTCCCTGTCCCCTTCATTAGTAAGACCATCATGAGCAGCTTATGGCCACTTTCCTTCTGGAAATCCTCACTGGGTAGCACCCAGCAGTCTTGGATCTCTGCCCTGTGCTGCTTCCTAACCATGATAAAGTCTATTTTGGACCTCCCATGTGGTGACTGGAAAGGGATCATGTGCTTCTCCCTCTTTCTGAACCATGTATTGGCTACTGCAAGGCCATGTGCTCTTGCTGTGTCAAGGACCTTCTGCCCTCAAGGTTGATCATCCCATACCCACATCCCCTATGGACATCCTCATATCCCAGACCCTCAATACCCATGTGTGCATTAAAGTCACCCCCAATAATCAGTCACTTGCTTCCCCTGCCCTGTCTCATTGTACTGACTACTGACTGCACAACCTCATCAAAATCATCCCAAATAGCTGTTTTTATGGTGTCAGTCATACCTGCTTGAGGGGTATATGTGCTTATGAGTTGGAGCCCAATACCCTGCCAAACTACAGTAACTAACATCAGCCTACTGCTGATTCTCCTAACTGAAGTGATCCCCTGCTGCTAATCACTACTTAATATAATTCCCACCCCATTTTATCCCTCTTCACTACCACATATATCATCTTGTATCCCTCTACCAGGGCCTTTGACCTATTCCCCCTCCACTTGGTCTCCTGGAGGAATGCAATGCGGATCTTCCTATGCTTTAAGATTTTGACTAGTTCCCCAGTTTTCCCAGAGAGGGTCCCCATATTCAACGTCCCTAGTCTCAGTCTAGCCCCCTTGTTTGATGTGACAGCTCTGACTGGGGACACCCCAGCCAGACATCTAGAACCCACAGTAAAAGTGGCAGGGCTACCTGTGAGGGGGTGCCATCCAACCCCACAGGAGACACTCATTAATTGTTGAAGCATTGTCAAGTGAGTGGAGGTCTATATGCCCAGGGTATGCAGTTCTAGCACTGCATGTGCCCAGCATGCAACAAAACCAATAATAATAGCAACAATAGCAATAAGAACATCAACAACAATAACAATAGTAATAATCTTTTTTTATCTAAAAACTAAAATAAAAAAATTATAAATAAAATTAATGAGCTCCTGCTGTCTGTCGTTGATGCCCCACTGCCACATGCCAGCTGCCTGAGCAGACGGCAAACTGCACTACAGCCGACAATATCAGCAGGAAAATGCCACATGGTTAAGCTTATCAGCCACAACCACGCAACCATTTTCCTGCACAAAAAAGGCACCTCACACACGCACAGCCCTACCTGCCACCGGAACCACCTGCTTATCACCCTGGTACAGGCGGCCTTCTTTTCCTTGTGGCCAATAATCCACAAAAAAAAGCCAAAAATCGTCTCTGCACAACACAGGCACTATCACCCACATACACCACCTAGCGGCTTCCCTTCTCTCCTTTGACTCCCAACAAAACAAAATAAACTGAAATATCAAGGAACATTAAAATTGGGTAATCATAATTTTTCAGGTAAGTGATGCATAATAGTTTTCATCATCATACCTGTATCCTGCCTGTAGCAGTGTCAGGTCTGCAGGTTCTAGTCCCAGTTGCTACCATATAGTTACAAGCAAGCTGTTCCCATGTCTCCCCCTGCCCCGAGTTCTTCCAACCACCTGCATTCCTGTAATAGACCTAACGAGCTCCTCATCCCCTCTTCTCATTACATGTCCATACCACCTCAATGTACTCTCCTTCACTTTACCACATTGTCCCCCCACCCCCAAGCTACTAATAATATACTTATTCTAAATTTATCAGCTCTTGACATCCCACTCATGGACCACAGCGTTTGCATCTCGTCTACTTGCATTCTATTTTTTACATGCCTCTTCCTCACTGCCCAACACTCTGCTCCATATAGCATAGCAGGCCTAACCACTGACTTATAAAACATCCTTTTCAACTTTATTATAGTTATAGTTTGAGACACTTAATGTTTTTTTATTTTTCAAATTAAAATATTGTAAAATGAATTTAATAAATTGATTTTACAATAATTTTATTCATTTTATTATTATATATATTATCGCACCTATTTTAATAACCATGGAATAGAGCTTTAGATTGTTCTCTCACAATTCAAACTATTCGAAAAATATATTTGAATAGTTTGCATTTTATTATTCGATATTCGATTAGTTGATGAAGCCTAATATTTGGAAACTCTAGTTGTCAGACTGGTGCGGCACACTATGGCACTTGCAGAATAATGCATTACTCCTATAACCGCGTATGCTCTGCATGACACCTGTGCTTTGTGGTGCAGCATTATGTAAGGGGCAGCCTGTGCTTTCACGGCATGTCTAAACAGTTGAATAATTGATAAATTTCTGCTTGGGGACAAGCTCAAATTGCTAAATATCCGAAAATTCATTTTACCCTCTAACACAAAATATGATATTAATTAAAAAAAATCCACTAGTGTCCTACAAATAGACGTGTTTTAGGCTATATCTTTACCGACTCCGTTAGATTTTTAAAATTCGGATATAAGGTAGCGGCACGCGCATGCACCAATTTTACGTCAATCGATTTTAAGCATTGACGCTGCCGCTATGTTTTGGCTGAGTTTCTAAATTACTCCATTTAGAGTAACTCTGGAGTTACTCGGGTCACTGCTGACGTCACAGGAGTAACACTGGAGTAACTCCGGTGTCATGCATTTAGGGACGATACAAGAGCAAAATTTACAAAGATGGCAGACGATTTGGCGATGGCAGACGATAATTTTCTCGTTATGCCTCCAGATCTTCATTTGTCCACCCAGACCACTGTTTAATTCATTCACACTGACATTATATTCAGTATATACACAACATTAATAGCGGGATATATATATATATATATTTTCCCCCAGGGGGAAAAATCAGAGATTATAGGGACTGTCTAAAAGTCTTAGAGGAGAAGGGATGGAGTGTTTGGTGGTCATCTGCCTTGGAGCAGAGGAACTGGCAGAAAGTAATGCTGTGAATGTGTGGGAAGCACTGACAGACCTCATTGCAGGCTGCAGGGAGAGAAGGGGGGTATCTATCAGAGTTTGCACTATCCCTACAAATGGTGAGAACAAAATGGAGAGGGCAAGGGCAACCTGGATAAACAGAAGGCTGTGGCAGTACAGAAAGGACTTGGACATCCAGCTCATAGAAAGCAGGGCCCCCTTAATAGGACAGGAGAGATGCTGGATTGGAACTAGTAACCACCCCACAAGAAAGGGCACCAGATTGATGAGGAATCAGATGCAGGCATTTGTGAAGGAGTTCCTAGCTAGAAAGGAGCAAGGGAGGCAAGGGTGATAGGGCCATACAAGGAAGCCTGAGGATTGCTTTTGCAAATGTGCAAGGGGTGAGGAGGAAAGGGAAGTGGAAGGAGCTATGTGAAATTATGAGGCAGGAAAAGGTAGATATCATGGGGCTGGCTGAGACACATCTAAGGGGGGAGGAGGGGTATGTAGATGATGATGTCAATGCAACCTTTTGGAACAGAAAGGATGGTGAGAAGAAAGGAGGTGGGGTTGGAATCATGTGGGGGAAGAAAATTAAGGGAATAAGGTGGGGTGAGGATTGTAGGGAGCATGGGTGGATAAAGGTACAGAGAGGAGGTAGAAAGCTGGCCATTGGGGTAGTCTACATGGATATAGAAGGTACAGGAGGGGGCTGGAATGAACGTATATACAACTGCTTACAGGAGGACATGGAGGGCCTGCACCTGGAGGGCTACCAAGTTGTAATAGTGGGGGACTTCAATGGGCATCTACAGGAGATGGATGGGGTTGAAAATAGAAATGGTAGGATGCTAAAGGGCTTTGCATGTCAAAATGGCATGGTAATAGTTAACCTTCTGAAGTGCTGTCAGGGAAGGATCACAAGGGTGGGACCACAGAATGGCTCATGCATTGACTTCTGCTTGGTAGAGAATGATCTAGTGCAGGAGGTGTGTGGAATGACAGTGGATGAGGAAAACAGGGTGGGTTTAGATTCTGACCATAATCTAATTATGATTACTATGAAGGATAGGAACATAAAGGAAAAACGGATACATGTGGGAAGGAAAGTCAGCTGGCAACTGAAGAAATGGTTTAAACATGAGGAGTTCCAGAAGGACATGGAAGCTGTACTGGAAAGTAAAGAAGCCACATATGCTGAACTTAAAAGTGCCCTAATAGACAAAGCTAATGAAGGACAGGGAAGAGGTAAAGGAAATGGGAATAAATGGAAGAAACCATGGATGGATGATGAGGCATGGGAGGCTATTGAAAGTAGACATCAAGCTAATAGGAAGCATAGGCAAGCAGTTAGAGGAGGAGATGAGGAATGCATTAGACAAGCATGGTTTGCCTATCAACAGAAGAAAAGAGAAGCAAAGGAAGTAGTGGGTAGGAAGATAGCAGAGGGGGATAGGAGGAAATGGAGGGAAATCATGGATGGGGGAAAACAGATGACCAAGAAATTTTGGAGATATGTCAGGGATAGACGTAGAGAGAGGAGTGAGGTAGTAGGTGATGGTAGGAAAGCTTTAGTGGATAAGGATGGCAGAAATATAACCAGCAGAGAAGGCATTAGAAGGATTTTGATGGAGTATGGATGTGGGTTCTCCTCTACTGGTGGAAAGGTGGTGGAAGGGCCAAACAGACCAATAATAAGCCAGAGAGCATCAGCTGGAGAGGCATGCTTTACCAGGGTAGAGTTAGATAAGGAGATAAATGCATTGAAGTTGGGAAAAGCATGTGGGGAGGACAAGGTAGCAAATGAGTTTCTCAAGGCACTAGGAAGTAAAGGTAGAGAACTGCTCTTAAGGATATTTAATGGGTGTTTAGGGGATGGAAAATTACCAGATGACTGGGGCATCACACGGGTAGTGATGCTGTACAAGGGCAAGGGAAAGAGCAAGGAAAGTTTGGACAGTTACCGGCCAGTAGCTATAAACAGTTGCATGTATAAGCTATTTGCTGGGTTAGTAAGAGGGTGATTAGGGACAATAATAGAAGGGTCAGGCAAACTAGTAGAATTCCAAAATGGGTTCTGAAAGGGGCGTAGAATGGGTGATAGTCTGTACATGATTACACAGATTATGGAAGTAGTACAAAGAAAGAAAGGGAAGGCATACCTCTGTTTCCTAGATGCCAATTGTTTGTTGTTTGTTTGTTGTTGCTTTAGGGCCCATCAACTACAAAGGTCATTAGGGCCCAGAAAGACACATCACCATGGTGGGGGTGTAAAAGGCCATCCCACCATGATGGCAATAAAAAGGGCAAAAGGCCAATAAAAGTAATAACAATAAAAACGCAATAGCCTAATAATTACTCAAAAAAGAAATACAGGCAAAAGCCAAAACAGACATATAAATAAAGGCAAAAGCCGAAACAGACATATAAAAAGGCAAAAGCCAAAACATACATA
>JAAFCE010009111.1:2077928-2107928 GCA_013389805.1 Trigoniulus corallinus
TGGGCAGTTCTTCCCAAGTATGGGGTTAATAAGGGGCTAGTGGAGCTGCTCCAGAAGCTATATATGGGCACTAGGTATGATTTCCATTGGGAGGGAATAAATACAGGACAGATAGGTGTGGACAAGGGATTGTGACAGGGCTGTCCATTATCACCAATGCTGTTCCTAGTGTACATCAATGAACTGGGGCTCAAGCTCCAAGATAGTGGGCTGGGGTTTCCTCTGGGGGATGGTAACAAATTGCCAGCCATCTTTCAGTGTGATGACATAGTTCTGCTGACAGAGGGTGAGGGAGAGCTCCAAGAAGAACTGGATATCTGTGAGCAGGCCAGTAGGGATTTCCAGTTAGAATTTGGTCAAGATAAAACAAAACTGATGATCATTGGAGAGGATGGCATGCAGCCTAGTAATAAGATGCCAATCAAGCTTGGGGAGAGGGAGATAGAAGTGGTGTCAGAGGTTGCATACCTGGGGGTTAAACTCACAAATGATAGGGGATACTTAAAGGCAATGGAGGAAAACATCATGTGTAAGATAAAAACCAGAGAAGGATTAATAAGGAAACTGGCGTTTGATTCATTCTCAAGGTATGAAATGGTTAGGGGGCTATGGAAAGCAGTAGCAGTTCCAGGGCTAACGTATGGAAATGAGGTTCTGTGCATTACTAAAAAGGTAAGGGACTGTATGGAAGTAGCCCAAAGAAGGTTAGGCAGGATGGCATTAGGGGGAAATAGGTTCACAGCAGTATAAGCAATACAAGGGGACATGGGGTGGTCTACATTTGAACAGAGAGAAATGATAAGTAAGTTGCTATACTTATGCAGGATATGGGGGCTAGGGAAGGAGAATCCGGTATGGTAGGTCAATGCATGGGTAAACAACATGAAGATAGGCATAACACTGCAACCCAGGGAGAGCAAGGAGGGGGCAACAACATTGCAAAGACTAGTACAGGACAAAGTTAAGGAATGGGGGTTAGGGCAGTGGCGGCAGAGTATGGAGGGAAGGGCGGCAAAGAAAACGCTGATGGTGTATGGGAACAAGCTTAACATAGAGAGGGAGATAATCTATGATAATACGTGGGAGAGCCCACTTCTGTTTCGGGCAAGAGCTGGGTCACTGGAGACGAAACAGAGGATGGCAAAGATCACAGGTGGAGAGGTGGGCTGTGGATTGTGTGGGGATCGAGTGGAGGATGTCAGGCATGTGATCCTGGCCTGTCCAGCGCTGGGCCACTGCAGGATGAGTTGGGGAACCCCCACCTTGGAAGAGGTTCTGGGGTTGATGGGTTCTGGTGTGGAGCGGCTGGAGTGGGTGCGAAAGGCAAAGGTACTCCTAGGGTGCTGGTGGAGATCTAGGTATATGGGCCTGGCATGAAAAATCTCACTAGCAAGGTATCCGTCACAAAGGATTACACATTCATATTCATATATACATGCATATGTCCCGTCGGTCTGTGTCCATGTCAGACAGTCATTTGTCCAGGTCGATTTAAAATTTTTGCATGCAGGACAATTATTTTTCGATAATATCATTGCATTCAGTACACCACATATACATGCCAAGATTTGGTACTGACGCGTCCACGAAAACCTCACATTTTGCCAGTGAAACTGACTGTTCGACCGCCATTAATCTATTATGCATTTTTTTTTATCATAAAGTTGTAATAAAACTCTTTATTTTGTTGTAAAAAATACTTTTAAGGAACGTTTTTGGTCCGACAATTATGGCAACCCTACTCTATATGCCTAATTGTTCGTCTGCTTAGATTGCGTTCGTTAACTGTCGACTGCTTTCACTCCGTTTACTCCTCCTTTTTGAGTGGAATCAAAAAGAGTCACTCCGGAGTGACTCTAGTGTGACTCTAAAACGTGAAAAAACGCATTTAGGAACGCGGGGCTTTCGGAGTAAGCCATTTAGAAACGCTTTGGAGTCACTCCGGAGTAACTCGAGTTTGACGCGGGTAATTTAGAAACTCAGCCTTTATGTACAGTTTAGCAGACGAGCATAACGTAAAAGACTTTGACGACGTAAATTTTACGTTTTAAGTTTTACGCTTACGTTTATGTCGTTTGCCCAAACTCTCTATTGTCATGCCAACTTCACGCAGGAAACTGCGGCATTGGCACTGAGCTCCGCAGGGTCATGTGGCACAGGCGCTGAGTCACGTCACCCTGTGACTTAACATGCACAACTACATACAATGGTAAAAGTGTATTTTAATGTCCTAATTGGTTTCGTCATTGCTTGCAGACGACTTGCGGCGCTTCCGTCGGTTAAAGATGTTACAAATACACGGTCCGGAGTGTGTTGCACGTGTTATTGTTTTGACGAAAACCAGTATTTTTATGACTAAACATTATTTTCAGGGCGGAAATAAATTTTTCAGAGATTTTTCTGTGCTTATAAAAGCAAGATTCGTACAAACGGGATATTCCTGGCTACACGAGATCATTCACAGAATCGATATGTATCTTGTTCGCGGGGCCGGAGAACCAAAAGACAGAAAGTAGAGATCATTGAAAAGGATCTTTACCAGAGATAATTCATTGCATGTATCTTTCATCTCAGAAAAAATCGTATTTGTACCCACCATTTGAAAAACAATGACTGGAACAACTGTATCCGTTCTCAGTTTATCAGTTATTCAGTTAATACTTCAAAACATTAACATGTGCAACAGGCCCCGGGACGTGTATTTTTAACATCTGTAACCGACCGAAGCGCCGCAAGTCGTTTGCAACAGATGACGAAACCAATTAGGACAGTGAAATACACTTTTACCTTGCAAGCAGCCTTTTAGGCCAATATGGCAGTGGAGAGACTAACTCTCAATCCTACTTATGATAACAAAATACTCCTAAAACCCTAAGCTATAATTCAGGAACCTACCTTAATACAATACCGGCTAATGTTGAATTTCCTTGGATGAAGCCCTCCACCCTATTCTCACCAAGGCTATTCCATTGTCGAATGACTCTTGGCAAAAATGACCAGTAGTATGAGTCTGTCTGTGCCATTTGAATCGACTTCGAGCGAGTTACATGCAACTTTCTCCATGCTGTTAAACGCTGCTTCACACTGGGCTAAGTAGCAAGTAGCAACTTGCAACCTGCCACGTGTGATCAGGCTAAAAATGGCAAGTAAAATGAATAGATTCGTTTCCAATATTTTGGGCAAGTAACGCCTTCCCATAATCCCTTACTGCTAAATTGCTGCTTCTGATTGGTTGCTGCTGTGAACGCCACCGGGCGGAGCAAGGATAGTGGGACTTTCAAACTTTTGGTCGGCACCCAGCTTATAAAAATTCTGTCAAATATGTTTAATTCGCAGTGCATTTTTTGGTATTACTTTTATTTGAATCGGGCATTTTCGATTCAAAATTTGGCATTTAGTCGGTTAATTTTGGTGGATATCGACAGCTGCAAATTATTTTGTAGTGGACCTCACAAATTTCCTACTTGAATTTCTAGAACTATTGAATATAGAAGAATATTTATGGAATGTGACATCGAAGGACTACCATAACAGAGGAAAGAGAATGCAAGCTATGAAATTTTGATTTCCAAAGTGAAGGAGTTAGAGCCAAATGCCTCAAGAAACAGCATTGCCAAAAAAAAGAAAAATAAATAATTGCATTTTGAAAGGAGCATAAGAAGGTTATTAAATCAAAAGTCCTGGGTGCTAGTGCAGATGATGTGTATGCTCCAAAGTTATGATATTACAGTAAAACCTGCCTAAACCGGACCTTGTATAAGCCAGAAACCTGGCCAAATGGAAAATAAATTTCGGAACGGAATAATTTTCCATTTAAAATACTACCCTAAACCGGAAAACTATCTAATGTGGGAACGGAATACGTTTTGGGGACCGTTTGCATAAATAATCTGACTAAGACGGATTATTTTATGCATAACACTACAATGCACGCTTTAATTTTGAGTATGACTGTCTTGCACCAAAGTTCTAGGGACCATTACGGCCATATACACGCAGAGCTACCCAATAGTGAAGCTACGACAATGTACTTTAAAAGACATGGGGTGGGGGGGGCGGCCCCGGGGGGGGGGGGCAATGCAGCCATGATTCAACTCTGCAATGGATGAGGCATTTTTGCATTTTCTATTCCCGTTTCTATTCTGCAGTCCAATCTGCAGTTGGCTAAACCACTGAACATTATTTTAAATTTCATCATCCTAATAAAAGGTGATCATATTTTTTGTACTTTGTTTCATTAAAACACAACCCTTTGTAAAACGGAAACCTGTGAAAACGGAAAAAAATATGGGAACAATCAGGTTCCGTTTTAGAAAAGTTTTACCGTACAATCATCTGCTATTTTTAAGTGATCAGGAAATGCCAGTTAATTCAATTTCAAGCATGCAAGTAGAGGAAAATGAGGAGGTAATACTATATATACATTTATTAAGATAGCAAATGAAAATCCCTTTGTAAAAGATGGTAGGATAGTGTACCCATCTCCAACCTCTAAAAGGAAAACACAGTGATATTCAGAACGGTGGATTTTGACAGGAGGTTGTCTAGCAAGGATCCAAAACCTAGTACTCTAATAACCACAGGGAGTTGTTTTACATGCCAAGGCCATCCTTTATAACATGCAAACCTGGTTCAACATTTAATCAAATGGATTAAGGAACCATGATTAAGGAACTAGGGTGGGATACATTAAGCCAGAGGCATATATCTCACAGCATTAGCCCTTTTATAAGACTGCTGCTGCTAGGATGTAATGGACCATTGGCTGGAAGTGTGTCCCCAGCTGAGTATAAAGGCAGAAAGGATCATCCATATAAATTGAAAGAGGTTAGGGCACAGACAGACTCATACTACTGGTCATTTTTGCCAAGAGTCATTCGACAATGGAATAGCCTTGGTGAGGATAGGGTGGAGGGCTTCATCCAAGGAAATCCAACAATAGCTGGTATTGTATTAGGGGAGGCTCCTGAATTATAGCTTAGGGTTTTAGGAGTATTATGTTATCATAAGTAGGATTGAGAGTTAGTCTCTCCACTGCCATATTGACCAAAAAGGCTGCTTGCAGTCGATAATATTAGAATTAGAATTAGAATGTGAAATCGAAGAATATTTCTTCACCAAATTTAAACAACTAACCTTCGTTTAGTACAAAAGCTAGAAACACTAATAGATTTACCAAGAACAATACCCACTGTATTACTAACGTGGCTTTACTAAATCATCATCATCATAATTCTACCCTTATCCCACCTGTCAAAAAGGTTCGGGTCTGCATGTTCTAGCCCTCCACTCCCATCTGTTTCTCACTAGCTCCCTGTCCACCCCACACAATGTCATGTCCCTCCAGACAACTTGCTCCCATGTCTGATTCGATGTCACCCTACCCTGGATGCTGCCAACCACCCACAGTCCTTGATTGCACTTAACCAGCTATCTCCCCATCGCTTTGAAAATTCGATCGTAAGTACTTTACCTATAGTGAATCTTTGGCTCCTGGTCCCCTATCACCTATACCTTGCCTACATGCACATTAATATACAGTAGAACCTCTGAAGTTGACCACCCCTATATGTTGACCACTTCCTTAAGTTGACCAAATTTTCACAGTTTGGATGTGCACCACTTTAATTAATGGATGACTAACCTCCCCATGTTGACCACCTCTGTAAGTTGTATGTTGACCACTATGACTGACACATAATATTAATTTAACCTCCATAAGTTGACCCCTTGTCATCCCTTGTGCCGGACAAGAGCCTTGTCAAGGGTGACAACTTCAAGATTGAAAGAGTATCCAAGGAACATTTCACTGTATTCCTTAGCACTAGCTCTTCTTAGGGAAAGCTGAATAAATTAGTGATTTGTAAGACAGCTAATTCATGTGCCTTTAAGAATTTGAAGACCACCCTGTCACATGGAGATCAAAAAAATGTGCATGGATGACTGCTGCCCTGTTTGAAGAACAGGTAAAGGGTGCAGATCAAGAAATGAAGAAGAAATTATCTATCCTACTAACAGTAGACAACTGCCCTGCTGATCTGCAAGTCATTCACTTGACAAATTTGACACTAAGCTTTCTTCTTCCAAATGCAACCTCAAGGATCCAACCTCTTGTCCAAGGTGCTATCAAATCATTCAGTGTTTTACTGAGCCCAGATCCTAGAGAGGGTTATTGGTAAAACATGTGTCACCAGCCTGTGGTACAGTTTCATTTACTGCATCCATTAATGCTCTGGGTGCTGTCCTTTGGATAATTGTGCTTGGAAAAATTCAACCAGAAGCAATATTGACATGGTTTAGGAAAGTTGGATTTATCACAATCCAACAGACAACATTTTGGCCTCATCATGCAGCCCATCTTCCATGGCAGAATTTTAAGGAGTAGCCTTTGAAAGTATTGTTGAAATGGGCAATGAAATGTAAACATATAATGAATCTGATGCAGCTAACTGCTGGGGGTGGGGAGCATAACCCCAAATTACCAGATCAATGGCATTGGGGCTAGCTATGCCAATCTACTAACTAATAGTTTTGATAATGTAGCATTTCATACAGTTGTATCCAATAAAAGCAATAATACCCATGTATCAGTACAGTACACCCAGTTCTCCATAAGTTGACCACCTTCTTATGTTGACCACTTTTCTTCCACCCTTGTGTGGTCAACTTACAGAGGTTCTACTGTATTAAAAATAGATTACTTAATAGTAATCTATTTTGGCCATAATAATTTATGGCCATTTTTATTAAAATAATAATTAATAAAAGTTTGTTTTGAGTCATAAACATCAAAATAAATTAAATTGACAATTAAAAGAATATGCGAAAGCCAATACACAAAACAATATTTAACACACAATATATATTAAATGCAATCCTCTTGCCATGGCACTTGTCCTATGCCATTGAAATACTCAACATATAGTTGTCCTACTTTTCCTTGCAATTGTAGATTTCCCCTATTGACTCTCTGTAGTGGGAAAATGAATTCAGGATCAGCTCTCAGACCTACAGTAGCTGTCCCTTTTTCTGTGTCTTCCACATCCAAGCATTCTGGTGGGGTATAAGTCTCAGAAGAGGTTCTTCTTAGAAAATTGTGCAGGGCACAGCTGGCCATGACTATATCTTTTATTTTATCCACATCCATATTTATGGTGGTTTTAAGCATACCAAAGCATGCTACCAAAATACCAAAAATATTTTCTATAATCCTGCAAGCACGTGACAGCCAGTAGTTAAAAATTCATCTTTCTTTTGTTATTTGTTTAAAACTAAAAGGCTTCCAGAAATCTTTTCGTAAGGTGAAGGCTTGATCTCCAATGAAAAAGAATGGGAGATTTGTACCTTTGATTATGCATGGTTGTGGAATTTTCAATGAATCATTTTTTAGTTTTTTATAAAAATCACTGTATTCAAGAACTCCACCATCAGACACACGGCCGTTTGTTCCGAAATTAAAATATATTAATTCATAATTGGAGTCTACAACTCCCATCAAAACTTGGCTGTGGAATCCTTTGCAATTATAGAAAAAAAGAACCTGGCTCCAAGACAATTTGGAAAATTCCATTTATTTGCAAAACCAGTACTTGTGGCAATGTGTTATATATATATATATATATATATATATATATATATATATATATATATACTGTCAATTCACCTATGAAATCAAACTCAAGTAGTGCTCAGTTTAGTGGAAATACAACCCCACATTTGCCAATAATATGGAGAACATTTAAAAAGTCAAAGAAAAATTCTCCATGTGACAATCTGTTGTCCCTTGTTGGAGAAAAAAAACAAGAAATAGGGAACGATGATCAGTTTGACATTACTGGAAAAAAACGTTGCTGCAAAACTATGAATGATAACAAAAGAACAGAATAATTGCTGAGCTGTTTCATGGTGAGATGTAAGCATTAACCATAAATTCAAAAGTTATTGTAATGCCAGAAGGAGAATGTTCTCAATACTATACACACCCAATGTCTGGGGAATCTGCACTCCAAACTTGGATTGCAAATTTCCAGCAATAGTATTTTCACTCATGATTTATTACAATTAAAATTTTCGTTGAACAACCTACAGATTATGAGTTTCATTTATGCTTACCTTATAGTAGTCCTTCAAAACTTTGTAGATAGCATGGCATGTTTCAGGTATAATTTTTCCTAATGCCTGTAGTGAAATTATGGTAGTGTATTTTAGATCTTCAAAACTTCTTCCTGTGGCTAAAAATCTTAAGGTCGCCTTTAGTCTCTCATGATGTGCTATGGCTTGCTTCATTATGGTATCTTTTTTTGTGATATGTGGAACAACCATCGACAGTAAAGCACTATATGTAGATTCATTCATTCTTAGGTAATTATGCCAGTCTTTTGGATGAAATCTCAATTTCTTTATTAAATTGGACTTTTGAAAACTGGAATTTTGCCAAGACCTTAGGTGATTAATGGGGCTAATTCATTTTTCCATCCCTTTGTCCCTGGCTGTGCTACACACTTTGCTAATTAGGAAGGCACCTAAGAATGCCTTACTGCATTGGGCTAATCAGAAAGAGCAGGCATTTCAACTAGTCAAGGATGCCCTATCAAAAGTGGTGTTACTCTGGCATCCAGAGTAACTCCAGGTACACCCTTTGTCATCTTTACCAACACAGCCAGTGTAACTGTAGGAGCCATTCTCCAGCAGTTTACAGAAGGCAGTGGAACCCATTGAGCTTTGTCTCTCAGAAGTTCTGACCAACAGAGGCCCATTGTAGTACATTTGGCTGAGAAATTCTTGCAATTTATCTGGTGGTGAAACACCAGATATTTTATTGGGGGTCAACACTTTATGATTTTACCAATCTCAAACCACTTCTCTTTGCCTTCACCACTCATATGGAACACTATTCACCATGGGAAGCTCATCATTTCAAATTTGTCTCTGCCATTACAATGCACATACAGCATGTGGATGGCTCACATATGGGTCATTTATCACCATTGATCAACCATCATTATCTCTTGACATGTCTGGACAGGTTTTCTCAGTGACCTGAGGCAATTCTTGTGTTCGATGCCATAGGTCCAAAAGTAGCAGTTGCCTTGGTGACCCATTGAATTTCTTATTTTGGCGTCCTATCTACTATCACTACTGATCATGGTAGACAATTTGACTCTGAGCTGTTCACACAACTTTGCATCTATTGGGAGTTCACCACATCAGTACAACATCATACCACCCATCCTCCAATTGACTAGTGGAGTGATTTCATCACCAACTTAAGACTTCTCTGCAAGCAGTTGAGGATCCAAATCACTGGAGCAATCATATTCGAATGATTCTCCTTGGATTATGCTGCTCTATCAAGGAAGGTCTTAATGCTATGCCAGCAGAAATGTTGCACAGCAGTAATCTACATCTTCCAGACTATTTCTTTGTGGCAGAGATGATCACATTGCTGATGGATACTTGCATTGATCGTCTGCATACTTCCTTGCATTCTCTGAAACATCAACTACTTTGGACACCACAGTCATGCACTGTCTTTCAATTCCCATCAATAAAGGAAGCTACACAAGTTTCTATCTGAGAAGGAACACATGGACATCCTCTCCAGCCATCATATGAGGGTCCTTTCCAGATACTTCAGCTCCAGGTACTTTTCCATTGATATCAGTGTTCGGGGGGGGGCAGGCAGGTTGAAGCCTGCCTTCTGATCATCACTCATCATTGAAGATCCAGATTATGAATTGTGTCAAGCACCACCAGAGCTGTAATGGTGGTATGAAACGCCTGTGGCAAGTCTCTAGCTTTAACTTGCCCATAACCCAATAATGACAAAAAACTTAAACATTTTGTGCCCCAAACCCAGTTGCACAAATGGCGGCCACCTTCTTCAAGATGCCCTAGTTATGGCCCTGAGCTCTACAGGAAAGTAGGCCACAATCAATAACCACCACTATCCCTCCTACATTTTCCACAAAATTAATACTGACTACTACTCTGCCCTGAACTCCTGTGTAACTTCTAACAGTGGGAATGATGTAGCAAGCTATTCCAGGCTGTCATTTTGATAGCAATGTCATTGCCTGGTGTGGCTCACCATCATCACTGGCATCACCAGTGTGACATCATTCTTTTCTCTAGAACCTCCATACATTCTTTAGAAGGCATCTCAGACACTGTCACACCCAAACAAGTTAAGTCCACACAGGATACCAGTCCTGCTTTTGTGCAGTTACAAGAGAACCCACCATCCCTTGAAATCCAGTCACTTTTGGGTTCCAGGAACTGATACACACCTGTATTATGATGTCTCAGCATCACAACCTCATCCTATAGTTCTTTAACAGACTATTTTTAATCAACTATGTTGGATATCACATCCAGTAATTTCAGGGACACAAACTCCATGTTCAACATTACATCTAGCATTCTTTAAACAAAAATGTTGCAGAATTGACAAATTCTTGCATACAATGCCAGAGAACTGGTATGTTTCCTCACCAATTGCCATCTGCCTGCTTGGACCACTGACTCCATCCAATGGTCATTTTATACTATCCTGCATTGACAGATTTACTTGCTGGCCAGAAGTAGATATGACAGTGGGTATTATATCCTCTGCTCTCATCAGATCTGGCTCTCATTACAAACTGTATTCCACATTTTTGTGTTACTACAGATAGAGAAGCTCAGTTTGATTACCTCCTTTATGCCACCTTGTGTGATGCCCTAGGAGTTTCACACATCTGAACAACGTTCTATCATCCTCCTGCCAAAGAGATTATAGCAAGATTTCACTGGCAACTCATGGCATCTTTGAAATCCCCTGTTGATCCAATTAATTGGTGTGATCATCTGCCTGTCATACTGATTGGATTATGTTGCACAGTGAAAGAAGATCTCCAATTGACACCTGCTGGAGCAGTCTACAGAATGTCTTTGCCTCTTAGCAGGGGATATGTTAATGGTGAACATTTTAACTTTCCCCTATCGATTTTTTACTTGGCTGCATTCTCAGATACAAATGCTATTACAGTAAGTCCTCAACTTGCACGATTAATTGGTTCCGGAGGTTTTCAAATAAGTCGAAAAATCGCATAAGTTGAGTAAAGCACTATATTTAGCATTATTGACAAAAAATATTTTAGTTTTAGACATTTTAGTTTACAGATGAACTACTTAAAGTATTGGTCCAGTGTTAATTGTCTTTTAAGAGAAGTTCTACAGGGCAGTGGTTAGGCCAGCTATGCTATATGGATCAGAGTGTTGGGCAGTGAGGATGTGCCACATCAATAGAATGTAAGTAGCCAAAATGTGAATTCTGTGGTATATGAGTGGGTTGTCAAGAGCTGATAGAATGAGGAATGAGTGTATTAGAGGCACCTTGGGGGTGGTGGACATTACAGAAAGCAAAGTGCACAAGTGAGTTACCCCACCACCACAGTGTCACACCTAAGGCTAGATGCTCACTATAATCCAGACTGTCTGAAGAAGTCAGTGTGGCCAGCTCAGGCAATGAAAACCAATGGGTAGCAAGGCAGCTATTAGTGAAAACTGATTAACAATTACATACATAATACATAGACTGTCACCAAACTGTCTTGACTATACAGTCGGCGCCTAGCCAAAATTTTTTTTTTTCAAAAAAAAATCACATAAGTCCGAAATCACATAAGTCGAAATCACATAATTCGAGGACTTACTGTATATACTCCACCACATCAGTCTTGCACATGTTCATTCACCATGAAGCACTTGATCATCCACTTGTAAAACCGAATGAAGGTGCAAACCTAATTCTATGAGGGCTAGTTTTTTTCAAGGTCTGTTCCACTGCAAAATGGAAACCACACTAAAAATCCAGTTTTTTATTTGGAACATGTAGGTACACATTCCAGCTATCTCTCTAGATAATCACTTTGATGACTGAGACATTTATCCTATCATAGTAGCAACTTTCCTATACCCGTGTCATTGAAGGTAGCCACCAGTCCTTCCAGCCAGCTCTGTACACTGTTCTGCAGCTACTCTGAGTCAAACTTCTGCCCTCCTAGCCAGTGCTTCATGTTAGCAAACTTCTGTACTCCTAGCAAGTGTTTCAGAACCCACCATACAGCCTAGGCTTGACTCCCTCTGACTTCCATCTCTTTGCTAACATTAAATGCTGGCTAGGAAGACAGAAGTTTGACTTAGATGCGTCGCTACGATTGGTGACATCATGGTGTCACCCCCCACTCCCAAAAAAGCGACATCTTCTATTTCGGTGTAACCCTTTTTTGTCATGGTGCAAGTAGTGTCACTCAGTGCAGTCCACACACCCCTAATGATGCCAATGCTGAAATGAGCTGCAGACCAGTGTACAGAGTTGGCTGAAAAGAATGGTGGCTACCTTCAATGACATGGGTATAGGAAAGTTGCTACTATGCTAGGATAAATGTCTCAGTCTGCAAGGTGATTATCTAGAGAGATAGCTGGAATGTGTACCTACATGTTCCAAATAAAAAACTTTGGATGTTTACTGTGGTTTCCATTTTGCAGCCAAACGGGCCTTGAAAAAAATAGCCCTCATACCTCAGACCAACCCCATTAATATCTTCTTTAACCAAGTATCTTCATTATCTGGAATGTTCAATTTTAGGTCTAATTGATTCTTGTGATAGCGCATTAGTGTTTGGTTTCTTTCACTTATAACTCACAACATAACATTTCTAACTGAAATTACAATAAACAAATGACTTTTACAAGTGGGAGCAGCTGTCCAAACACAAGAGCAGATTAAAGGGTTTCCCAGATTAAAGTAATGCTGTACACCCTTTAGCAAAACCTTTACTTTTCATTAGTGGGCTTAAAGGATTCAGCTTTCTGGTGTAACAAAATAGCTAGACAAAGTCCTTTTGAAATTTGCATAAGGCTGTCTTCATTATCCAGAGATATATAATAACAGACATAATGACAGTGAAAATAGTGACAGTGAGGACCTTTACATGAAAAATCTGGAGGAGTAAGGTTCATTTGAGCACTGGTGCACTGCACGTTGGAGCACTACACTCACTCAAGTACACAACTTTGAGAATTTCTTGCATGTCTCAACTGTGATATACCAGTATGTATTTCTCTTATTGATTGTGCACATAACAGACTCTAATTTAAAAATATCTTTAAAGAAAAATATTGCTACAAAAAGTCAGTTTAATTGTAGATTTTGCCATGAAAGTTTCTACAATACAAAGATTTTGGATTGAATTATTTTGCACTTCTATTTAAATCTTTTCTGAAAGTTATTGTAGGCATAATTCATATAATATATAGAATAGTATGTACTTCATGGACAATTTAATTAGTGGAAGTTAATTAATTAATTCAAGCAACTTTGAAGGTGTACTAAGTTGAGTGCAATCGGCACATCCATATATTGACACCTCCCTGGTAAAACGATGTTTAGCAGGAAGGTGTCAATATATTATTTTTCTCAGGAGATTCTCATAGTAAAACATGCTACAAAATGTCACTCTTTCAAGAAAAGGTACTAATTATGGGTTTGAAGAAGCTATTTGTTTCAATTTTGGAGTGGAGGACAAAGATACTAGGTGTGACTTCATGATTATGCCTCCCTGAACCAGGTGCTTTAGCAGATGAGGAAGAATGGTTTGAATAATTCACTGAGCTGTGGGACATTCTGGGAACTCTACATGGCTGTAATAACTGCATGGTTCATTTTGGGTTAGCTGGGATTTTTCAAGGATCATTGCTGGAAATTATCTGAAACAAAACCAACCATCAACATCAAAAAAGATATGCCCATCATCTTCAACAATGGCCATTTGGTCTCAAGAAAATAATTGTCATAACCCAAAAAATCAAGAAAAGCTACATTGAATAAAATTTGTCATTCAATAATCACATGGCACTGTGCATCATCATCATCATCATACCCCTTTGACAGGGTTGGGTCTGTGAGTCCACTGAACATGCTCTGACTGATTACACCCCAGCCAGGCATCTAGAACCCACAGGGTTCCCACAATAAGCTGGGAAAGTGCAAAATGTGAAAAGACTATTTGCATTGAAACAATGTGTTTCGAAGATTTGCTTACTTATGCGCCCAGTGTACTCATCTGAGTACACCTCCGTAGAATCTACATGAGATTAGAATAATTGTTTTCTTTCACTTTCCTGTTATATTATCATATAATTAAAATTATCATGAAAATTTATCATTCTTCTTGTTGGTTTTCCTATGGGCATTAATGGGTAAAAATGCTTAAACAGGTAGAGAAGTGTGTTCAAGTTGATGGTCAAGGAAACAGAGTAGTGTCAAACATGACACCCAAGATTCTCATGGGCTTACATAACTGAGTAGAGAGAAGCTCATTACTGTTTGATTCGTACCACTGAGTTAGGTGTTTTAGTATGTCAGCTGCAGAGGTAAGGGCTGATGACAAACATTCAAGAGATACTTTGATACTGAAATAATTGTCATCAGCAAATGACCACAACTTCAATTCTCCAATGACACCTGAGACTTGATAACTGACCTGACACCTAACACCCGATCTGACCCAGGCAATCCCAGCCTCAAGATAGGGAAGCAACAGATTCCTATCCCAAGGATTTGTAACTATGTCCTGCAGCTGGTCAACCACTTGGGCATGATCAAGCATCAAATGCTTTGGCAACATCAGTGTTTGGAATCAAACATATTTAGAATCTGGTGATCTTAGAATTAAGTGTCATGCATTGCATCTGTTAATAATCATTTGTTGGGTCATCAGGGGTTCTGGTGAATAAATATTTCCATCCTTTGGATTTTTACCCCTGCCAAACGGTTTTCAGGTTCCTTCAGGGATGCATGCAGAATAGTAATTATTTAGTTAGCTTCTCCTTAGAATATGTGGCTGCCCCTGTGTATGATTTTCCCTTCTCGTTTTTCTAATTCGCATGGCAATTCATCATCATCATCACACTCTTATCCCACCTGTGGCAGGGTCGGGTCTGTGGGTTCACCCCTGTCCACACCACTGACTGGGATACACCTAACTAGCTCCTCATCACCTCTTCTCATGATGTCGCCATACCACCTTAGCCTATTCTCCCTCTCTTTTTTGGAGATGTCCACCACCCCCAGGCTACCTCTAATATATGCATGCCTAATTCTATTCCTAATTCACATCTCGGCTACTTCCATTCAAGTTGCGTGGCTCTTCCTCACTGCCCAGCGCTCTGACCCATAGAGCATCGCTGGCCTAACCACTTTCAACTTGATTGGGACCCTCCTATCGCACAGGACGCCACTGGCTTGCCTCCATTTCAGCCACCCCCCATTGATTCTATGGGTCACATCTGAGTCTATCTCCCCATTGCTTTGGAACATTGATCCCAAGTACTTTACCTCTTGCACCTTTTTTCACCAGCTCACTCCTTGAGAGAACATCACCATTATTTCCCTGTCCTTCCCAATTGAAAGCTAAATACTTGGTCTTCATGCTAATCTTTAGCCCTGAGATCGTTTAGGCCCTTCTCTATCTGTTCCAACCACTCCTACCCCCATAAGCAGCTTGTCGAAAACCAGGATGAAAAGGTATGGGTCAAGTGCCAAACGTTGGCACACCCCAACTTTCACTGGAGAGCCCCCAGTATTCCCCTAAGGCGTCCTTACCCTGGTTGTGGAGCCATCATACATATCCTGGATTATTCTAATGTTCCCTTCCTCAATCCCTTTTTTTGTAAAATTTCCCAAACTAGGTAAAACTTCTCCAGTTAAAAAAGATGGCATGGAGGACTTTCTTTGCTGCCCTATACTTTTCTACCATCTGCCTCAGAATGAAGATTGGCTCCATAGTGGACCTTCCTGGAGTGGACCTAGGACCTGGTGGACCAACCCAGAGGTGACGTTCCATCACTCTCTCCCAGAGTTTCATGGAATGGCTCATTATCTTCATACCTCTGCAGTTACTGCAATCTTGGACATCCCCTTTGCCCTTGAAGAGTGGTACTATCCAACTCTCATGCCATGCAGATGGCATTTTATCTCCACTAGCTATCTTGCTGAAAAGTTTCCCTAACCACCTGGTACCTGTCGTCCTTAGGCTGTGCCACACTTGGATGGGGATTCTGTCTGGGCCTACAGCTTTTCAGCCTTTCATCTTCCTAAGTGCCCTGGCTACATCCTCCTCAGTAAAACTGTCCACAGCCCCTGTTGATGCAGGATATGTGGGGAGGCCCTCCTCTCCTCCAGCTCCACTCAAGAGGTTCTGGAAGTACTCTTCCCACCTGCTCTTTACCCCTTGTGGGGAGAGCAGGATCCTACCCTTGCTATCCTCCACTGTTATGGCTTGGGGTGTATCTTTAGCTGCACTATCACAGCCTTGGCCAGATTGAAAACCTCTCTCTCTCCCCTTCCTTTGTTCCTAACTGCTCATAGAGGGCCTCTTACTTCTGGTGCTTGGCTAGGGCAATGATCTTCCTTGCAGTGCTCTTGGCCTACCTATATTGAGTCATAAATTCCAGGTCCCCCATCTCCTGTGACTTGTGGAAAGCAGCCTTCTTTTGCTTGATGGCTGTTTCTACCTCCTCATTCCACCACCAAGTCTTCCTGTTACTCTTCCCTGCCCCAATAAGGCTTTCCCACAGGTTCCAATTTTCCTTGCTATCCTGTCCCACAGGGCATCAGCTGTCCCTTCCCAATTGGTCTCTAATAAGTTTCCACGGTCTCTACTAAGTATTAGTAATTTTTGCCCTTCTTGTTTCCAAAGAAGACTGGAACAACAGAGTTAAATCTAATCCATGGACGTTTTCTGTTTTATTCATAGAATCCTCAAATTGTGGGTTTGTGAATTTGAGCCCTGACAAAAATTCCTGCTATAATTTTTTTGTTTGTAATGTGTGGAAACTGCTTTGCAAGATACTGAAAGCAGGTTCCATCTGTGTGCAATGTTTTCACCAACTGCTTCATCACAGTTTAATACATAAAGGTGGAAGTAATACCTTTGTGGGCTAAATCAATGGCTTGTTCAATATTTTTTTAGTCCCTGGCAAGAGATGCTTTCCTTTTGACCATGTATTCTTCACCCCATATTTTGCTCTACTGTTCCACTCACAAAAATAATGGCATTTTTGTATAACCTGCTTGCTGATGAAGAAGCATACCTATCATTTTGAAATCTCCACATAATGCCAGTTGTGCTACTCGCTTTTAATTTTCATCATCACCTTTTTCACACTTTCAAAAGACTCTCTTAGCTCTACAGAATAAACGACTTACCCCCATTATGAAGAAGTACTGACTTTAAACTCCTTTTGGAGGAGTCAATTCAGAGCCTCCATTCAGAAGCAGCATATTGGATTTCAAAATATTTGATGTTGCCAGGAATGCCACAGCAAAGCACTATTGAGTGACCCTCAACAATGGCAGTAGCTCTTCTTCTGTATGGTGATACAATAAGAAATATGTCTCTCGTGCCAAAGGGTTTTTTTATTTTAACCTAGAACCAGGAACTTATGCTGCACTTTTAGATAAGTTCAAAACATCATCATCTCACCCTGCAGGGTCTGGTCTATGGGTTCTAATCCACCACTCCCACATATCCCCCACTAAGCCCCCTCCATTCAAGATGCCCTTTTGATAAGTTCAAATCTCTTACCAAATCATTAAGTCCTGCCTGCATGATAGATGAGTTATTTGGGCCCAAAAACTTCACCATGGTGCCAAATGCTATGACATCTCCCAAATTCATGCAAGGTAACTTTATTTCACAGCCCTTTATTCTTCAAATTAAACCCAGAAATGTGGCCTTCTACCTGTTGTAAGCTCAGACGCCAAACAGTAATCTTGAAATATAGCACATCTCAGCATATCATTAAAGCAGATTTGTTGAAAAACTATACGTGATGGAAAAAACTAATTGCATATTTGAAATCATGCTGACCAGTGTTATCAATATTGGTGGAGAACTTGATGTATTTACTGTTATATTCAGAGATTTGGCAAAAATTCTCATATTTGGAATCATTTAACAAATAGTGATGGAATCTGGAGCTCAACCACCCCACTGGCATTGTCTAAGTTGGTTTTCTGGGAATTTCTGAATTTTTAGAGTATAATGTCATGGGTACAGGGTATAATTTCATGGGTTTAGAGATAGGGTGAGTAATATAAAAGAATTATTCATTGTTCAATGTTTTTAATTATTTAACTGGTTTTAATTCTCCCTGATTTCTTTTCTTTCTTTTCAGGATTTTGGTGTGCTGTAGAATGTCTGGGGTGTGTAGAGTGATTTATTTTGAAGGTTAGGTTTCTTTTATTGTTGTTCTAGGCATTGGGATCTAACACAGCTGCACTAAAATTCTGTCTAGTATTTCACCTGTGTCTAATATCTAGGCAGCTGTCCTATCTACGATTCTCATTAATAGGGTGGGCTTACAGGTGTAGCCCTTACTTCAAACACCATATGTATAATAGATAAGCCTGGTTATCTGTTATATGAAAGTTAGTTGCTCTGGAGTATCCAGCTATACAGTCTTTAATTCCAGGCCATTCTCTGGATTCTTCCATAATTGAACTACAGGAGTACTCAATGACAATGACTTTCCCATCCACAGTAATGAATTTAAGGGCAAGCAGTAACAGCTAATTTATGCATTTTCACTGGGAATGTTAGATTGTGCTCTAATGCATTACTGCTCTAGTGGTCCAGAAACAGGGTAAGGATGCTTAAGATAATTCTATTGGGAAGAGGTGATTTCCTTCCTTGTCATGACTTGTAAGGAATGCTCCTAGCTATTTCAAATTATGGAACATTGAAGGGAAAAATGGAATTTCACAGTTTGGGTAAATCAGTCGTTCTTGGGATTATGTAGAGAGCAGTCAGTTGGATTTATTAGCATCTCAAAATATTAGTCATATCTTAATCTTAATATTTATCAAATTAGTGATTTACCTATTATTATTCAAATAAATAATATTTATTATCAACTAAGGATTAAGTGAAGTTCAAAGGTGCATATTGATTAAGGACACAATGGAATGGTGTGGATGGTCACACAATCAGTCACAACATTAATTGGTGATCTGGACGTGATGCAAAAGCTGCATAATTAGTGACTGATTATGTGTGATTTTTTTGGAAGGAAAATTTTGGAATTCTGTGCTAGAAATGTGATTAGTGACATTATCCACCATCACTGCATATTGGGATTACATAATTCATCTGAGGCAATTGACTTTTTTTGAATCCAGATGGTAGAATCTAATTTATTAAATAATAATTAGGAAATTATTTCATCCTCATAAATGGTGGCTGCCCCTGATGAAGAGCTAGTTATTGCTACACCAAACTGCTTAGGAGAAGCACTTATTAGTGAGGATCAGACAGTCACTGCTGCTTACCAGAATATGAAGTTATTCAAACTTCCAGCTTTCTGGGCACATGACCGGAGATGTGGTTTGCCACAATTGAATATAGATTCCAGATTTACCAAATTAGGGTCGATTCCAGAAAATTTGATTTAACTGTTGATGCCTTGCCTCCAGAAATTATAATGGATGTCAGAGATCTTGTACTACATCCTCCAAAAACCAATGCTTATGATTTGTTGAAGGCAGCTATCACTAAAAGAAGCACTCTGTCTCAGCAAAAGAAACTTCATCAGTTGTTGAACGATTTAAGCTCTCACAGTTGTTGTGACAGATGCAACAACTTGCTGGGGATACTGCTTCATCACCTGGAGATGCATCAATTATAAAAGAAATTTTCTTGTCCCGATTACCTTGGCAAGTTTGCAACTGGCCAATATGGCCGATAAAATTGTTGAAGTCCTTGATCTATCATTACACCAGGCCCATGCATTACCAATTACCACCAGCATTGCTCAAAAATTTCCTATAGTCAGATCACAACTCACCCCTACAAATGCCTCTACTGATAGTGAATTGTCATGGCTTATTTCACGTGTAGATGAACTTTCACTCAACATTAATTCTTTCTTTTCTGATCACAAGCATTTTTATCATCAGTCAGGTGCCAATGTACATAGTCGGTCGCAGTCTCAACGTCGTCAGATGGAGAATCAGCATAGTGACCCCTCTTCATCAACCTATGACCTATGCTGGTATCATCAGAAAGAAAATGTAAACCACCCTGCTTCCAGTAGCTCCTGAAGACATTCCTAAAATGACAGTCATCACTCCATTTGGCTTTTGAATTAAGGAATGCAGCCCAGACGTTTCAACGGTTTGTTAGTTGTGTTTTGGTTCAACAGCTCATCCATGTCCTTTAAGTATTTGAAAGACTCCAATGCTATGGTTTAACCATTAACCTTTCAAAGTGTGTATTTGGCAAATCTTCTCTTGATTTCTTAGGACCAAGGATTACATCACAAGGTATCAGTCCTCTTCCACAAAAGGTTGAAGCTGTTTGGGATTTTCCAAAACCTGAGTCATGACGTTCCCTTCGACGATTTTTAGACTCATAAATTTTTTCCATTGGTTCAACCCCAAATGTGCTGCAGTACTACAACCTGTGGTCACAGACAGTGAATGATGTCATCAACATAAAAACTCTTCTTTCAGATGCTGTTCAGCTTGTACAGCCAGATCCATCTTCATACTCTTCCATTGCCTTGTTCACTGATGCTTCAGATCTTGCAGCTGGTGCAGTACTTTAACAACTTGTGGAGGATGAGTGGCATCCTTTAAGTTTCTTCTCCAGGAAATTTAAAGTGTCTGAAACCCGTTATAGCACCTTTGGTTGTGAGCTTTTAGTGATCTATTTGGCTGTCAAACATTTTCATTAATTCTTGGAGGGATGTCATTTCATCATATTTACTGATCACAAACCTTTGACACACTCTATGTTCACACATTTAGATCACCATTCACCTCATGAAGCATGTCATTTAGCCTACATTGCTGAATTTACAACTGACATATGTCATATTCAGGGTGCCAATAATTTTATTGCACATACAATTTCTGGGTCATTTATACAGTCTGTAGAAGATGCTCTTGAGCAACTTAAATCAGCAAAAGAGTTGGATAAAGATTTTCAGCAAATCTTAGAGAATCCCTTATCACTCAATTTTCAGTTGGTTCCTATTCCAGGTTCCAATATTAGCCTACATTGTGATATGTCCTTGGCACATCCTCGACCTATAGTACCTTTTTCTCTTCATTGAGCTATATTTGGTCAGCTACATTACTTAGCACATCCAGGAATTGCTGCCACTCACCGACTCATTTCTGAACATTATGTCCAGCCCTACTTAAACAGAAATGCAGCAAAGTTTTTTGACACGTTTCTTGACCAGTTGGCACCTGCACTCCACCTTCTGCTTGTTTCGAGAAGATATACATTGATGTTGTTGAACCATTTCCGCCATCTAAATGCCAGCATTTTATACTTACTTGCTTTGGTAGATTCACTCGATGGCCAGAGGCTATCCCAATACCCGATTCCACTGCCACTACAGTTTCTTCTACCTTAATAACAAAATGAATCTCGTCCCAGCACATTAGGACAACTTCTTATCATCCCTCTTCAAATGGGGTGATAGAGCATTTCCACCATCAACTGAAGTCATCCCTTAAAGCTACCAGAGATCCAATGCATTGGTGTGATTAATTGCCAATTATTCTTCTTGGATTGCATTCTGTCATGAAAGAAGATCTTCAGTCTACTCCAGCAGAGGTAGTGTATGGCACAACGTTATGTCTACCAGGAGATGTCTTTTCACCTGAAAGAATTACACATTCACCTTTTGATTTTGTACAATGATTACATTCTAAGATGAAATCGTTGTTCCATAGACCTTCTCATCAACCTTCCATACGTCCTATTTTTCATTATCCTGCTTTATGTGATGTGATTGACGTTTTTGTTAGCCATGGGGTTCAAAATCATCCTTTGGATCAACCATATGGTGGTCCTTGTAAAGTTTTGAAATGTTGTCATAAATATTTCACTCTCGACTTCAAGGGCCATCATGATAATGTATCAGTGGATCATCTGAAACTTACCCTCCTGACTGACTTCAATCTGGTTGAAAATCTGTCTTCTACAGATTGAGCTTCATCCACACCTGTCATGCCAAGTACCTTATCTAGAATTCGTCCAAGGCGTGTTCATTTTGCAGCATCCACTACCACTTCATTTCCAGCAGGGGGTAGTGTGGTGATCATGCACTCATTCTTCTCACATACATGCCTCCCATTCGTTATTATTCAAATGTTTCGCAGTTTATTAATTTGAATTTGAATTTCAAATTATGGAACATTGAAGGGAAAAATGAAATTTCACAGTTTTTGTAAATCAGTCGTTCTTGGGTTTTTTGTAGAGAGCAGCCAGTTGGATTTATTAGCATCTCAAAATATTAGTCATACATCTGTTATTGAATATCTTAATCTTAATATTTTTTATCAAATTAGTGATTTACCAATTATTATTCAAATAAATAATATTTATTATCAACAAAGGATTAAGTGAAGTTCAAAGGTACATATGTCCTTGTTCATTTAGTTTGACTTTCACCTTTGCAGGTCAATACTTCCAGTTGAATACTACCAGCAGAGGTAATTTAAATGTGGGAGGAATACTACCATAACCTCTGAAATACTGACCCTTGTGCAGTGTTCACAGACAGCATCATACTCACTCCACAGGCAGTGGACAGGGTGAGAGAGGCTGAAATAGTCAGAGCCCTCTAAAAGATGAAGAGTCAAATGACAAGATCTCCATGAGAGGCTTTACAATAGGTTAGCCAGTGAGGACAGGATGCCATTGGCATGGTGAGAGAGTTGGATAGTTCCATTGTTCAAGGTCAAAGGTGATGCCCAGGACTGTGGAAACTAAAGGGGGTATAAAGTTGATGAGCCATTCTATGAAGCAGTGGGAGAGGGTCATAGAAGATCACCTCAGAGACAAAACTAGTGTCCAAGGAAATCAATTTGTTTATGCCTGATAGGTCCACCATGAAACCAATCTTTATACTAAGACAGATGATATGGAAGTATAGAGCAGCAAAGAAAGACCTCCATTCAGTATTCGTTGACCTGGAAAAGGCATATGATGGTGTCCTTAGACAGTTAGTATGGAGCGTTTTAAGGAAGAAATGTATGTTGGATATGTATGATGGTTCGATTGCTAGGGTGAGGATGGCTTGGGGAAACACTGCATGCTTTAACATGCAGGTGGGTGTGCATCAATGGTCAGCTCTTAGCCCATATCTATTCACTCTAGTAATGGATGAGCTGTGGATGGGAAGAGGTGAATGGGCCTCTTAATGTCTGGTATTTGCAGATGATGTGAGAAGGCTTGATGATTCCAAAGAGGATGCACAAAGGGGCCTACAAGACATTAAAACAAAAAAATGGAAAGCAGCGGCATGAAGGTGGAAATGAAGAAGACCAAGTACATAGCTTTCAATTTTAGTGGCAAGGGGGAGATTCGTTTGGTTTGAGGGGATTCCAGTGTTGCAAGAATTTTGTTATTTAAGATCAGTTCTCCACTCGTAGGATTAATGCAAGATTGAGGGGATTCCAGTGTTGCAAGAATTTTGTTATTTAAGATCAGTTTTCCACTCGTAGGATTAATGCGAGATTACTGCAGTGGAGACAGGCAAGTGGGCAAAGTCTGCAGAATGGTTGTTAGGCCCAGTGGTTGTTGGGCAGCTAGAGGAGAACCAGGAGAGGCAAATGCAAGTGGCTGAGGTGTGAATGCTGCACTACATGAGTGAGATGTCATGTGCCAATAAAATCCAAAATGATTGCTGTAGAGGTAGCTTGGGGTAGGAGACATCGTGGAAA
The DNA here is from genome assembly GCA_013389805.1 of Trigoniulus corallinus. Classification (NCBI taxonomy): domain Eukaryota; kingdom Metazoa; phylum Arthropoda; class Diplopoda; order Spirobolida; family Trigoniulidae; genus Trigoniulus; species Trigoniulus corallinus. The sequence continues at coordinate 2,101,720 of JAAFCE010009111.1, forward strand.
GATGAGGGAGAGTCGGTTGAGTTGGTATGGGCATGTGATGAGTAGGAGAGAGGAGGAGTTTACAAGGTCCATTATGAGAATAAGGCTAATTGGGGGCACCAGGAGTAAGGGGAGACCAAAGTGGATGTGGAGCAGGTGGTGCAAAGGGACATGGAGACATGCAGGGTGGAGGGGGACTTGGTGGGGATAGGTGGGAGTGGAGGGTTTGGAACCCACAGACCCAGACCTGCCTCAGAATGGATAAGGGTGTGATGGTGATGATGATGATGATGGGCATTAGCATTTGTAGGTTAGCAAATTGCAACCAAAATCAATCATTTATACCAGGGGTGGCCAACACATCGATCATGAAGACCATTTTGGTCAATCACTTGGGATGTGTTGACTTAACATCTGCCTTGGTGATGTAGTGGCTCAGTGTTTCTAGGTCTGCATCAGTGGTTCTAGGTTCGATACTGGACCGATGTGGGTCCAGTATCGAATGCACTGATGTGACCCACCAAATGCAGTCTAGAATAGTGATCGACTTACTAAACTCCATGGCCATTTGACAGTCTTAAGCATTTGCAATTAAGATGTTGAGCAACTGCCGGCGGTAGTGGAGCTTCATTGTTTGGATTATCCCTCAATCAAGAGGTTGCACCTCTAATGTTAAGTTAGGGGGTAGATGCAGCAGCCAAACATTTGTGAGCTAATGGGTCCATGACTAGTAGCATTGTCTACCAAAATGACAATTTTCTGCTGCTTGTGCTTCATGGCTGTGTTTACACTTTTCACCCAGTCCAAAAAAAAAAAAAACAGAACTGGTCATCCATGCTTTTTTGTTGAAGCAGTATTGAACTGGAAGGATTTTTGGATTCATGTTATTTTTCTTGAATGCTCTAGGACGTTCAGCATGACCAATGACTAGAGGTTGTAGTTTTTCAACCAAGGCACTACAGCAGAGAAGGACAGATACACATTCCTTAGCTTGTTTGTCACCCTGGCACTGATCGCCTTTCTGAACAAGGGAATGGGTTGGAGGCTGTCTGTAAAACAGCCGTTTCATCGGCATTAAAAAAATTTGTCAGACTGTAATCTGCAATCAACGTAGGCAGCTTTGATTTCCAGTCATCAGCAGCAACAAGATTCACATCAGCTGACTCGCCACTTAAAGAACAACATTGAATGTTATGCTGCAGTTTAAACTTTTCCAGCCAACCATTGCTGGCAGTAAAATCTTCATGTCCCAGTGCTTGGGCGACTACTTTTGCTTTTTCCTGAAGCAGTGGCCCAGTTAAAGGAATGTTCTTGGATCGACAACTTGAGAAAAGCTGAAAAACTTTTTGATCCAAATCATCAGCCACAATCCTTTTCCTTCTGCAAGAACAATTTTCATTAAATGCTATCAAAATTTTGTCCCTTGCCTTGACAATATTCACCACTGTTGTTTTTTCGAAATCCCAAAATCTTCGGCTATCTTTCGTTGAGATTTCCCTGCCTTTACTTGGTCCAGAACTTCCACATTCTTTTCTATCGTTAGTTCCACTATTTTTGCTTTGACATAATGTTACATACACTCGTTCACTATGACAACAAGATGTGTAGTGAAAAGGGTTTTCCCCTATGAGTGTCTGGTAGATGAAAAGGGTTTCGCCCTATGCGTGACTGGTAGAATTTTGTAAACAGCTGGCCGATTGGAGCATGATTGCACCAAAATGGTCAACGTAGAGAGGTGATGATGACTATTGTGCCAACTGTAGGTGGTCAGTGGTCAATATCCAAAGATGGTCAACTTATGGAGTGTGCCCACAATGGTATGCGTATGGGAGCATTTTGGCTCCAATGATTCATGGTCAAGATAAAGAGGTGGTCAACATATGGAGGTGGTCAACTTGGGAGGTTATACTGTATTTTGAAGTTGTCTGTGTAAAATCCAAAGATTAACATGGCTTCCATGTAGGCAAAATCTGAAAAGTGGCTAGTACGATTTTTGGAACATATCCTTGTTCTGTAGTGGCCCCAGAGTTTATGAAAGAGATCAACACCTCCTATTCCTTTATTATATGCTGTACTAATGTTGGCTGAGGCAGTGTTATGCAGTTACATTCTTTCTTACTCCAAATTTTGCATGTTTCCTTGCCTAGACAGTTTTTTTTAAGTTTGTTCCTATTGTCACCTGACTGTTGTCAAGCCATTTCTGGAGAGTAATATTCTTCTCTTTCAGAACATAGCATTAACCACAAGGTTAAGTTTGCAAATCTTTCATAGGTGCTTTCTGAATCCTGTTAATTTTGATGGTACCAATTGAGCATATTTTATGTCCTCTAAGTGATTCCAAAAGTTTCAGAGAATTGTAATAATTATTTATAAGGATAGTAGAGTGAGGTGGGAGAAATCCAATACACAGTTGTGCAGAATGTTTCAGGATTGCTGTCCAAAAAATCTCCCTCTCCACTAGCAATGTTCAGGTTCTTGGATCTCTCTTTTTGGGGATTTAGTTTTGCCTGATTTTTGTTAGGTTTTCTTTCTTGTTCATAATTATCTTTGCAAAAATGCTGGTGTTTCTTCATCACTTGGTGCATCATAACAATATGAATAATAACCATCTCAAGGGGGAAGAAGGATGAAATCCAGCTCATCAGAATGCTTTACATTATCAAATATTTTATCATCCTCACTTAGAATTTTTGAAATATTCATTATTTCTTCTGCACCATGTGTGCTTATTTGACCTGGCAATAATAACACAAAAGATGAACCTAAATTACAGCCATTTAGTAATTTTCTAATATCAGTTTATATTGTTTGTCCACCTCTAATGTTCAAATGCAGATGCAATGCTTCCCGTTGCATCCCCATTGTAAGATGTTAAATCATATACAATGTTATTTTAGTGCCCAGAGGTAAAGTTATGAGTAAATTGCACACTATGTTCTGCAAAATTATTAACTTATTTAGATTGCAAAATGTACTGAAAAATACAATGAGAAAACAATTTAAGGAACAACATGAACTACAAAAATCAAGAACTTTGAAAGAAATAAGAAGATTACTACAAATTTATAAACTTACCAATTGGGATTGAATGGCTGACTGCCAGTAAGCCAAGTGAACTGCAAAACCACACTCTTTAAGTGCCATAAAAACTGTATGACAAAAATTACACAACACTCAACAACTAGAACTACAAAATTAATTAATTAAAAACAGACTAAAGGAACATTGTTGACAAAAGGACTACTCACCGTGCAAGCTATTGAGAAGATGCCATTTTTCTGTGTATAACAAAAACCATCAGCTGGGTTACCATATGGTTTCCTCATTCACTCTTCTTCTATTGGCTAGGATGGAGAAAATAAATAAAAAATTCTTAAAAGTTTTCAATTACAAAAGGAAAAGGAAAAAAATTCATGTTTCACATTTAGGGGGAGAAAAAATCTAATGAATACTATGGAATAGAAACTCTGTAAACGATCTATTACTTTTTCAGTTCTCAAAGGGAAAAGGCCTGACTAAAGATTGTACAATTGTTTTTGTGTATATTGCTTTTGCTATTATATATCAATAAACTTTAGTAGTTCCTGAATGATGCAATGAGATTGCTTGTACTAATGACAATAGAATATGTTTACTAATCTGTGTTAAGTAGCTGGATCCAGATTTTAACTAAGTCTTACTTCTATGTAAGTAACATCACTGATTGACTGGTTTATTGATTTATTACTATAATTGCTATTGTTTTACTGATATTTTAGATTTGTTTTGTAATAAAACATACAATGGAAATTGTTATGAATTGATAGTGATTCCTGGGTTGGGAAAACACTAATACGAGGGACACATTGCTTATTTTTCTTCTATAACCACATGCAACCGCACTCAAACCTGGATATGTTATTAGAGTTATTCTCTATGCTCTACCATTTACACATCAAAATACATACTAGAGCATAACACATGGCACAGGTGACAGAATTCTGAATTTTAATTATTAGATAAGGAATACCCTTAGTAGGAAATAGCAGGTTTTCTTATAGCCCAAAAGGAACTCTGCTAATATCAGTAAACCCCCTACTGTAGAAAGGTATTTGTTTTGGTTGAAAAAATTGAATGGTGGTAGAATTTTAGCTCTTGGTGGTGTGTAATGGATCCTTGTGCATTGCATTATACTTTGGTACATCTCCAAGGACAAGGAAAGTGGAAGGCATCTTCATCCTTCTTTCTTTTGTAGTGTGTTAATTCAACCAACTAAGACAACAACATTGCCCTTATTTTTCATTGTTGTATTGCATTAAAGTATTGTGGATTGCATAAGGAGGAGATATTTAAAAATAGGTTTAGGCAAACTATAAATTCACCATCGAAGGTGAAGATTAACAACCTGTGAATTCGTAAAGGTTTTTTCTCTCATTGTACATTGTGGTTGCTTCATTCAATACCATTACATCAACCACTATAACCACTACATCACTCACTCAGCTGATTTCCAGATGAGTATTCATTATTAGTGTGCTTCACCTCACATGTCAGTTGTTAGCATGTGTATTGAAGTGTGCCCAAAAAGGCATGATTGTCATCACAAGAGAACCCATTCAGTTATTACCCTAGATAATTGTGAGGATCACACTACTGTAGCTTTAAGAATAGCCCAACAGACAAGAGATCCAACCCATAGTAGCAGTTTATGACCACTTCCAGACCCTTAAAGAAGCATCTCGCCCCAAATTGCTCACCATTCAGGAGACAATCCCTCTGGAGAAGAATCAACAATTCCCTCTGACAGAATGAAAATAAACTTACTCTTTAATAACCTCTTGGATGAAATCCTCACTATAGGAACAGACAAGTTGCTAGCCAGCAAAATTGTAATGAAAATGGCAATGAGCATTCTAAACTATGCCTCTGCAGGTGATGTCAAGGATCTCCTACTGCCCATGAAACAGTTAGCTGGAATGTTGAATGATGATGGTGAGAATGCCATACATTTGGCTATAGAACATGACCAGTCTGAAGCCTTAGAGTCCCTGTTACTAACAATAGGTGCAAATTGTGAAGACAACGTCCTAAAAGCATCGAAGGGAAGAGGGCAAACTCCTTTAGAAACTGCTGTGAAAAAAAAGCAAGTGCCCATAATAGCAATTCTACTATCCCACGGTGCCGATCCTAACATTGGTGATAAGGATGAGAACTCTGCTATACACCTAACTATGGGACAAGAAGCACCAGATTGCTTAATAGCTCTCTTAAATGATACATCCCTGAGAGATGAAAAGTAAATGATGTAAATAAATTAAACAGTGCTGGAAAAGCCCAAATTCATTTTGCTGTTCTGAGTGACAATCTCCCAGCAGTAAAACTTCTTTGTTCTGCAGGCTGTGATGTCAATTTAAAAGTTGGAGAGACAGGTCAAACCGCTCTGCACTTTGCTGCAGGAGGAAATAAATTTATGATTAAAGACTTCCTGTTATGGGAAGTTAAGGCTATACCCAATATACAAGCATTCAGTGGTGAAACCCCTCTAAATTTAGCCTGTCAACCTTTAATGCAACATAAGCATCATCTTGCTGCACTACATTTGCCAATGAAGGCAACCATGGATATTCCTATGGAAAATGATATCAATATAGATGGACCAAATCAAAGTATCCCAAACCTAGTCTCCATCGAAATGGAAAATGAAATGACTGAAAATGACACCTATTGGGTTAAACTTTTTAAAGAGAGTTAATGATGAACTAAACCATTGACCATGTTTCTGCAATCATCCCAGAAACACTAAAAGAATAGAAGATATGAAAATCCTTTATACCCCCTAATAATAAATCAATGGCAGTAAAATATTACATTTATGCACACACAACAACAACAACAACATAGAAAAAGTACTACTTTAATTATTTCAACAGCTAAAGAATGACAATTACACCACTTGTAAAGCAAGAAATGGCAGGACTACTATGTAAAGGTGAAGGTGGAGACACTGATTGTAAAAGAGGGCCAACAGGTTGCCAACAATTTGTAAGGAAAATGGAGTAAAATGGGAGATGGGGAAAACACTTAAAAAGTGTAATAGATATATTCAAGCTCTCACCCAAGATAATTATTTGGACAAACCTAAAAAGAAATAGAAATTCAAGGTGTAGATCCTAAAGGAACTAGTAACTCATATACAAACATGTCAAGGTGATGATTTCTTTTCAAGGATAAGGTGATGATTTCTTTTCAAG
>JAAFCE010009111.1:2107938-2133468 GCA_013389805.1 Trigoniulus corallinus
TTTCTTTTCAAGGATAAGGTGATGATTTCTTTTCAAGGATAAGGTGAATGATACTTCTTATCTCATGCTTATACCCTCTGCAAGGAGAACAAATTAAGTACTTAGTTGTTCCTCAAGTTTGATTTTCCAGTTATCAATACTGGAAATAGATAGGACATGCAGTAGATTCAGGGGGTAAACATTTAACTCCTCCACCAGCCTTGGAAGGATTCAGAAACCATTCTTTCAATCAGCCTCATAGAATTTGAAGCAAAAATGGTACAAAGAAAATTTAACTATTACATCTGATTTCTCTCTGTGTGAGACAAAACATAGATTATGAAGAGGAATCGATTATGTTCGTCATGAAGTATGAATAGCACTAATTATACTTATTAATGAAATATACCCCTACATCTTGCCTATGGCAGAGATCCTGTTGCTGATCTTGGAAACTTCTACACCCTAGAAGAAGTCCCTTCTTATGCTGGAAAAGCTTAGGGAAGAACTGAGGAAAATGCAGTTAGTTCTTGAATTAAAATCTTGTCAAATTAGTCTCAAGGAAACCTACATCTAAGGCTTGAGATATGAGAAAGAAAAATATTGAGAAAACATGGATTTCAAATGGGGGACTGGTTTACCATATACCCCCAAAGGAGAATGGGGAAGGATTCAACTTAACTGCAATCCTATGGTTTATCAGGAGTTTAGGCTTTGATAAGGTTGATTCAGTCTTGATGAAAATTGAATAGTCCTCATCGTTAAGTGTGCACACGAATAGACAGGAGAATTTCTACTGAAACATCCATTCCTTAGTCTATGTGGATCTACTGCTGGTCCTGGCCAGACTAGTATTAGTAAGTAGTCCTGGTTGTCCGACGACAAGGATGTAGCAAAATGCTGCAAATCCTGGGTGCTGCCAAACACTGCTAAAATATAGCATAGCAGGCCTAACCACTGCCTTATAAAAGATCCTTTCCAACTTTATTATAGTTAATTATGAGACATTTAATGCGTTGTTATTTTTCAAATTAAAATATTGTAAAAGCAATTTAATAAGTTGATTTTACAAAATTTTATTCGAATTATTATTATATATCTTTCATACTTATTTTAATTATCCTGGAATAGAGGTTTTACATTGTTCTCTCACCATTCAAACTATTCAAACATCTATTCAAATAGTTTGAATTTTTTTATTCGATATTTGAATAGTTGATGAAGCCAAATATTTGGAAACTCTATGCTTGGCCCTTGGCCAAGTTTTGGCTTGGTTGGTTGGTGAGCTCCATCCACTGTGTAGCATGAATGCAATGCAGAGATTGCCCAGATACAACACTAATGCAACAATTTGTGGGTATTAGCAGCACTCATTATTTCCAAGCCACCACCCATGACAGTACTAACTGTTGCTGAACGTAAGTATCAGAGGATAACTGATGCATCCAATGCAGTAAGTCATGCACCTCTGGCCCAAACTTGTGCTGGTAACACAAAATATTTTTGAACTCGTTCCCACAAAGGCTTGCATCAACTGCTTCACCAAATCTCTAGAATATAGAAATTCCCACGAATAAAAAGGCATATTAATTTTGATTAAAAACATCTGGAGGTCTTCAATATTAATTTAGACTTCCATTTAGACTTCTGCCAGGTCCCCATAAAGTTAAAAGGTAAAGTTTACAGAACAGTCAATAGGCCTGCTTTGCTCTATGGCTCAGAGTGTTGGGCAGTTAGGAAGGACCTTGAAAGGAGAATGAAAGTGGCTGAGATGCAAATGCTGCATTACATGACAGGGGTGTCCTGAGCTGACAGAGAGCATAATGATTATGTTAGAGGCAGCTTGGGGGTGGGAGACATTGTGGAAAAGATGAGGGAGAGGTGGTTGAGGTGGTATGGGCATGCGATGAGAGAGGAGGGGGAGCTCGTTAGGTCCATAATGGGTATGCATATGATTGGGGCACAGGGGGTAGGGGAAGACCAAAATGGATGTGGGAGCAGGTGGGGCAGAGGGACATGGAGACATGCAGGGTGGTGAGGGATCTTTTGGGGGATAGGTGGGAGTGGAGGTTATGAACCCACACACCCGACCCTGCTACTGGCAGGAGGAGGATTCGATGATGATGATGATGACTTCCATACAAAGAGATCTTTTAATTCAAAAATATCTGGAATACATTAAGTTTAAATTTCCACTTCATTAAAAAAGAAACAAGCCAGAGAGATCCACAAGAAGAAAAACAGTTTTTGACTGCAACCTAGGACTCCAAGGAGTTGGGAAGCCTCACCAGGACTCTCCACCAGGACTCACCAGGACTCTCCACCTGTAACACCAGTCACACCAAATCATCCCCCCTCCTCTTCACCCTGAAACTTCCAATTCTCTGGGTAGCAATGCATTTCAGGGTTCCCTCCCTTTTCTTTGTCCCTTAACCATCCTTGCTTTTTCCCAACTTATTCTTCCCTTTACCTCCTGTCACTACTTCTTTTCCCACACTTCCTGGTCCTCTTCACACTTTCTCCTGCTCTACCTGCCTAGCATATTATGCCCTTTTACTAGCTGCCAACTGGCTACCACTTCTACCCTATTTGCTTATGTTAACCATGTGGCCTTTCTGCTCTACCTTACAATGCCACATTTTGCTACCACCTTGACTGTGTATTTCACTTCTAACACTCCTAAATTACCACAGATCTACCACCTCTTTGCTTAACTCTGGAGCCCTGAACCTTAACTACCAAATAAATACAAACAACTTCACTTACACACCACCTTTAGTTTATTAAATCCACTTCAAATATAGCCAGCCATTAGTACACACCCTTATGCACACTTTCTATGGAAGTTGCTCATGCATACTTTCTACAATAGTATCGCTTTTAGTGAACACTGGCTACAATGTACAAAAATACAAAAACCGTCAGTCCAATGAAGTTCATTAGATACAATTTTGACTCCATATATACATATAAACCAGAAATTTCATGTAAAGTCTGCATCTCAAATATAGTCTGCACCCATCTATAGTCTGCATTAGCGATGGGTATGTTTCTAATATAGCCTGTAATCTTATATAGTCGCACCTTAAAATTCCTGCTGTAGCTAGTGGTCAAACTGAAATGTGAAAGCTTTTAAATTGCATTATCATAAGAATGTACAGTGTAAACTCATGTTGTTCAACGTAAAAAAGTGTTCAGAATTTTAGGAGTAGCTTCCATTGAGAACCCTTGGTTTCATTTATAGTCCACACTCATAGATAGTCTGCCCTCGCATAAAGTCCACACTAAGTGAAACTATGTTTTCTGTATAATCTGTGGACATCACATGAGATTTTACAATAGCAATTAATAGCTTAATTAATCTGTAACAGGTTAGTTACTGAATTTATTAGTAATAGAATTTTAATGATTTAGGAAAAGGAATTAGTTGCTTAATGAATCTGTAACAGTTTAGTAACTGAATTTATTAGTAATGGAATTTTCATGACTTAGTGAAAGGAATTAATGGCCTAATCATAGGTGTAGGGGAAATAATCACAAGTATATTAAAAAGACATTAAAATTTAAATTTCACATACAGTTGTGTCTCTTTTTATGCAGTTTCCTTTAATGCGATTTCCAAGTTGCATGGTTTGCCAAACGTTTACCAAATATGAATACTGCATGCTTGTTCAGGAAGTATAGTCAGTCTAAGGCCCATGACACTGATAAAATCAACTGACCATTGTATTAGTCAGAAATTAGCATGCACAATAGGGGGTTCTGCACTTGTACATGACACTTAACAATCATACCATTATCATCATAGGGGAGGAGGTAGGAATATGAGATACCCATTACATTTTGGAACCTAATGAGCTTCAGAATAGTCATAAATAAGAAAAAATGTTAAAAATGAGGGGAAATTTCAAGTGAAATATGTTGTATAAATATAAGTGCAACAGACCTAATGGAAATTTTTAATTTTCCATTTCTCTGCATAAGTGCAAAATTGGTCAATATCGAATTCGGGTAGTAATATGAGATAGCACCACTTTTATGGAAGTAACCAACGAATCTGCACAAAATAGAAATTGAAGGAAGTTTTCATTACAGTATAGTCGCTAGGAGCTCAAACACAACAACTTAAATATTTTTACATTTGTAACATGTGTATATTTCATTCTTTGGATCTGCATATTCCTTGTGAGCCAAAATGTGACAGTTGAAACACTGAACATGTTATGTTTTTTTTTTTTTTGCACCACCTAATTCTATTGGGGCCCTCACTGCACTTGAAAAATCATCTTGTTGAATTTGACCCATGGTCAATCTCATGCTATTTGATAGTCTCATATTGCTGCCCATTAACTATCTGATATTAATACCTTTCCATCGTCTTTTGTTTTCATAAGGTATCACACTCACCAACATAATATATGTGAAATTTTCATTGGTAATCTGGAATAGCAATTATTGCAGCACATTTTATCTGGTATCTTTGAAAATCAAAGAATATGTACTTCAAAATGACCACCTTAAAACTTTCAGCAGCTGCAAAAATTTCAAGCTTCCACCCCACAGTCAATTCCCAATAAACTTGGCCCCCTCCAGCATATAAATGTACCATGTGCTATTGGAAACTACTTCCCAACTCCTCCAACAGGTCCAGAGGTAATAACACACCAAAAAGTTGGTGTCTCATATTCCTACCTTCTCCCCTACCCTTCTTCTGACTGTGGCAGGGTCTGGTATGCAGTTCCACTGAACATCATCATCATCACACCCTTGTCCCACCTGCAGCAGGGTCAGGTCAGTGGGTTGTAGCCCTCCACTCCTGTCTGTCTCCCACCAGGTTCCTGTCCACCCCACACACTGCCATGTCCCTCTGGACAATCTGTTCCCACGTCTGCTTTGGTCTCCCCCTACAATGGATGCTGCCAACCACCTGCATTCCTGAAATACACCTAACGAGTTCCTCATAACGTGTCCATACCACCTCAGCCTATTCTCCCTCATCTTTTCAGCGATGTCCACCACTCCCAGGCTACCTCTAATGTATGCATTCCTTATTCTATCTGCTCTTGACATGCCACACATGTACCACAGCATTTGCATCTCGGTTACTTGCATTCTATTTACATGGCTTTTCTTCACTGCCCAACACTCCGATCCACATAACATAGCTTGGCTAACCACTGTCCTGTAAAACTTCCCTTTCAATTTGCCTGGGACCCTCCTATTGCACAGAACTCTGCTTGCCTGTTTCCATTTCAACCACCCCTAATTGATTCTATGGGTGACATCTGAGTCTATCTCCCCACTGCTGTGCAACGTTGTTCCTAAGTACTTTACCTCCTACACCTTTTTTTACCAGTTGTCCCTTGAGTGTATGTCCCCATTGTTTTCCTGACCATCCCATTTGAAAGCTAGATACTCTGTCTTCATCATGTTAATCTTTAGCCCTCCCTTTTCAATTGCTCTGCAGTCACTAATCTTCCTTAAATCATTGACACCTGTCAGGAGTTCATCCATAACCAGGATGAAAAGATATGGACTAAGTGCTGAACCTTGGTGCACCCCAACTCTCATTGGAAAGCCCCCAATGTTTCCCCATGGTGTCTGTACCCTGGCTATGGAGCCATCATACATATCCTGGATTATTCTAATAAACCCTTCTTCCACCCCCTTTTTTGTAATACTTCCCAAACTACATGTTGCTGAACACTGTCAAAGGCCTTCTCCAGGTCAATGAAGATAGCACGGAGGTCTTTCTTTGCTCCCCTATACTTTTCTACCATCTGCCTCAGGATGAAGATTGGCTCCATTGTGTACCTGCCTGGCATAAACCCAAACTGATTTCCACAGACACTAGTTTTATCCTGGAGGTGACTTTCCATTATTCTCTCCCAGAGTTTCGTGGAGTCTCTCATTAGCTTTATACCTCTATATATCCCCTTTATCCTTGTAGAGTGGTACTATCAAACTCTCATGTTATGCAAATTGTATTCTTTCTCCATTAGCTATCTTATTGAAGAGTTTCCCTAGCCACTTAGTACCTGTCCTCCCTAGACTATGCCATACTTGAACAGGTATTCGATCAGGGCCTACAGCTTTTTGACCTTGCACCTTCCTAAGTGCCCTGACTACTTCCTCCTCAGTTACAAAGTCTACAGCCCCTGCTGGTGCAGGATTGGTGGCAATGTCCTCATCTCCCCCACTTCATTCAAGAGGTTTTGGAAGTTCTCCTCTCACCTCCTCTTTACCTTTGTTTCAGAGAGCAGAACCCTTCCAATTCCATCCTTGACTGTTATGGCATGGGGTAAATCTTTTGTGGCCCTATCTCTAGCCTTGGCCAGTTTCAAAACTTCTGTCTCCCCTTCCTTTGTCCCTAACTGCTCATAGAGGCCCTCATACATCTTCCTCCTAGCAGTGGTCCTGCCCTGCCTGTACTGGGTCTTTGACTCCTGGTCTCTTATCTCCTGCCACCAGTGGAAAGCAGCCTTCTTTTGTTTGATAACTGCTTCTACCTACTCATTCCACCACCATGACTGACTGTTACCTTGGACTCTACCCTGCCCAATGGTTGTTTTCACCTCAAAGTTTACACTTTCATGTCAAAGTGTCTTGGCTGTTTTCCATTACCAAGTTAAATTTCTTTTGATAGAAATTTTGCATTGATTCACATTACACATATGCTGTGCAGAAAATAGATAAATTCAGGCATCTGCATTTGGACCTAGATGGTGGGCACTTTTAGGTACTCAAAAATTCCCTCAAAGTGTCCTGTCAGACACTTTCAAGTGGAACCTGGACACTTTGACATGTGACACAGGCATCCCCCACAGACAACCCAGCCTGTAGACCTGACCCTGCTGCAAGTAGGATATGGGTGTTAGGATGATCATGATGGTCAAAACAAAAGTCTGCAGAGAGTGAGAAAAAAATATGTTTGTAAAAATTTATCATCTAAATCAGTGGTCTTCAAACTTTGTCAACACACAGAACCCTTAGAACTATAAGATGTTTTGGTGAACCCCCTCCCACCTTTAGAAAAGTATATCTTGCCACTGCTAATGAATTTTCATTTTGAATCACAGAACCCCAAGAGATGTATTGTGTAACCCTGGGGTCAAGGGTGGATCCAGAGGCTGGCTCAGGGGGGTGATTATGATTCTGAAGTAAATTGCAAGTTTAAGCCAGTCCAAATTCCCAAATCACCTCTATCATCAATATACCGTTTTATAATCTTTAAAATTTATGGCAAGGAATTAAGTTGCTACCAAAACAGTCTTATCATTGAAGCAATAATATACACAACAAATATTTTATTACAGTTTCAGTTAAACAGAAGTGACATGTCATATTTACAAAACAAGTTGTAGATGATGGGATTTTTGTGTGGCAAATCTATCTACCACCGTGGGTAAGGAGAGGTTGATGTCGTGGTGAATGTGGAGGTGGGCAAGACCTAGGAGTCAATCCTCCAACATTGTTGTTCGAAGACAAATCTTCAACCTTTTAAGAGCCGAGAAACTTCTGTCCGCAGTTGCAACACTAATGGGCAAAGTCACAAGCACTTTTAAAAGGCTGTGAATCGTTGGATACACTTCTGCATCACAATTTTTGAGCGATTTTAGGCCCATTTCTGGAAGCACTGTGCATTGTTTGCTCCACTTTTGCCTCCAGAGTGCTAGTTCAACGGTCTACGCATGTTTAATCGAAATTTCTTGATCAACCAGATTTTGGAATTTAGCAACCATGACACCTGCTGCAATTTCAGTTTCCTGTTCTGTTTTCCGTGCCAAGATGCTGGGAATTAAATGATGCAAATACAAACTATCGAGGGAGTCATCCGAAAATATCTTGTCTTGAGATCGATCAACACATTGTCGAGCAGTGGCACAAAAAACATTTCTGCAGGAATATTCTACAGCTTTATTGGAACGATAGAGCTGTCATTTGGTGATGCGAGGCATAGTCACCTCCACGCCCACGTCATTGGCTGATTCTGCAGCAGTCTTGAAAATTTTGTCAAAATGTTTGTCACATTTTAATCGCAAATCCTTCAGCACAGTGGTTGTGTCTGCCACAATATTTTTGGCTTCAATGACATTGGTGTCCTTTTTTTGCAGAACATGGCTTAGACCTTGTGTTATTTGCAGTGTAGCATGTTCCATGGAATGTTCCATGCACGCTCTCTTTTTCTGATTGTTGCACGTTCTGTGCAGCTTGCTGTTTATTGGCTAATTTAAATTGTTTCTTCGTTCTGTCATTTAAAAGTAACAGAATTTCGGTTTAGAGTCAGTCAGACAGTTTTGAGTTGAAAAACGGCACTCGTTTTGGAGACGATCCTTTTCACTTACATTTAAATATTGATTATCTGTTGAGTGTTATCTCAAGTGATTCATTTTAATTCCGTTAATGGTAAATTAGTGATTATTTTATTTTTATCATCTTTACAATAAACTTTATTGATATAACGATTTTCCGTCAAATACCAAACGTGAACCAGCCAGGACAACCGCCATAGCAGCATGTTAGACAGAGATGCAATTGCAACAAGGAACTCTGACTCTAACAATGCAGTGGAAAGACTTCTGGCCTTGGTGGCACTGTTAACATCAACCCAGTGAGATATTTCCTCTAAGGCCAGAATGATCTTGGGAAGTGAATCGTAAAAGTGCATGATGCTATCATGGCGTTCCACCCATCTTGTGTCACATAAGCTAAGTAAACTTGATCCAAGGTGTTTGAGGAGAACTTGATAATGCTTGGAAGAACTATTGAAAAATGACACACATTCTTTGACTTGTGTGCATGCATTTCTAATGCTTGGAACGGTTGTAGACTTAGAAACAGATGAATTCAACTTGTGGTTGAAACACCAACAGTGTATAGCATTCACAAGCTGCTCCTGAAGTTTGTGAACTGACGTCATGACAGAACACCCATCAGTTGAAATCCCCACACACTGTCAAAGGTCAATGCCTGCAGATTCCAACACCTTGAGAACCTCTGAAGCAATTGCTGCACCTGATGCACGTAGCTCCTGTTCAAGACTTTCCCCAGGTGAAGATGCCTGTATTGAAGCAAACACGTCCATAAACTGAAAAAAATCTTCATGAATTTGTTGGCCCACGTGGATGTACTGAAAACATAAAGACCGCTGGGACACGTGAGCTGCATTAGTCGTTTCATCAAACATGACGCTATAATATCTGGTGGAGAGAATTCGGCTGATTATGATCGACTGAATCTCACCTTTGCAGCAATGAATAATTTCATTCTACACAGTGTTACTGACGTACATGCTGCACTTTGAAACTGTAGTGAAATGTTTTTGAATGTTCACATCACCAGCACCTATGCGGTAGCTCAAAAGTGCTCTGAAGTTTCCTTGGTTCCCATCTGATTTTAACTTACCATCATCTCGATGGCCTTGTAAAGGCAAATTTTGACGTCCGCAGAGTCACCGTTTCTGCCACAGTGCTAATAATCTGACGGTTTTTGTCTACTTGCTGTTGGCATGCAGTGGAAACCATGTTCTGCACTGCAGAATGAGGGTTTTCATATGCATGCACAAAGTTTTGTGCTGCTTCTATGGCGGCTTTATGGTAATGATGTTCTTCCTGCAATGTCAGGTGACCATCTTTTCCTGTAAGCTTTGAAAAATTGGTGAGTGGCATTGTCAGAAGCTTTTTCAGAGAAGTGCTTTTTTTAAACCCACAAGTTTGACCAACCACAAATAATGGACACAGATTACAAAAGTAGCCCTGCTTGGATGGTGAAAACACAAGCCATTTGAAAGATTCCAGATGCTTGTGACTAGCATATCATTTTTCTTTTTTGTCACTTCATGCTTTTGTGTGTTCAGAGAATGGTAAGTTGTAAGATGTGCAGCCTGTGATACTTTGTAAAGTCGTCGAGCACACAGGGGTTGTTTTGTATGATGTTACCAAAATCAGCAATGTCTAAGACCATCGGGACTTGCTTGGGGTCTGATTGTGAAGATACTGCTATTGCACGACTTTGCATCATCTCTGACTCTGACTCCAAATCCATGACATTGACTTGCTGACTGAACACTGCTGAGCTGCACTACGAGTGAAAGTTGTACTGCATGTCGATGAGGCAATGATTGATGATGAGCACACACTCTGGGCCGCTATCATGCTACATGTCAGAGCTGCATCTGGAAGCGAAATCACACTACAAGTTAAACTCGGGCCCACTGAAGAACTAGTGGTCACACCAGATTGGCTGGTTGAAGGTCGATTAAACAGGGGTAACAGAGTTGCCTGTTTCTTTCTGGGGCATTCTTTTGACATGGTGCACTACTAAAAACGTTACAAAACGTTTGAGCGATAACCAGAATAACCTGTCACCCTATATCGATGACTATAATGTAGGGAATGAGGATGGCAGAGTTATGAGAGAAGTTGTAAGCAGCTTAACGAAGACATCACAGGACACTGAACCCAACATGCATGCAATTCACAACTCGAATGGCACAGCACAACTAACAACTTGACACAATGAACAACTCGGTAACAACAAAATATGCAATGCGGAAACTACTCAACGTACAACACAGTCCCTACTCAACACAATGCACGCTCTTCTTTCCAACAACTCCTTATTTGGGCATAATGCCACTCTCTCCTAACTCGTAGGTAGGCTATTATTGGCTTATCATTACCAGTGCAAATCTCAAATCCTACAGTAATAGTGTATCGCAGTAGTTCTCAATTCGTGCACCGTGGCTCCCTGGGGAGCTGTGTCAGGACTGCAGGGAAGCCGTGAAGGTTTCTTTGAAAATTTGTTTACAATGCGTCTAATTGATATTTTATTCGAGGTACCAGAGAGCCTAAATTAATACTGACACAGCATTGATGCTTGCTGGATTGTTTGAGATAGAGAATTCAGTCAAATGTTTGCTGCACATCCTTTTAAATTTTTCTGTTTGGCTTCCTTTACAAGACGTACTCTACCTGTAGCCAGGCCTTTGGCCTGGCCACAGGGTGGGAGGGTGATCACTCCGATCACCCCCCATGGATCCGCCACTACCTGGGGTTCCACAGAACACAGTTTGAAGACCACTGGTCTATATCAAAGAGATCTATTGCAAAGACAGTTATTTCTGAGGAGGAAAGTGATTTACAAGCTGTTTGCAGATAGTGTATACCCATACCAGATAGACAATTGAATTGAAATACAGTTTTATTTAAAGTTCATATAAATCTCTTTCAGCTTCTCAAAGGCCTTTATCAAGAAACCAATTTTCTTTAACATCCGCAAACTTTTTATGCAGTTGTACATTCATTTTAATTCGTTATTTCGAAGTTATGTGAATTTTAAAAATTATGGTACATATCCTTAATTTTTCCATAGACTTATAGTCTCATTTTAATGTGAATTCTTTTTATGCGATTTTCTGAGGAATGTATGTTCCACATAAAAAGAGACCTGACTGTATTTTACTAGCAAATGAATTAATAGTAATTTAATTAATGAACATACTTTAGATATACACTAGAGTGTGTATTGGTGAAGGTGATCATTTTTCTAATTATTTCGAGTAAGGAAAAACAACAAAAAATAATCACAAGTAGAATCAGAAATATCTAAGAATTTGAATCCAATGAGTCTGTTTGGCTGCAAAATGGCAACCACAGTAAAAATCCTGTCTTTAGTCTTTTATCTCGGCCTAGGATGGAAATCACATTAATAAATAGAAATTGCATTTTTATTTTTTGAGATAGTCACCTTTTAAAGTGAGACATTTAGTCCAACGATTTGTTCTAACTTTTTTATACCCTCAGAATATTATGATTTGTCGATCCCTTCAAAATAAGCATTTCTTGCAGCTTCAACTTCATCATTTGAAGTGACTCTCTGTCCACTCAGCCATTTTTTGAGGTTTGGAAATAAGAAATATTCACTGGAAGCCAAATCTAGTGAATATGGTGGATGTTGGATCACTTGGAATCATAATTCATGCAGATTTTGCAGCAGCAATGTAAGATGAGTGTGCAGGTGCATTGTAATGGTGAAAGAGCACCTTCTTTTTCAAAAGATGTAGATGCTTAGCCTGAATAGCATCTTTCAGTTGTCCAGTAGTGCAGCATAATACTCCCCAGTGATTGTTCTTCCCTTCTGAAGGTAGTCTATTAGCTCCACACCATAGGAATCCCAGAACACAGTAGCCATGACTTTTCCTGCAGATGGAACTGCTTTTGCTTTTTTTGGTCCACTTTCACCTGCTGCAATCCACTGTTTTGCTGTTCCTTCATCTCTGGCCTGTAGTGATAAATCCATGTTTCATCCACAGTGATGAAATGAAAGAAAAATTCAGTAGAAATACATTTCAATAACTCAAAACAATCTTCAGACATGTTCATTTGAACACATTTTTGGGCAGGTGTTAACAAATGCAGTACCCATTGAGCAGAGAGCTTTGTCATATCCAAAACTTCATGCAAAATAAGGCAGACATGGCCTGTTGAGATCTTTGCAATGTCAGCAAGCTCATGTATCTTGAAATGGTGATCATTTAGAATGCCATTATGAATTTTTGCCACAAATTCATCAGTCACACTGGTTTTTGGATGCCCAGATCGCTCATCACCTTGAATTGATGTTCTACCTTGCTTTAACTCAGCAACCCACTGTTTCACTGACGAATATGAAGGGGAAGATTGTTGTAATGTTGGATGTAGCTCTATTTTTATGTCTGATGACATGAAGCCTTTCAAAATTAAGTACATTATGACAGCCCTAAATTCAATTTTATCCATTTTTTTAGAGAATTGCTAAATCTCTTTGTTTACACCTTTGCCTCAAGAAGATGGCTAAACACACAAGGTTGAAACTTCTAAGCACACCATCTGATGGACAACACTTATCAACAATCATAGAAATATTATGATATTCATGCAATTTATGTGTCAGGCCGAGAACTTTTAGAACACCCCTCGTAGTTACACATTCCAGCTATCTCTAAAAAAATGGATAAAATTGAATTTAGGGCTGTCATAATGTACTTAATTTTGAAAGGCTTCATGTCATCAGACATAAAAATAGACCTTGCTGACTTTGACGTTTATCCTAGCATAGTAGCAACTTTCCTTTACCCGTGTCATTGAAGGTAGCTGCCAATCCTTTCAGCCAACACTGTACACTGGTCTGCAGCTCATTTCAGCAGTGGCGTCACTGGAGGTGTGTGGGCTGCACTGGGTGACACCACTTGCATCATGAGAAGAGGGTGTAACAATAAAGCAGATGAAGTGGCTTTTTTGGGTGAGGGGGATGACACCATGGTGTCACCAATCCTAGTGACGCTACTGCATTTGAGTCAAATTTCTGTCTTCCAAGCCAGCATTTCATGTTAGCAAAGAGATGAAAGTCAGACGGAGTCAAGCCCAGGCTGTATGGGGGGGGGGGGGTTAGAAGGACAGAAGTTTGCTAACATGAAATGCTGTCTAGGAGGGCAGAAGTTTGACTTAGAGGAGCTGCAGACCAGTATACAGCATTGGCTGAAAGACTAGTGGCTACCTTGAATGACAAACGTATAGGAAAGTTGCTACTATGCTAGGATAAATGTCTCAATCGGCAAGGTGAATATCTAGAGATAGCTGGAATGTGTACCTATATGTTCTAACTCAAAAGCTTTGTATTTTTACTGTGGTTTGCATTTTGCAACCAAACGGACCTTGAAAAAAGTATCCCTCGTATTTTACTAGTTAATAATTGAAGTGAATAACCCTTTCCCACCTTTGTCGGGGTCCAGTCTGTGGGTTCTAGCCCTCCACTACTGTCTATTCCCCACCAGATCATTGTCCATCCCATACACTTCCATATCCTTATGGACAACCTGCTCCCACATCTAATTCAGTCTCTCTGACCTGTCAGGGCCATGTTTTTGTTTAGACAGATGGGTCAAAGGATGGCACCTCTGTGGGTTGGACAGTCTTTACAACTGGTCATCTCGTAGGGGGCCACCTTCCAGGCGTCGCCTGCGTCTTAACTGCTTAGCTCACAGCTCTGCACAGGGCACTGGAACTCATCCCATGTTTGAATCACCGACACTTTGTGGTTGTGACTGACTCACTATCCTCCCTTAAGCCATTGCACATCAGATAGCCCACCTGCCAGATGTACATGACACTACTGTCCCTTCCTCTGATGGGTCATGGTTTGCAGAGACCACCAACAAACTTCACACACTGAAGGACAGTCCAGTGCACTGGGTGTCCTCTGCAGAGGGAGGGGGTTGTGCTTGCTCGACTGAATTGGTCACACGTTCCTTACCCACTCCTACCTACTGGGAGGTGAGGATCACTGTGCTGTTGGGAGCCTCTCACAGTGGCACACATCTTTAGTCACTGTGAGAGATACCATGAACTTAGATACCGACTGGGAGTCAGTCCAGAGCTCTCCACCTCACTTGGGGATGACCCCCAGGGGGTTGAGAGCTTGCTTGCCTCTTTCACAACATTTAATCTAGATGCTCCTTTTTTCTGGCATCTTTGCCTTTTATTCTTGATATTTGGCTGTTCCGTTTTTATTTCTCTCTGTTTTGGCTTTTGCCCTTCTATGTTAGTGTCTGTTTAGGCTTTTGCCTGTATTGCTTTGTCTGTTTTTGCCTTCATTTATTCCATGTTATGTATTTGGCTATTGCCTTTTACTTTTATTACTCTTAGTGGGCTTTTGCCCTTATATTTATTATCATCATGGTGGGTTGGACTTTTACACCCCCCCATGGTGAATGGCTTTCTGGGCCCTAATGGGCCCTAAACACCAAAAAACAAACAAACCACCTGCATTCCTGCAGGGGATCTCCTCCCCCCCTTGTTTTCTCATTACATGCCCAGAACACATCAACTTATTCTCCCTTTATAGCGATGTTCCTCACCACCAGGCAACCTCTAATATACGTGTCCCCAGTCGCCTCACTAGGGCTGTGGGTCACACTGGATGACACCACTTGCACCATTATGAATGGGATGACACCAAAAGAGAAGCAACAAAGCAGCTTATTTGGGAGAGGAGGGTGAGACCATTGTGTAACTACACTTGGTGACACAAACCCAAGTGACACCTGTGCTTTTTCCCAGCACCGATCCATCCATAGGTTCAAAGTGTGCAAAGAACACAGGTGGCATCCCTAATGGGGTGGCCGGCCACTTTCACAAACCTAAAAGTCATATGAAACTTTTAATGCTTTGATACTTCAGGAAACAAGCCCACCTAGGTGGAGGCAGTGGATAGCTTACTCAGTAACTACATCCGTGGTCTATGGTTCATTACTGGACCGAGATCGTTTGGTTTCTTTGGGTGAAAGAGATCCCTGAGTACACCTTCATTTGGATGAGAAGTAAAACCGAGGTCCTATGTGGTGCACAATAGCATTGCCACATAAAAAAATGCTCTCTACAATGCAAAGGGCTGATGAGGCAAAATTTACAGGTGTCAGAGCTTGCTACCTTATGTTGGTAGAATGCTCCACAGAACAGTAGACCGAAAATAAATAACCATAGAGGGTGTAGCTTTGGTTGGCAACTGGCAGTAGAAAACTACTGTCCAACATATCACCCTTGTGTCCATTCAGAGAGAGACCAGATGGGTATCCTGACACTGCCATAGGCAGGAAAAGGGTCAGCAGTTGCTTTTGCTTTGATGCTTGGAAATTCTTTCTGTGTGCTGACAAATGAGAAAATGAAAACGATTTCTTTACTCAAACAAAAAAAATCAATGTTAACTTGTAGACGTTAAGAAAAAAAAGTGAAAATATTTTGAGAGGGGTGGCCTCAGCATAATTGCACACAGGCAGCCAAACCTATAGGATTGGCCCTGCTTGTTCCTAATTCTTGACACCCCACTCATGTACAACAGGATTCACAACTTCAATGCCAAACACTGTGATCTGTTCTGTATAGCACAGCTGGTCTAACCACTGGCCTCTAAAACTTCACTTACAACTTGATTGGGACCCACCTATCACATAGGACTCCATTTATGCTTATTTGTGTACTGATTTGGTTTTATTGTTGATAAAATTGTTCTCCTTGTCTTAAATGGGTGAATCATAATCATTAATATGGTCACTCTACTGTAAATTAGCAGTGAGTGTTTCCACAATGACATCACAGGCATATCTAAATTTGATTGGCTATTGCTCTGACTGGCTAAGGAGTCTAAAGGCCCTCATACATGATCGATCCAACAGGCCAAATGGCCTGCACCAATGGAAAACTCACAGTGTGTGTGGAAACTCAAATAGATTGTCATGGATCGACAGGACCAACTAGATTTTTAGCAGATCCAAAATCCACAACACTGAGCCAAGGCTTGGAGTTACCATGTGTTCCAGCCCTCCACTCCAGCCTATCCCTCACAGTGTGTGCCAGTTGTGTTGTCTTCAAGCCTAATGAAAAATTGCTGTATAGAACTCAAGTAACACTAATAATTTGGAGGAGTAATTTATGCAATTTAGAAAGCAGTCATTATGAATTTCACCTTTTATTGATGCTTAGAGAAAATGCAAAATTTTGTTCTTCCCTTACATCTTTCGTACCTTTAATATCCTGGCACTTTATGCAAAGCATGCATTTCACACTGTGCCAGCAGCCACTGATCTCCCACCAGGTCACCATCCATCCCACTCCCTAACACATCCTTACAGACAACCTGCTTCCACGTCTGCTTTGGTCTTCCCCTGCCTTAGGTGCTTCCCACCACCTGCAACCTGTAATGGACCTCACAAGCACCTGCTCCCCTCTTTGCATTATTTGTCCATACTATGTTAATCTACCCTCCCTCATTTTTTCCATGATGTCTCCCACCCCTAGCTACCTCTTATATACTCAATCCTAATTACCAGCTTTCGACACCCTGCTCAAAAAGGACCCTCCTATCAAAAGGGACCCCACTTGCCTGTCTCACTTCAACCAACATACATTCATTCTATGGGTAACATCCAAATCTATCTCCCCATTGCTCTGGAGCAGATCATAAGTATTTCACCTCTTGCACCATTATCACCAGCAACTGGTGAAACAGTTAATACTAATCATTACTGACAGCAAGTAAATCAATTTCAACTATGCATTGATCAAAATATAGCCATTATGGGCAGGAAGACATGGCAAAGTCATTTAGCAGCATGACAACATTCTTCCACATCCAGCCAAACTACTGAAAGAAGCCATTTCCAACCTTGGTTAGGAACTCTTACCCTCCCCATTGCATTCACCAGACTTGGCTCCTTCCGATTACCATTTGTTTTCATCAATGGGGTATGCACTGGCTAAGCAGTATTTCACAATATTCGATGAAGTGGAAAAATGGCTTGGAATCACATCCATAAATTGCCAGAAAGATGGTCAAAAGGTGTAGACAGCGATGGCATATATTTTGAATAAATGATCTTTTGCCATTCTTCATAAATTATAGAGCAGTTTTAATGAAAAAGCAACATTTTAAACTTGCACACCTGGTATCATCAGGGTGGAGCAAAGGAGCAGTAATAGTGTGTGCTGCTGTAAATTGCTCAAACTTCATGAAATCCTCTCCAGGACTCCATATCATCATCATTTCACCCTTCTCCTGCCTGAGAAAGGGTCAGACCTGTGGGTTCTACCCTTTACTCCCACCTATCCCCCACCAAGTCTGCCTTTCAAGCCTTAAATGCTCGTATTGTCCCAGATTGCTATCGATACCTCATATCATGAAGTTTAACTCTCAACTCCATGGTATGCATGTCTTCTCTAAATTAGACTTTGTCAAGGCATACCACCAGATTCCGATTGCACCAGAGGATATTGCCAAAACAGCAATAATCACCCCATTTGGTCTGTTCGAATATGTTCGGATGCCATTCGGTCTATGGAATGCAAGCCAAACCTTCCAACGTTTTATCGAATTGGTGTTGGGAGATTTGCCTTTCATATTCACATACATTGATGACATCCTCATTGCCAGTCCAGATGATGCAGTTCATCACCACTGGGTTCATTTCCCAATGGTTCTCCTTGGTTTGTGGTGTTCCTTTAAAGAAGACCTGAAGTTGACATTCTTCCCATCAGAATTCAACAAGTTGTCTCATGTCGATTTTGTTGATCATCTGCACTCTAGTATATGCCTTCATTGTTATGAATCACCATGTCAATAAGCTTCTAAATCAGTTTTCTTCTTCCCAGAGATGTCAGATGCTACACAAATCTTCATATGCCATGGTAACCATGCACATTCTCTTTCTCAGCCATATGAAGGTCCATATAAGATCATCCATTGTTATGATAACTTCTACTCTGTCAACATCAATGGAAGGGTGGACAACATTGCTCTGGAACGTCTAAAGCCAGCATTTCTATCTGATCTCTAGCAAGTGATTTGGCACTAGCTCCAGCACATGCATCGCCTCCCTCACCTCAGCAATCTGAACCACCTCCAGCACCTGTGCCACCTGCAGTGAAACATTCCTCATCATCTTCTCTACCAGAGCAATTATCCCCTACACCTATGCTCACAAGTTCTTCTGCTCAGCAATTATGGGTTCATTTTCATGGCCCTCCTCATTTGTGATTTAGCAGTTTTCTTTTTTCAGATGATCATAATTACTTTATCAAGACAATTCCTGGCCAGGGGGTATTTTAACACGTTGTTCGATTTTTTATTGCTGCACGTCATCAACTGGTGTTCTGTAGAATTGATGCACTAGTGGTGATGTAATTCATTGTTCTTTTTTTAATATTAAAACATTCCATTACGTAAGAGAAGAACTATTCAGATAGAGTAATGATTGGGCTTGCTGAAAAGTTGCTGTTGGATACAATTAAATACCTATTACATTTTTTTGTAAAAAGGGGTAAATATCTTTATTGATAAAGCACAGAAGAAACTGATCCTAAATAATGAAACTCTTGCACTACTGGAAACCCTTCTCCCCCACAAAGACTCTCACCCCTTTGCCACTGGCCAGTAAAATTGAAAGCTAGGTAGGCAGTCTTCTTCATGTTCACCTTATGACCCCCCTCTTTCCACTGCCATCTTATTGTATTTTAGTAAGTGTATATATATAAAGAAATTATTTTTTGCCATTAAAAACATGTGAAACTGAGCTATTTATTTATATGTTCAAATTAGCAGCAAGCAGTTGACGTTATTATTAAGAAAAATCAAATAGAGTGCATAACTGCATGTTTAAGATGTTTGATAGCATCTCTGTTGTAGTAAATGATCAACTTGGGGCACCACTGTCTAAACCCGTGACACAAAAGTCAATGGAAAAGGGGTGGAGTTGGTACTACTTATAGACTCTTTGGCTTGTCTATGATCTGTCTTATGCTCGCCTCACACCAAACGAATCCAGATCCCTCAGAATCAGTCCAATTCAAAGTGAATCTGACTCACCATGATTCAGCTCAGTGCTCCACTGCTCAAATATACATATATATATATATACACACACACACACAAATATACACATTTTCCCTTTCACACCAGATTAATCTGATTCAATCCACCTTGATTCAAGATTGACAGTGATTCAGATGATCAGAATCTCCTACCTTCAGGCATTCATGAATCAATAGATAGTTAGAGCAAATGACATAAACATAAATGTAAAACTGAGCATACTTAAAAATTTTTATGTTTATGTTTTACATAGCTATAGTTAGGGCATGTCAATTTTATGTCATGTTTCCTGACTGGTGCACAACACTGTGGCACTTGCCAAATAAAGCCTTACTCCTAAAGCCACATTTACCATCCACGATACCTGTACTTCATGGTGCAGCTTTATACAAGGGGCAGCCTATGTTTACATGGCATATTCTAAACAGTAGAATCATTGATAAATTTCTGTTTAGGGACAAGCTCAAATTCCTAAATATCTGAAAAGTCATTTTACCATCTAATAAAAAAAAATTACATGAATTAAAAAAAACCACTAGGGCCCTACAAATCAATGTGTTTTAGGCTATATCTTTACCGACTCAATTTGATTTTTAACAATTCAAACATAAAGTAGCGACATGTGCATGTGCCAAATTTTATGTCGGTCGTTTTTAAAGCATTGATGCTGCCACTATTTTTAAGTGCAGTTTAGCAGATGAACATCATGTAAAAGATTTTGATGACATAATGCCCAGTTCCATATACCCGTGCACAAATGCTATTACTGGTGATTCAGACAGCACAGCACAAAAAATGGTGACGTCACACTGCTACTTGGGGCACCACAGAGCAGCTATGCATGACAGTAGTTGAGTTGACCAGTGGTCAACTCACATTGCTTTCCACAGATCATGCTGCGTTCCGATTTCCTGGTGATTGAGCTGTCTGCTTGAAAAATGGTGGAGGATAAACTAAGATATGATGGCGGCATGCTGTGACTCCAAATAAAACACTGCACTTCAGGAATTGTGTTGGCACTCCTTCATAATGCACTAGCACAAAACGTCATCAAAATGTCATCAGTGGCGACATGATTAGCGTTGAAGTGTGGTAATATGGAACTAGGCATAAATTTTACGTTTTAAGTTTTACATTTACATTGTTTGCCCTAACTATCTAATATGAAACATATTGGTTTTGGAACTTTTAATGATGAAAATGGAAGAAAACAGTGTGACTTGGTCTGACTGAGTGTGAGTTGGTGTGAATTCGCTCGTTCGTTCGTGTTTTAGGGCCCATCAACTTCAATAGTCATTAGGGCCTAGAAAGACAATCACCATAGTGGGGGGTGTAAGTGGCCATCCCACCATGGTGAAAATAAATAAGGGCAAAAGCCCAATAAAATTAACAAAACAAAAGGCAACAGCCAAACAAATAACAGACTAAAAGTAAGGGCAAAGGCCAACAACAAACACAAAAAAGTAGTCAACAGCCTAAACAGACAAAAATACAAAGAAGGCAAAAGCCAAAAAAGGACAAAGACAAAACAGGCAAAAGCCAAGCAAACAGAGAGATAAAAAGCAAAAGCCAAAACGGATACAAACATAAAGAGGCAAAAGCCAAAACACACAAAAGGAAAACGCAAAAGCATTTGTATTAGATTTTGTGAAAGAGGCCAGGCTCTTTCACAAATACGAGAGAGCTCTCAACTCCCTGGGGGATAGAAAGCTCTGGACTGACCCCCAGTCAGTATTTAAGTTCACGGTATCTCTCACAGTAACTGAAGATGTGTGCCACTGTGAGAGGCTCCCAACAGCAGTCACACCATGGTTCATCCTCACCCCATAATATGTAGGAGTGGGTGAGGAACGTGTGACTGATTCACTGACGAGCAAGCACAACCTCCTCCCTCCGTGACAGGTGGCATGAGGATGCCCAGTGCACTGGGGTGTCCTTCAGGGTGCGGAGTTTGTTGGTGGTCTCCGCAAACTACTGGGACTGCCATCGCCCATGGACAGCCCGCCACACCATCGGGAGAAAGCAAGGAGATTACAAATCAGATTCACCCTGATTGGATTGAGTCTGATTGATTCAAGACTGCTTCACACTGGGCGAAGTAGCAAGTCAAATAACACTCGATTAACCTGCCACCAAGCGGGCAAGTAGCAAAAAAAGTGATCACACGCAAGTTCATAAGTGAGTAGCTGTTAAGATGAACAGACTACAGGGTTACAACAGAGACTGCATTTGGAAAGTAATAAATTCTGCAGTAGAAACCCTTGTTTTTCTTTTTTAATCTTCTCATTGAATCCAGTAATCTTCATCCTCATTTCCAATGCATTGTAAGCCGATTGTCTCATGTTTTTATCTTTATAATTTGGTGATTTGAAATTCCACACATTCGGGGTCTAAATACCATGAAACAAATTCTGCAGTTGTATCCTCTCTTTCCAATGCGACATTTGTATATTAATTAAAAACAATTAAATTTATGAGGTCCACTGCAAAATAATTTGCAGCTGTCGATATCCACCAAAAAGAACTGACTAAATGCCAAAATTTGAATTGAAATGCTGGTATGATAAGCTGGTCTCTAAAATGTCCTACTTAGGGATACATAGAAATGTTGTTCAATGGGTAATGTCCTATCTGTTTGAAAGAAAACAGAGAGCAATTTTCAAGGGTTGTGCATTTCAGTGGAAACCAGTCACGTCAGGGGTCCCTCAGAGAAGTGTATTGGGTCCTTTGTTGTACATTCTCTATGTGAACGACATGGGGCTTGATATTGATTCCTTCCTTGAACTATTTGCAGATGACACATGTGCTGCTCAGGTATTAGATGATGGGTTATCATCCTGTGTGCAATTGCAACAGGATCTAGATAGGATTTACAATTGGTGTGTAAAATGGGAATTGCCGTTAAATCTGAGGAAGTGTAGGATCCTAACAATATCCAGATCTAGAAAGCAACTTGATTTTGATTATCACGTGGGTGGAGTTAGGGTTGATAGGGTTGTAACCCATAAACATCTGGGTATTGTCTTAAATAGTGAGGGTAATTGGAAGGATCACGTTGGTAAAGTGATTGAGAGGGCCGGTCATTTCCTCCGTCTGATTAATAGGGTCCTTAGAGATAGCACAAAAGAGGTAAAGGAAACAGCATATATTTCTATGGTACACCCAATTTTGGAGTATGGCAGTCCAATTTGGTTCCCCTTCAGGCAGGACTTATCTTGGGAGGTTGAAAGGATCCAAAGGAGGGCAGCAAGAATAGTACTTAATAGGTTTTCTCACACAGAGAGGGTATCTGCCATGATTAAGGAACTAGGGTGGGATACATTAAGCCAGAGGCATATATCTCACAGCATTAGCCTTTTTATAAGACTGCTGATGCTAGGATGCAATGGACCACTGGCTGGAAGTATGTCCCCAGCTGAGTATAAAGGCAGAAAGGATCATCCATATAAATTGTGAGAGGTTAGGGCACAGACAGACTCATACTACTGGTCATTTTTGCCAAGAGTCATTCGACAATGGAATAGCCTTGGTGAGGATAAGGTGGAGGGCTTCATCCAAGGAAATTCAACAATAGCTGGTATTGTATTAGGGGAGGCTCCTGAATTATAGCTTAGGGTTTTAGGAGCATTTTGTTATCATAAGTAGGATTGAGAGTTAGTCTCTCCACTACCATATTGGCCAAAAAGGCTGCTTGCAGTGTGTAATATTAGGATTAGAATTGGAATTAGAAAAAGCCCGATTCAAAGAAAAGGAATACCGAAAAACGCAACAGTGAATTAAAAATATTTGACGGAATTTTTATAAAGCTGGGTGCCGACCAAACGTTTGAAAGACCAGCTATCCTTGCTCTGCCCATTGCGTTCACAGCAGCAACCAATCAGAAGCACCAATTTAGCAGTAAGGGATTATGGGAAGGCGTTACTTGCCAAAAGAAATTGGAAAAGAATCTATTCATTGTAAGACTAGTTCTATGGCACGCGACACCGACGCAAATCGCGTTTGAGCAGACGAAATGCCACAGGTACTGATGACGTAGGAACTCAACTTTTTTGTCATGGTAGCACGAAATCAACAGAGAAGTGGAGTTGAGAGGCAGTGAACTGCATTTCTTGCTTACAACTGTCGCATGCATTTCATTGGCCATTACTTTTCGAACAGTGTTTGCCATTTAAATTTCATTGGCTGTTGGATTTTTGTGCTGTGGGCACCACCTCACTGGCATTTTGGGAAACATTTATGCTACTTATGATGTCTCGCCTGCCATAGTGCCTGAGCAGACGACAAAATTATGACATCAATCACAGGCACTATTTTCTTTCATGTCGCGTGCCACAAAACTAGGCATTACTTGCCGTTTTTACTTCGTGACTTGCCAATTTTAACCTGATCACACGTGGCAGGTTGCAAGTTGCTACTTAGCCCAGTGTGAAGCAGCCTTCAGGGCAAAAGTATAGTTTAACCCAAGGAATTATTTCAGCATTCGTAGCAGGTGAAATGTGGCACGTCGGTCAGTATAACCTCGTCAAATACTCGTGCGAGGGCCAAGAACTTAAAGGTAAAGAACTTCATGAATTTATTTAATGAATATCTTTTTCGTTATTTCAACTGGAAGCTTCCGATTTATTCAATGATTTCGATTCATGAATTCATTTCTCGTCATTATAACTGGAAGCTTTCGATTGCATAAATCGAAAGCTTCTAATTAAAATAACGAGAAAGATATTCAATAAATAAATTTATGTTATCTTCTGGTTATATTGCAGATATTTATTTATTATTAGCCCAAATTTAATGATAATTAATTAAAGGTTCGTTGTGGGGTTGTACCTGGTTATAGGAATTAGATGCGACAATGATCAACGTGAATTCAATAAGGGTTACAATTCCTACTGTTATTCTCCCAATTAGGATATCACTATAGACTGTCAAACGAAATTTTTTAATCATCTGAATCTTTATTTAGACAATCAACAGTTTGAACATACAAAATTCCCCTTCCTTTTGAATAAGAATAACTTTGTAAACTTCAAACTGTTATGGTCAAAATAACACAGTAACATGAATTCAAATCACTAGTTCTTAATCCTTGGATACAAGTTATCGATTATACTAATTCCACTAACACTTAATTATAGGTTATATAAATGATAATATATGAATTTATATATGTTTATATATAAAGATAATAATAATAAAGAAAGTAAAAAATAAAAAATTGCACTACAATTTAATTGCGACACATTAATTGACCATTCAATTTACTGATAGATTCCCTTCTCTTAAAGGCATTAATTGCGTTTAACTATAATGTATGTGATTGATTTAGTTACATACTCAATTTTTAATACATTTAAATCATTCATGTATTAGGTTTATTGTATTCCGTTAACTTTATTCAATTGACATAAAAGCGGTGAGTTAGCTTCCCTCTCACTCTAGGGCCAGCTATAAAGAAACAATTCCAGTCATTATCTTAACAGGGCCTTTTCTTTTTTGGTTTTCCTTTGTCCAATTTACATTTTTAATCTTCTTTAGTTTTTTGTTTTCTTTTCTTCTTTTTTCTTGATTTAGGGATTTTTCTCGAAAAATATGAATTACATTTTTCCATTTTCCCTACCTTTACAGGAACGCTGTTGTTGGTCTTCCGTTAGATGGCGCCACTTGTCTGACGCAATACCTGCATGTCGTAAGAGGCAACAAAACGGGGTGACTTTTTCTTGCCCCTGACTGGACAACACCACTATTGTCTTTGTCTACGACGTGTTCTGGACAGGACGATACCAACATCGTGGTTGTCCCAGTGTTCGGTCTGACTTGTTCTCGGTTGACGTAGGCTCCTAACTGAGGTGACCGTAAACAAACGCCTACCCGCGTGTTTGCCGTGCGTGGAGACCCGTACCCTGGGAAAAGTGGATCCTGGTGATTGAGGAGGGTCTAGGGCTGCGGCCCTACACATCCAACACATCACTTTGGCCACAGCTTCCGGGGCAAACGGGAGGCCAAGGCAGTAGCCCGGTCTTGGTCAATCGGCCGGGGGCGCATAAGTTGTTATGCCTCCTAGGGTGACTGTAAGTGGACCGGCAGTCAACCCTGATGCCAATGGTCCGGTACTCGGGGATTATGCCACCCTAACGGTATCCTGTCCGAGTA
>JAAFCE010009111.1:2134893-2195589 GCA_013389805.1 Trigoniulus corallinus
CGAGAACTTAGGTGGCGACTGGGAGTCAGCGCAGAGCTCTCCACATCACTTGGGGATAACCCTCAGGCAGTGGAGAGCTCGCTAGTATTTGTGAAAGAGGCTGGCCTCTTTCACAAAATTTGAATTATGTGACATTTCTTTTAGGCCCTTTTGTAATTATTTTTGAATTATATGGCTTTTGCCTTTTTGTTTATGCATTCGTTTTGGCTTTTGCCACATTTATTGTAATGTCTTTTTTGGCGTTTGCCTTTTTATTTCTGTGTTTGTCTTGGCTTTTGCCACATTTATTATTCTCTCTGTTTTGGCTTTTGCCACTTTTATTGTTGTGTATGTTTTGGCTTTTGCCTTTTTTATATGTCAGTTTTGGCTTTTGCCTTTATTTATATTTCTGTTTTGGCTTTTGACTGTATTTCTTTTCTGAGTAATTATTAGGCTATTGCGCTTTTATTGTTATTACTTTTATTGGCCTTTTGCCCTTTTTATTGCCATCATGGTGGGATGGCCATTTACACCCCCACCATGGTGATGTGTCTTTCTGGGCCCTAATGACCTTTGTAGTTGATGGGCCCTAAAGCAAAAACAAAACAA
Organism: Trigoniulus corallinus; assembly: GCA_013389805.1. Lineage (NCBI taxonomy): Eukaryota > Metazoa > Arthropoda > Diplopoda > Spirobolida > Trigoniulidae > Trigoniulus > Trigoniulus corallinus. Next base: position 2,135,482 of record JAAFCE010009111.1, read on the forward strand.
AAGTCTGATGCAAGCGATTTCTTGAAATGGCTGCCTCCTGGTATGTACTGGTCAGTTTGATTTTTTCTTGAAATTTGCTGTTATAGTTTATCTGTCATTCACTTTATGTATTTAAGAAAATCCAAATTTTTGTTCTGTTCTTGCAGTCACTAAAAAACCACCTGCTCTGATGTATTTTCTCTCTCTTTCGTTGTTGCTCTGTCTTTCTTTTTTCTCTGTTCTTCTTTTTATAACCTTTTCACATGGTTAAGAATTCCTTGACAGTCCCTTTTAGGGTGGTCCAACCCTGGGTCACTTATAATTTTTTGGTCCCTTTTTAATTTCTTGCAATGTGCATGCGCGATTTTGTTTATTTTATAAAGGAGGAAAAAGGGGGTTACTTTGTCTTACTATTCCTTTTCAATCCTCTGGAGGGTAATAAAATTTACTTTTAATTTCTCTTTTTAATAGCTTTTCTTGTACCAAATGTCACTTTAACTGATAATTAATTGCCTTTCAGGTGACAGGTCCTGGGATTTTAAAACGTTTGTAGGATCCATGAGTCATCTTTAAAGGGATCATCATTATCGCATCATCTTGGGCATGCTCAGTAAGTCTTTCTATTTCTTTGTTTTAATTTTTTATTTCTTTTTTCTTAGTTTTAGGTCAAAGGTGAGTAGGACTTGGGGAACCTTTAGGGTATTGTTCCTGCACCTGTTCTTCCCACAGAAAGTGGAAAAGGGATACTCTTGAGGGAGTTTTAGGGTATTTTTTATTTCAAGATTTCTCTCCTGCTTGTATAATACACCCCTTTCTTCTATTTTTATGTTAGTTCATCTTATGGGTATGACCACAAGATAACATTCCTCCCCCCAAGAATTCATTGGGGTTCCTTGGGAAACCACAAGGGATTCTTGATACCCTTTTTGAGGAAAAAGCAGTTACCGCCTTGATCGACTCGCCTGTTGCGCATTGCTTGTTCAGGGGAGAACATGAACAGAGTGTCCCCTTCTGCCCTTTTTGTCTCTCTTCTGTGTTTTGATTTACAGAGCTTTTAAGACATTTGAATATCTACAATAGCTGGAACATGGGTTCCAGTTATTGCCATAAGAGTTCTTCTATTTTATTTCTATTTCTGCAGAATTTTCTAGGTTTGGGATGATGGACGATCCTTACAAGATGTCATTTCCCCATAGAATAAAAATGTGTGTAATTGGCACACTACAAAGACCAGACACACTCATCAGGATATACAATATCTTACATCAGGAATAGTAATACAGCATTAACATGAATCGCGTTCATTGCTTATTTATTCACCCTCTTTCATCATTTTTGATTTAGGGAACCACCATTTTGGGTAATCTCATTAGTCAGTATTTTTACATTTGAATTGTGTGAATTTCTCTTTTTCATAGTCAGTGTCTCTGGCTCCATCATTATTTGAATTTGAATAACTCTTCAATATCCTAGTTCAGCATTGTACAAAATATTTTATCTAGGGATTTCAATATCATTTGGAAAATTAGATACATCCATTTTTCTTATAGAACTGTGCCATCTTACTTTTTATTTTAATTCCTTCCATTTTTCTAGCTATTACAAAAAGCTAGTTTTGTGAATTAACCAAAATTTTTAAGTTAAGCTCTGCTGAAATTTAAATTAAATCAGTCTTGCCCTAAGCTAATTTCTTATACAATATTTCTATAATAATACAAGTGGTCATTCATCGCTACCTTGTTATATTATCATATTATCAATTATCGCTGCTACGAATGACAAAATAATTCCTTGGGTTAAACCAAGGAGTCTATAAGGAGTACCAGCTCTGCCCCTTTCCCATTGACTTTTGTGTCATAGTTTTATATGGTGGCGCCCCAAGTGGATGGTTTGCTACAACACAGATGCTACATGTATTTCAAGCATCTTAAACATGCAATGATGCACTTTCTTTGATTGTTCTTAATAATGTCAACTGCTTGCTGCTAATTTGAACATATAAATAAATTGCTCAGTTTCACATGTTTTTAATGGAAAAAATAATTTCTTTATATATATATGCTTACTACAAAACATTAAGACAGCAATGGAAAGAGGGGGTCTTAAGGTGAACATGAAGAGGACTGAGCACCTAGCTTTGAATTTTAGTGGCCAGGGGCAAGTAGGTGAGATTCGTTGTGGGGGAAAGGGAATTCCAGTGGTGCAAGTGTCTTTATATATGATCAGTTTTCCAGAGCAATGCAGAAATAGATTCTGACATGACCCATAGGATTAATGAAGGATATCTGAAGTGGAGACAGGCAAGTGGGGTCCTGTGCAACCACCGGGTCCCAATAAATTCGAAGGGTAAGGTTTACAGAACCATCATCAGGCTCACTATGCTGTTTGGCTCAGTGTTTGGCAGTTAGGAAGAGCCATGAATGGCAAATGCAAGTGGCTGAGATGCGAATGCTATGCTACATTAGTGGGGTGTCATGATCTGGCAAATTAGAAATTACGTTAGAGGTAGCTTGGGGTGAGACATTACAGAAAAGATGCAGCAACTGGTTGAGGTGGTATGGGCATTTGATGAGGGGCTTATTAGGTAGATTGTGGGAATTGGGGGCATTGGTGATTGGTGGCACCAAAGATAGAGGAAGGCCGAAACAGACGTGGGAGCTGGTGGTTACAAAGGGACACAGAAGTGTGCAGGGTGGAGGGGGACTTGGTGGGGGGTAGGTGGTAGTGGAGGATTAGAACCTGCAGATCTGACCCTGCCTCAGGTGGGAGAAGGGTGAGATGATGATATGGAGTGCTGGAGTGGATTTCATGGAGTTTGAGCAATTTACAGCAGCACACACTACTGCTACTCCTTTGCTCCATCCCAGTGATATATCCTAAGGTGATATATATTTCCAGAATGTTTACATTAGAGGTAGCTTGGGGGTGGGAGATATCGCAGAAAAGATTAGGGAGAAGCGGTTGAGATGGTAGGATCATGGTAGATAGATGGTAGGATGGTAGATGAGGAGAGAGGAGGAGGAACGTATTAGGTCCATTATGTGTCTCCATGTTATTGGGGGCACCTCGGGTAGGGGAAGACCAAAACGGACATGGGAGCAGGCGGTGCAGAGGGGCAAGGAGACGTGCAGGATGGAGAGGGACTTGGTGGGTGATAGGCGAGAGTGGAGGATAAGAATGCACAGACCCGACCCCACCACAGGCGTGAGGAGGGTGAGATGATGATGAAGGTGATATATATACACCTTGCACTTGATAACTACTTTTAAATCATTCTAATTATTATTTATATAGTTGTGAATATGCAAGCTAATACATGCAAAGAAGTAGTTTAAGCAAACCATCTACTAGGTGGCGCTCTTTCGGGATGAGGACACGAAAAGGGTGGAGCTGTCACTCCTTGTATTAGACTCCTTGGTTAAACTACACTTTTACCTTGATTCAGATTCATTTGATATAAAGTGGGCCTAAGGTTGCAGCCATGGTGGAGCAGAGAGGAGCGAACTAAATATAGCAATTAGGATCACTATCTAAACCAGAGTTTCTCAAAATGTGGTATGCGAGTTGCTGGTTGGTGGTATGCAAAAAATAACACAGGGCTGGATTTCGAAAAAAACTGTCTGATGTTTGCAAGAATTCAGCTGATTTTTAAATGTTTTTGGCTGCTGATTTTCAAAATCAGTTTAGTTTTTCTCAGGCATGTACAGATTTTTCACAAATCGCTAATAATTATTTCAACTTACACAAATTTTGATTGATTTCTTGCAAATATTATTACACAAAAGGACTTATAGAAATTGGATTGGCGAGGAATGGATTACAAGTACTTTTATTCTACTTCAAACTTGCCTTTCTTTGCCCTCCTCGAACAATATGGAAGTTTCTTGCACTCTCTTTCCAGATTCCAGCAGTTGTCCACCATTATGTTAAAATTACAACTTCCCTGGTACCTCTGTTCCATCTCTTTAAATATCTTGGTGAGATCTTTCATCATTCTCCTCACTAAAATCCCCAAGGTTGTTTGGGAAATACTTCAATTGGGAATGTAAAAAAAGTGCAAATTAACACTCACATTGCATCCAAGTTCCTTCCACTTTTCCAGCATGGTCTCCACTTAGCATTAGTAATTTTTGCCCTTCTTGTTTCCCAAGAAGCCTTGAACAACAGATTTAAATCTAATCCATGCACATTTTTCAGTTTTATTCATAGCCTCCTCTTATTGTGGGGTTGTGGATTTGAGGACCCACAAAAATTCCTGCTTTAATTTTTTCTGTTGTAGTGTTTGGAAACTGCTTTGCAAGATACTGAAAGCAGGTTCCATTTGTGTGCAATGTTTTGACAAACTTTTCATAAGAGTTTAATATGTAAAGGTGGAAGTAATACCTTTGTGGGCTCAATCAGTGGTTTTGTTCAAAATATTTCTTGTCCCTGTCAACAGATGCTTTCTTTTTGGCCATGATTTCTTCACCCAGTGCTTATCTTTTGCTCTACTGTCCCACTCACAAAGAGCATGGCATTTTTGAATAGGATGCTTGCTGACCAAGAAGCATGCCTATCATTTTGATATCTCCACATACATGCCTCATTTTCAAAAGACTCTCTTAGCTGGACAGAATAAACTACTTACTCCAATTATGAAGAAGTATTAACTTTAATATCCCTTTGGAGGAGTCAATGCAGAGCCTCCACTCAGAAGCTGCATATTGGATTTAATAATATTTCATGTGGCCAGGAATGCCACAGCAAAGCACTATTGAGTGCTCCTTAACAAAGAATGGCAGTAGCTCTTCTTCTGTGCAATGATACCATAAGAAAAATGTCCCTGGTGCCAAAAGGATTTTGTATTTTAACCTAGAACCAAGGACTTCTGCTGCACTTTTGGATAAGTTGAAATCATCATCATCATCTCACCCTTCTCCTGCCTGAGGCAGGGTCTGGTCTATGGGTTCTAATCCTCCACTTCCGCCTATACCTCACTAAGTCCCCCTCCATTCCAGTTGCCCTTTAAATAAGTTGAAATCTTTCACCAAATCATTAAGTTCTGCCTGCATGAATAAATGAGTTATTTGGGCCCAAAAACTTCCCCATGGTGCCAAATGCTATGACATCTCCCAAATTCATGCAAGGTAACTTTATTTCACAGCCCTTTATTCTTCAAATTAAACCCAGAAATGTGGCCTTCTACCTGTTGTAAGCTCAGATGCCAAACAGTAATCTTGAAATATAGCACATCTCAGCATATCATTAAAGCAGATTTGTTGAAAAACTATACGTGATGGAAAAAACTAATTGCATATTTCAAATCAGCATAAAACACTGGTTTCAAAACAGATGACATCATAAAGACATCAAAAATCATGCTGAGCAGTGTAATCAATGATGGCGGGCATAAAAAAATAAGAAAAAATAAATCATGAAAATATAATAGAAATGCTTTTTCCTTTAATTCATAAAAATTATTCTAATTAATAATATACAGTAAAGTTGTTAACATGTATAGTCAATGATTGCAATTTCCTTAACAATATTAATATATGAGGGAAAATTTTTGGATGAGGAACACGTTTTTTTATAAAGGGGGGGTTGTATTTTTTGTGGAGCGTCCCCTTTTGAGTTCTGGAAAATTTGGTCACCCTGTGTTTTTCAAGACTATTTTGTCACTGGTATGGCCAATAGTGGAGTACTTGACCAGAAGAAGGCATATGATAGTGTCCCCAGACAGGAACTATGAAGTGTTTTAAGGAAGAAAATAGTTGATGAGGGCCATAGTAGGATAGTGAAGGATATTTATGAGGGTTCCATTGCTAGGGTAAGAATAGCATGGGGAAACACTGCACGGGCACCTCAGTGCCTGGTATTCGCTGATGATGTGGGAAAGCTTGAGGGGCCAAAGAGGATGCACAAAAGGGTCTACAAGACATTAAGACATCTATGGAAAGCAGGGATCTTATATTAAACAAGAAGAAGACAAAGTACCTAGCTTTCAATTTTAGCAGCCAGGGGCAAGAGGGTGAAATCCGTTGTGGGGGTGAGAGTATACTATTGGTGCAAGAGATTTGCTATTTAGGATCAGTTTTCCAGAGCAAGTGGAGGCAAGCAAGTAGAGTCCTGTGTGACTGTCCAGTCCCAATAAAGATTAAAGGCAAAGTTTACAGAACAGTGGTTAGGCCCTCTTAGCTTTATGGCTCAGAGTGTTGAGCAGTAATGAAGAACCATGAAAGGAGAATGCAAGTGGCTGTGATTCGCATGCTGCACTACATGACTGGGGTGTCATGAGCCGACAGTCCATAATGATTACGTTAGAGGTGGCTTGGGGATGGGAGACATTGCAGAAAAGATGGAAAGATTAGGGACAAGCTTTTGAGGTGGTATGGATTGGATTAGTTTTGTGGGTTAGGGAGTCATCCAGGGAGCCATAACAGGAAGAACCGTTAGGAGGCTGCCCATGAGAGATGAGGAGGAAGGTGAAAGGACAAAGGAGATGGTTAATTTGCAACACCCAACGTTCTTTACCAGCCGCCCACGTTGGTATTGATGTGGGCTTGTGCTGCTTAACTTCAGTGATCTCACAGGAACTGGTGTGTCCAATGCAACTTGGGCATGTGATGAGGAGAGAGCAGGCGAAGCTTATTAGGTTCATTATGGGTATGCAGGTGAGTAGGGCACCAGGGGTGGTGGAAGACGAACACCAACGTTGGGAAAGGTGGTGTTGAGGGACATGGAGACATGCGAGGTGAAGAGGGACTTGGTGGGGGATAGGTGGGAGTGGAGGATAAGAAGCTGCAGACCCGACCCTGCCCAGGCAGGAGAAGGGTATGATGATGATGGCCAATAGTGGTGTACTGTAGTCCAATTTGGTTTCCCTTTAGGCAGGGTTTATCTTGTTTTATCTTGATTTATCTTCTTCTTGGTTTATCTTCTCTCATAGGTTTAGTGTCTCAGACATGATCATAGAATTAGGGTGGGACTCACTACATCACAGGCGGGTATCTGACAGCGTTAAGCTTTTTCACAGACAGCTAAAATTAGGATATGAGAGTACTCTGGGAGCAGCTTATCCCTGGTAGACTATAGGGGAGAAAGGATTATCCCTTCAAACTGAAGGAGGTTGGGGCAATTCTCTCAGTGAGGATAATAACAGGTATGCAATATTTGGCTGAGTAGATGTTATGCTTCAGGTTTCACCTGGTCTCACCCCCACCACTGACCTTCTCATAAACACTTATTTTGCCATGTGCTCCATCTGAGTCACCAACATTTCAAATGATTTTAGATTAATGCTTGTTTCAGGCACACATGGATATAATAGATAATAACCCTAAGATCCGGAGACCTGGATACAGGTATGATTATGATGATACATATTGTGTAAATTTTAAAGTAGGGGATGTAATGTTGAGGAAAAAGTTATAGCTGATGGAGGGAGACATGCATTTCCTAAAATAGTTTGGAAATGCAAACTGAGATTTTTTTTCATTGATACATAGGGGTATCTTTAACTATGATATAGAATTGCTCTAAAAATTCCTCTAGCAGAGCCGGGTCTGTAGGACCTCAACCCATCCTCCCTTAGTCATATGAGGAAATCTCTCATAGGAATGACCTCCCTCAATCAACCTATCCATTGCATAGCTGGTCTAACCACTGCCCTGTAAAACTTCCCTTTCAACTTGAATGGGACCCTCCTATCATGCAGGACTCCACTTCAACCATCTCCCATCAGGTCTTTGGGTCACATCACAGTCTATCTCACCATTGCTTTGGCGTTGATCCTAAGTTCTTTCCCTCTTGCACCTTTTTCACCAGTTGGCTCCTGGTGATCACATCACCACTACTTTCCTGTCCTACGCAATTGAAAGCTAAATACTGTCTTCATCATGTTTATCATTAGCCCTCCCTTTTCTAACACTCCTCAAATATCGTTTAGGCTTTTCTCTACTTGTTCTCTGGAAACACTAAGTTTTGCTATCTCATCAGCAAGTACCATGGACAGTGGGGCTGATTGTTCTACTCCCATCAGCAGTTTGTCCATAACCAGAATGAGCAGGTAAATGCTTAACCATGGTGAACCCCCAACTTTACTGGGAAGCCCCCAGTATTTCTCCAAGGTGTCCTTACCCTGGCTATGGTACCATCATACATATACTGAACTATGCATAAACCCTTCTTCTAACCCGATTTCATAATACCTTCCAAACTACCTGTCAAACTACCTGCCATAGAACACTGTCATAAGCATTCTTCTTTGACTTGGAGAAGGCTTATGACAGTGTGCTGATTTCTAAAAATAGTCCCATTTATGTAGTGGCTGTGCAGCCTCTAGACTGTGCAACATTAGAACTATGCAGTGTCCCATACAAATTCGCATTCATTGAAACTAAAATTCAATTAGTGTTGCAGAAAAAGGATGGACCTGTGACTTTGCAATAGTGTCACCCCCTGAAAGAGTGTCACCCGGTGCAGGCGGCACCCGATGCACATGCCTCGGTATGCCACTGCTTCGATGTTCAATGGGTTATAAATTAGGAATGAAAGTCATTCTCTCCACTGCCAATTTTGCCTACCAGGGATGCTTGCTGTGTATTCAATTAGAATTAAAAAATAACAAATTTACCATAACAACATTTCATAAAATACAATCATTTTTACAAAGTGGTACAATTTAGCATGATGTACTACCAAGTGGTAAGCAAGCCAAAAAAGGTTGGGAAATGCTGATCTAAACAAACGGTCACTTTGCAATGGATGCAACCATAGTGGAGAGGGGAGGAGTTTTATCATGCATTGATCAAAGAAAATGAAATGAAGGAATAGATTAATGGAGGCCATGCAAATGCAGCATAATTAGACCTACAACCACAAGCACTAGCACTACGGTTATCAAAACTACAGGAAGCAGGCAAAAAAATATCAGAATCAGCATAGGATGGCATTTTAATTGGAGTGGAGCATCTTACTATGTCAGCTAAAAAGAAAGTATGCAATGAGGTTTATTTTGCAAGATGCTAAAACAAGACACATATGCATAATGGGAATACAGTGAAAGGACTTGTGCATATAATTCTAGAGAGCAGTTATAGATTTATAGTCATACATACAGGTGTTTCTACCGTGTTTCCCCGAAAATAAGACCTACCCAAAATGTACGACCTACCAAGATTTTTCAGGATATGCTTAATATAAGCCCTTCCCCGAAAATAAGCCCTACGAGTGCACTAAGGCAAAGAGCATATCCGTTTTTTTTCTACATCTGATACGGAGTAGTGAGTATAGAGCAGCGATTCTCAACCACTGTGCCGCAAGATTGAAGAAATGTGCCATCACTGCCAATACTCATACGTAAGGGACGTCAGACAAGTCGTTTAATCGGTTCTGCCTTCCTAGGATGGACTGGCTGAAGCAATGGGCATGAATATTACTGTCCTTACTACTCACTAAAAAGTATAGGGCTAGGTTACAACTAGCAGGGGAGGGTACCTATCTTGTCTCTCTGAGTCGACACAAGGGTGATATATTTGACAGTGTTTTTCCTCAGCTGGTTGCAAACCAAAGCTGCAAACCAAAGCTGTGAGGTCCTAGACCTGGAAATTTTGCTTCCTCTACCCATTCCATAATAGAGAGGGTTCTTCATCGTTCTTTGCTCATCATACTTGACCCAGAACCTTGGTTTACATCTCATCTGAAAGAAGGTGCACTCAGGGCTTCTCTCTAGCTGGAAAAATCTGACCCAACTCGGTCCAGTATCAAATCAAAACCTACTGATACCATTACTGAGCGTGCTACCTACTGCATATATTATAGAACAGAATAAGAAATTCCCTGAAAATAAGCCCTAGTGCTTATTTTGGCACCAAAATTGAAATAAGACAGTGGCTTATTATCCGGTAAACATGGTAATATCTGGTGATTTCCTAATATTTGCAAGTTGTTCACGTTACACATGTGCTCTGCAGAAAGGAGTCAAATTCAGGCAACTGCATTCGGACCTACATGGTGGACACTTTGAGGTACTCAAAAATTTTCTCAAAGTGCCCTGCTGGACACTTTCAAGTGGATCCTGATGTGTGACACCAGCATCCTCCACAGACAACCCAGTGAATATCCCTGCATGTTCTAGCTGCCTGACTGGAGTGTCCCCAATCAGGACGTGTTCAGGGAACCTGCAGACCTGACCGTGCTGAAAGTGGGATATGGGTATGACAGTGATGATGATGATGATGATGATGATGGTCAAAACAAAAGTCTGCAGAGAGTGAGAAAAAGATATGTTTGTGAAAATGTATCATCTATATCAAAGAGATCTATTTCAAAGGCAGTTTTTTCTGATGAAAGTGATTTACAAACAGTTTGCAGATGGTGTATACCCTTACCAGAAAGACAATTGTGTTGAAATACAATTTTATTTAAGGTTCATATAAATCTTTTTCAGCTTCCCAAAGAAATTTATTAAGAATCCTATTTTCCCTAACATCAACAAACATTCTTATGCAGTTGTACATTCATTTTAATTCGTTATTTCGAAGTTATGCAAATTTTCAAAATTATGGAACATATCCCTCATTTTTCCATAGACTTATAGTCTCATTTTATGCGATTTTCTAAGGAACATATCCCTCTCATAAAAAAGACCTGATGGTATATATGTTTTAGTACATATGTGTGTGTTTTTATAGGCCTATATATATCACATGAAACTTGATACAGTAATTACTTTTAAATCGTTGATAGTTGGTAAATCATTGATAATTGCTTTTAAATAGTTGTAAATATGCAAGCTAATGCATGTAAACAAGTAGTTTCAGCAAACCATCTACTAGGCGGCGCTCTTTAGGAATGAGGACACGAAACGGGTGGAGCTGTCACTCCTTGTATTAGGCCTGTTTCACATGCAGGGGTTAACAGGGCGTTTAGTGCTGCATTACAACCTTTCAAATGCAAGCGATTTTGGAGGTGGACTGCCATCATGGTGGCTGTCTATAACGCTATTTCCTCTTTAAAAAAAATGAAAACCTACAGTGAAGACGCTCGTTTATGTGAAAAGATCAATGTAGTTCCTTGTATTTCAAAACATGCATTAACCACTAGAAAAATCGCCAAACTCTCAAATCGTGACTTGGCCAAAATCATGCATTTCAAGGTGAAAGTACCTATTTTATCTCTGTGTCATCCTCAATGCACATTACAAAATTGCACGTTAGCTAACACTTCATGTGAAAAGGGCCTTTTGCCTAGTTCCATATCATGACACTTCAACACTAATCATGTCGCCACTGATGGTATTTTGATGACGTTTTGTGCTAGTTCATTATGAAGAAGCACCAATGCAATTCCTTAAGTGTAGTGCTTTATTTGGAGTTATGGCAGGCCACTGTCATGTCTTAGTTTATCCTCCACCATTTTTCTAGCAGACAGCTCAACCACCAGCCAATCTGATCACAGCATGACTTGCAGGATGCTGTGTGAGTTGACCACCTTTCCACTCAACTACCGTCATGCATAGCTGCTCTGCAGTGCCCCAAGTAGCAGTGGGACGTCACCATTTTTGAAGGTTGCCACTTCTCTGTAATGCTATTCCCTCTTTCAAAAAATGAAAACCTACAGTTAAAACGCTCATTTATGTGTAGAGATCAATTTAGTTCGTTGTATTTCAAAATGCGCACTAACCACTAGAAAATCACCAACCTCTTGAATCGTGCATTGCTATGTGCATTGGCCAAAATCATGCATTTCAATGTGAAAGCACCAATTGACCTCTGTGTCTTTCTCAATGTGCATTACAAAATTGCACGTTAGCTAATGCTGCATGTAAAAATAGCCTAAGTGTAGCTTTATTTGGAGTCACGACATGCCACCATAATGTCTTAATTTGTCCTCTGTCATTTTTCAAGCAGACAGCTCAACCACCAGCCAATCAGAATGCAGCATGCCTTGCAGGATGCTGTGTGAGTTGACCACTTTTCCACTCAACTACTGTCATGCATAGCTGCTCTGCAGTGCCCCAAGTAGCATTGGGACGTCACCATTTTTTGTGGTGTTGTCTGATTCAGTTGTAATAGCATTAGCACATGGGTAAACAGAACTAGGCATTAGACTCCATGAATCAATGCTAATCACTTTCCCACTGATGACATTTTTAATGATGATTTCTGCTAATGCTCTATGAAGGAGTGCCAGCACAATTCCTTAAGGCCTCTTTCACATGCAGCAGTTAATGCTGCATTTATTGAAACATTACAACCTATCACATGCAAGTGATTTTGAAGGTGGACTGCCATGGTGGTGACTTCTCTGTAACACTATTCCCTCTTTCAAAAAATGAAAACCTACAGTTAAACAATCACTACACTCACAATCACTACAATCAATTTAGTTCATTGTATTTCAAAGTGTGCACTAACCACTAGAAAATCGCCAACCTCTTGAATCATGCATTGCTATGCACATTGGCCAAAATCATGCATTTCAATGTGAAAGCACCAATTGACCTCTGTGTCTTTCTCAATGTGCATTAAATAATTGCACATTAGCTAATGCTGCATGTGAAAGGGGCCTAAGTGTAGCTCTTTATTTGGAGTCACCACACGCCACCATAATGTCTTAGCTTGCCTTCTGCCATTTTTAAAGCAGACAGCTCAACCACCAGCCAATCAGAATGCAGCATGCCTTGCAGGATGCTGTGAGTTGACCACCTGTCAACTCATATTTCATCATGCATAGCTGCTCTGTGGCACCTGAAGTTGCAGTGTGATATCAAAATTTTTTGTGCTGTATCATGTGATTCAATGGTAATAGTGTTAGTGCATGGGTATATAGAACCAGGTATTAGAAAATTTTATTTCTGATCAGGGTTACCATTGCTGAAATTGAAGTGTGGTTGTTTTTAAAACATGTCTTTCTTTGAAAAGACTTGGCTATGAGCTTCCACAGATTTGTTATCTTCTGGTTTGTATAATTTTAACTTTCAAAAATAATTTGAAGACCAGAATATAACTTTAAAATTTGTAAGGTTCGTTGCGAGGTTGTACTCGGTTATAGTAGAGGATAACAGTATCCCAAATGTAAAAATGTTCCAACCCACAATCTTTAAGGGTAAATACAAATTATTGCTTTATTTTGCAGATTAAAATAAGTGATTATAACGTTCTAATTATTACATTTGATGTGATTCAAGTGCATACATAAAAACATAATAATAATTCAAATAAACTTAATATTATCTAATCTGGATCCAGTTAATTAAAACATAAAAGCGTTCTACAATGAAATATAATAATTCAATTATATTGAATACTATTAAGCAAATATTTTCTAATAAAAATGATACAATTATAATATCAGTATCAATTAATAAGAATCAATTCTATTTTGTAGAGTGAGTTAATCAATTTCGTTTTTCCTTTTCTGTTGGACTGTAATTAAACAATAATATTTTTTATATGGAGTTTTTATTCTTAAAACTCTTTAAAAGAATATTTCTTCTCATAATATTCATTCTTTTTCCTCCATTTAATTTCCTTCAATGCTTTTTCTGTCATTTTTCCCAACTTAGGGATTTTCATTAATGGTAATAAGGAATACATGGTTGTCTCCTACCTTTACTTTGTAACACTGTTGAGCGGTAGTAGATACCGTTGCCTTCCTGTAATGGCGTCGTCAAGATGGCTGACCTAGAAGCGTTTACTTGGTGAGTAAAAGTTTATCTTTTGTTATTTCTTACTGTTTTTGCTGTTCTTTTTCTCTTTTTATCTTTACACAAATTATTTCACTTTGTTAGTCACTTCACTGCACTGCATAAGAGTTTCTTTGATGTTTTTCGTTTTGTCCGTCGGTTGAAAGTTCTTTTCGACCAGCGGTCTGTCTTTCTTCTTGATTGCTGGAATGCTGATTTTTCTTTTAATTTCTTCCTTTTTATACTCTTTTTTGACCTTCCTTTCTTGGGTTTATCCAATCCCAGATGAGTTTTTATTCCCATAAAAAAATTTTATTACTTTATAAAAAATGAATTTGTCTGCGCATGTTCATGTTGTTATCTGTGAGATCTTTTTTAGGAACTTGGGGATCTTTTTAGGGACTAAGGGACTTGGGAGTTTTTAGTAAGGCAATTACTTAGGTAATTTCATATATGTTTGTGGGTGGTGGGAGTTTTTAAAGACAGGGAAAGGTGAGCATTGAGAAGGGATTCTCTTTCTTGTAGGTGTTAGGAGTTTTTAATGTACTTGCATAAAACAATTGCACTTTGTTTTTATTACTCCTTTCTTTGAATTGAATTTTGTCAAGTTATATAATTTATTACTTTCAGGGTCAAACTTTAAAAGGGGTTAAAACCTTTTTAGCCATTCTTCTAGTTCTTTCCAGGGATATCAAATTTCAAGTGTTCAACCAGGGTACAAGGAGAAGGTGGGTGGTTTTATTTGAATTTTGATTCTCATTTGAATTTCTTAAATTTCTTATTGTATTTTTATAGAAATAAACGTTTTAATTTTCCAATTTTTTGCATTGTTTTGGTCCTTTATTTTTCATTTTATTTCAGCTAGTAACTACAAGATAACAGATTTCTTTAAAGATTTCAATTAATTTCTTTAAAGATTGAGGAAATAATTTCTGCAGTGTTAAACCACCCACAACTGTGGCATCAACAAGATCCTAAACATCATAATAGGTACAGTGAGTCTTCATCCATATGACAACTGTGTACGATTTTTGATATAAAAATAAAAATACACATAATGTAACATTCAATGTGGTTTTACTTTATAGTTTGAACTGTCCTAACTTCATCTTAATAATAGCAATGGAAAGTAAAAACGAATTATTTTAATAAACAATTGTAATGCAAAGGTTGTCACTTTTTTAAGAGTGAAAAGTTTAAGCTAACTTTCGTATTGGTCTACTTTGGTATTTGGTAGGGCCACCTTTATTCTGTATTATTTCAGCTAGTCTGTTTGGCTAGTCTTTTTGGCACACATCAGCTAGTATAATGCCATAAAAGTTCAATTGGATTCAAATCTGGAGACTACTGGTCATTTTTGCCAAGAGTCATTTGACAATGGAATAGCCTTGGTGAGGATAGGGTGGAGGGCTTCATTCAAGGAAATTCAACAATAGCTCTACTTTTTGAGATATTGGACAACCTTTAAAATATGATACTTAATACTAAATGTCTTATATTTAACCAAAATGAACGTTTTCTTTTATGACTCTATTACATGTATATACCATATATATATGTCAAAAGAAATATTGCCATATTGGCCAAAGAAAAGGCTGCTCACAGTGTAGTAAATTAGAATTAGAATACAGGATGCATTTTTAATGTAACCAATGACTTTATTGACCTGATGACCTGTTCTCCTTTCCTAGGATTTCTAACAAAAGTAGCTTTTGGCCATATTCCTTTTGGAAATTTTCACTGGGGAGTGACCAGCCATCATGGGCCTCTGATGTATGCTGCCTCTAACCATAAAGAAATCTATCTGAGACATCCCCTGTGATGACTAGAATGTAATTAGGTGCTTGTCCCTCTTACTAAACAGGTATTTGCTAATGCAAGGCCTAGTGTGTATGCTAGTGTTGCATGTTTGTAATGGAATAAAAGATTGTTTTGGATTAAATATGATAATAATAATTGATGTTGTCTTTAGTCTTCCTAATTCATATTCATTTATATCGACAACTGGAGGCCATGTTGTTGTGTTCTTATTACTTCCAAGGTGTATCCAATTAATTTTACTGAAGCTTGCAATATTTCTTGATAATAATATATTCATTTAAAATATTTCAAGCAAGTAGCTAAAATAACATTAATGTTGATAAGACAGGAGCACAAGAATTTTACATCTGAACTATTCAGTGACTAAGTCCAAAGTCTGATTATTCTAATATTTTAAATTTGAAACTAAACTGTTTTGACAAAAATTGAATTTGCAGGCTGTCATAAAATCGAACAAATCAAAAATTCAAAGTTTTAAAACATTCAAATGTGAAAGGTACAAAATAGCAGTATGTGTCATGCACATGCTGAAGACCAGCATGTGTAAGTTTAGGATGATGAGACTTCCATGAAACCTCCACAATACCCGTTGAGGTCGAGTGTGTAATATTTATTGTGTTTACCGAGGACTTTATAAGGGCCCTGGTAAGGTGTAGAGAGTGGGTGGTGGGATGTACCAGTGGGGAAAACGTATGTTGCATTGCCAAAATCGGGATGCCAAAAGAGTGGCCATGCTGATGGCATGCAAGGTGGTTTGTGCAATAAAGCTCACATGTTATACCTCAGATTTTGTAGGAGGTCACTCCTAGTCAAGGCACTATAATCAGAAGCAAAAATATCTCCTGGCTTCCATAAGGTTGTGCCGTAAGCGAGTTCGGTGGGTGATGCCTGCAGATCTTCCTTGACTGCACAGCAAAGTGTGAGGAGTACAATTGGAACGTGAATGCTCCAATGCTGCGGGTTGTCGGTAGTTTTTACTGCAGTTTTGTGATGGCAAGGAAATCTCTCTGCTAGACCGTTAGATGCTGAATGATATGAAGTGGTCCGTATATGTCTTGTGCCTAATATTTTGCAAAGATGATGGAATAGATGTGAATTGAACTGTCATCCTCTGTCTGTTGTTATTGTGGATGGAATACCGAATCGTGCGAACAAATGTTGTAATAGGTTTTTGGCTTCTGTGCTGGCAGTACATTCAGGAATAGGTATAGCTTCTGGCCAGCATGTAAAATGGTCAACGATGGTTAAGATATAATGATTTCCCTCAGACAGAGGTAATGGTCCTACGATATCAATGTGTATTTTATCGAATATTGTTGTTGGTGGTGTGCAGTTGCTTGGTGATGAATAGGTGTGACATTGAATTTTGCTCTTTTGACATTGTAGACAAGCTTTCGTCCAAAGTCTGACATCTTTATTCATTGATTGCCACAAATAGCATTCCATGATGAGTTTTTGAGTGGCAGTAATGCCAGGATGAGAAATGTTGTGAAAAGTATTGAAAATTTGTTTTCTGAAGTTTGTCGGAACTAATGGACGAGGCCTAGGCAATGTGACATCACAATATAAACTGATGTTGGAACCTGGTATTGGTATCAGAGATATGGTGAGAGATTGTGGGTCCCTTAGCAGAGCCTGTATGTCTTCATCTAGTAGTTGTTCTGCATAAAATAGACTTGGATCCAAAGCATCTGTTGATGTTGCAAAATGGATGTAACATCATTCTTGATAAGGCATCGGCGACGATGATTTCTGGTCCAGTGACATATCGTATGTCGGTGGTGAAGGCTGACACAAAGTCCCTTCTCTGCTGGTGTTGCTGAGGGGTATAACGACCCATTTACCCCTTGGGAGCTGCGAGCAGCTCTAGCACAGGCCTGGGATACTGCCCCCGGTCCTGATAACATCCATTACCAATTGCTACGGCATCTTCCTGAGAATGGTCTTTCCTACGTCCTTGAGGTTTTTAATTATATTTGGCAGCAGCACGACATCCCTGTAGGCTGGCGGGAGGCTATCATCATTCCCCTCCCAAAACCTGGAAAGGATAGTACCCTGCCCACAAATTACAGGCCCATATCTTTGACGAGCTGTCTTTGTAAAACCATGGAACGCATGGTTAACTGGCGCTTGGTGTGGTATTTGGAACGAAACAACTTTCTCTCCAATGCCCAATGTGGCTTCCATGCAGGCAGGTCTCCGGTGGATCATTTGATCTCACTGGAGACAGCAGTACGTGAGGCCTTTCTCCACAGACAGCACTTGGCGGCTATCTTCTTTGATGTGGAGAAGGCGTATGATACCACAAGGTGCTATGGCATATTTGAGACCTTGCACCAGTGGGGGCTCAGGGGTAATTTGCCCCTCTTCCTCCATAGTTTTTTATCCAACCGGACCTTCAGAGTGCGTGTGGGTAACACCTACTCCTCTGCCTGTTTGCAGGAGAATGGTGTCACACAGGGGAGCATCCTCAGTGTGACGCTCTTTGCTGTTGCGGTGAACGGTTTTCTCTCCTCCATTCACCCCCCCTCCCGCTACAACCATCCCTATTTGTGGACGACATTTCCATCTGGTACCGGGGTGCCACAATGCATGGCATTGAGTGTCAGCTGCAACTGGAACTCAATAGTGCCAATGAGTTCGCCACGTCACGTGGCTATAAATTCTCCCCTGAGAAAACAACAGTCATGCACTTCTGTTGTAAGCGAGGGCTTCATCCTGAGCCTCAGCCTACCCTGAATGGGCACCTCCTCCCAGTTGTAGAGGCAGCCCGGTTTCTTGGTCTCCGGTTTGACAGCCATCTGAAATGGGTCCCACAATTGAAGGAGCTCAGGGCTAAGTGCCTTCGCTCCCTTAATATTCTGCGGTGCCTGCAGGGAACTGGTTTTGGGGCAGATCGAACAGTGATGCTTCGATTATACCGATCACTCGTTCGATCAAGACTCGACTAGGGCTGTAGTGTTTATGGCCTGGCCACTCCATCTACTCTCCGGATGCTGGACAGTGTTCATCATGCTGGCATCCGGTTGTCCATTGAGGCTTTCCGCACAAGTCCCATGCTCAGCCTTTATGCTGAATCTGGTGAGCCGCCACTGACTGTAAGGTGGCAGTGCTAAGCAGCTGCATATATTTTGCGGCTGAAAGGTCAGCCACAGCACCCTACACACCCAGTCGTTTTTAGTCGCACTCTGTGATGACCATTCGAACGCCGGCCAGGGGTTCCCCCTCCATTTGGCATGCGGTGGATGGATGGTCTCACTGGCCTGGGTGTGACCCTGCCTAGGGTGCAGCCTGTACTACCGGCCTCTGTGCCGCCCTGGACAGTACCTCAGCCGATTTATTAAATTGACACTCACTGCTTTCCCCAAAGCCAGTACCGATAGGTCAGTGTACCAGCAAGAGTTTGGACGCCTCTCTCTGACCTATCGTGGCCATGTTTTTGTTTACACAGATGGGTCAAAGGATGGCACCTCAGTGGGTTGGTCAGTCTTTACAACTGGTCATCTCATAGGGGGCCACCTTCCAGGCATCACCAGTGTCTTAACTGCAGAGCTTACTGCTCTGCACAGGGCACTGGAACTCATCCAATTTTTGAACCACTGACACTTTGTGTTTGCGACTGACTCCCTATCCTCCCTACAGCTATTGCACACCCTGTATAGCAGGAATACCATCGTCCAGGGAGTGCACAGTTTGCTGCTCATGATTCATCAGCAGGGCAAGACAGTTTTGTTTATGTGGGTCCCGGGGCATGTTGGTGTAGTAGAAGGCTGCTAATATGTATTAGAAGGCTGCTAATATGTATTAGAAGTTAAAATAAAGATGATTTTTACTTCACTTAAATTCTGTATGTTCGTTTATCCGATATTTTGTGTATTTCAACAGAGACGAATATATATTTCAAGATGAACGACGAAATATATAGATTTAATATCCGAATGAGTAATTGTATAATTGAATAAAATGTGAAGAAATGCGGATAATGCTAATGCTAACATGAAAAACTAATATAAAATATAAATTGAATATTTTAAAACTGGTTTGGGTAGACATAAATATTGTGCGTCTGATCATGAGACGATCTTTTGAAACTCTGTTTTGTTTTTTTCTAAAAATTTTTAAATTCAAAAATTTTGAATGTATTCCTTTTTTTTTGTTTTTTTTTTTAAAATTTTAAACATACGAAAAATGTCATGTGTGTGTGTGTGTGTGTTACATCAGCATGCGTTATGCACCTGCTGAAGAGCACATGCACTTCTACATTTGAAAATCTACTATGCTGACGTTGGTGAGGGGTGTCCTCAAAGTTCATAACATTTATTAACATAAGTTTTCTTTGGTGGTGTGACGGAAGTGGAGAGAGGTGTCTCCACATTGGCATCATGGGGAATGAGAGGGCTGATGCCCATGCCCGTCATGTGGCCCACCTACCAGATGTACCTGACACTACTATCCCCTCCTCTGATGCTCTCCCGATGGTGTGGTTGGCTGTCCATGGGTAATGGCAGTCCCAGTGGTTTGCAGAGACCACCAACAAACTCCGCACCCTGAAGGACACCCCATTGCACTGGGCGTCCTCATGCCGCCTGTAACAGAGGGAGGAGGTTGTGCTTGCTCGTCTGCGAATCGGTCAAACGTTCCTCACCCACTCCTACATATTATGGGGTGAGGATGAACCATGGTGTGACTGCTGTTGGGAGCCTCCCGCAGTGGCACACATCTTCAGTTACTGTGAGAGATACCGTGAACTTAAATACCGACTGGGGGTCAGTCCAGAGCGGAGTTGAGAGCTCTCTCGTATTTGTGAAAGAGGCTGGCCTCTTTCACAAAATCTAATACATATGTTTTTGCGTTTTCCTTTTGTGTGTTTTGGCTTTTGCCTCTTTATGTTTGTATCCGTTTTGGCTTTTGCTTTTTATCTCTCTGTTTGTTTGGCTTTTGCCTGTTTTCTCTTTGTCCTTTTTTGGCTTTTGCCTTGTTTGTATTTTTGTCTTTTTAGGCTTTTCCCTACTTTTTTGTGTTTGTTGTTGGCCTTTGCCCTTACTTTTTGTTTGTTATTTGTTTGGCTGTTGCCTTTTGTTTTGTTAATTTTATTGGGCTTTTGCCCTTATTTATTTTCACCATGGTGGGATGGGCACTTACACCCCCCCACCATGGTGATTGTCTTTCTGGGCCCTAATGACCATTGAAGTTGATGGGTCCTAAAACACGAACGAATGAACAAACGAACACAAAGTCTAAATGGTGGGCTTCCCTTGGAGAGTGCTTGTCAAAGCTGGTATGCATCACGAAGGTGAGAGGTTTGTGATCTGTAAAAATGGTGAAGTGTCGTCCTTCAAGGAAATATCGGAAATGTTTGATCGATAGGTAAACAGCTAATAATTCTCTTCCGAAGGTACTATAATTCCTCTCAGCTGTTCGGAATTTTCGTGAGAAAAACCCTAAGGGTTGCCATTCGTTATTGATAAACTGTTGGAGCACTGCACCTGCAGCTGTACTTGATGAATCCGTGAAAAGTACAATTTTGGCATCAGGTGATGTGTCCTGGTGTCGAAAGTTGTACTTAATGTAAGAGGGCTTCTGTGGCTTTCTGGAAGGCTGTTTTGTTAGTTCTGCCTGTCAACTAGTCATGTAAGGGGTGTAACAGTTCAGCGCAGTGTGGGATAAAGCGGTGATAAAAATTGATTAGTCCAAGGAAACGTCATAGTGATCGTTTTGACTTGGGCCCCGGAAATTTTTTATGCAGTCCACGTTTTTTGGCAAAAAAGCTATTCCGTTGTGTGATACTGTTTGTCCTAGGAACTCTAACGAAGAAATGCCAAACACACACTTTGAGATGTTGATTATTAGGAGGAACTGACGAAATCGTTCGAACACTTTCCGTAAATGACGTTCATGTTCGAAGTCATCGCTGCTGCTAACCAGTGTGTCGTCTATATAGGTGAATACGAATGGTAGATCTGCGAGTACCATATCTATGAAGCATTGAAACGTTTGTGCAGCATTCCGGATTCAAAACAGCATTCTGGTATATTCGTAGAGCCCGAACGGCATTCTGGTATATTCGTAGAGCCCGAACGGCATCTGGTATATTCGTAGAGCCCGAACGGCATTGTTATGGCTGTCTTGGGAATATCTTTGAGTACTACTGGGATCTGGTGATAGACATTGACCAGATCAATTATGGGGAAAATGCATTTGCCATGCAACTGTGATGTAAAATCTTTAATATGGGGTAGTGGGTACCTGTCAGGGATGGTGCATGCATTGAGTGCTGGGAAGTCTCCTATGATGCACCACTTGTCATTTTTGTTTACCAAGTGGAGCAGACTTGACCAAGGGCTTGATGGAGGTCACAGGTAGCCGAGATGTCTGAACTCTTCCTTGGCTACCCTGAGCTTCGCAGGGTCCAGTTGCCTAGTCTTGGCATGCACTGGTGGTCCGTTGGTGGTGATGATGTGGTGAACCACCGGGTGTGTTACCTGAGCAGGTGACAGTCATGGTATGGTGATGTCTGTAACTTCTTGTAATATGTTTTGGTATTTACTGTTTGTGTCAGGGCAAATACTATGTAACCTTTAGTATGAGGGGAGGGGACGTACCCAAGTACCTGGAACTTCTAACACAGTGATACGGTCCTGGAGGTGGTGACGCCCCATGTCTACCACTAAGTTTTAATGGGCTAAAAAATCAGCCCCTAAAATAGCATGAGTGCTATCAGCAATTATGAAGGCCCATGGAAATGATCGCCTTAGTCCAAGGTCTATGTCGAGCTGATACAGCCCAAAGGTATTAATGATGGTGTGATTGGCAGCGTAAATTTTGAGTTCACTATTGTTTATTAAGTGGGGTTTACGTTGTTCTTAGGTAGAACACTAAATTCCGCACACATGTGCAGACTAAAAAATTACAAGAGTTGGTATGGTCGCATACAAAAAAAGGTGGCTACTACCATTGCATAGGTCGTCTTCCACCTTTAAAGGCGATAGACTTACTAGTTTCCCCATTTTTCAGTACATGGGGACACGCATTTTCGTGCGTTGACCCCAAATGTTCGATGATACCAACACTGGATGTTGGGTGTTGTTGTAATGTTGTGAACATCTTGAACTAGGTGTGCCTTTGATGTGGAGCAGGACCTAGATCTTGAAAGATGGCAGCCATCATGAGAAAGTGCCCGGATCTTATGTGACAGTTGGTCTAGTTGTTTGGTTAATCCATCTCTTTTCTCGTTGAGTTGTTGGTAGTTACACTGTTTTATGTAAGGATTATTTGTTGTGGATGTATCTGGGTTTGTGAATGTAGTTTCTGCATTCAGTTGAAGTATACCAGGTTCTAGTGCTTCTAAAATCTTGTCTGCTGCTTCAGCAAAAGCTTCCAGTGGAGAGGTTTGGTCAACTGTCACTAGAATGATCCTAATTTGTCTAGGTAAATGTGACTAAAAAGTTCGCATAGTAGAGGAGTATTTTCAGGAGTGGATACCATACTTCCGACCAGCTGTTGTACATGGCGTAACAGCTGGGTCGGTTTCCAGTCTCCTAATTGTAGATTATGTAGTAATTGTTGCAACCGTTGTTGTTGGGTAGGCGAGCTGCATTGCATTACAGCGTTCTTGAGAGCCTCATATGCTTCGGTAGGGGGGCCTCGATATAAGCTATCGGACCTCTGCTATAATTTCTGGAGGTAACGTGTCTATTGTTAGGTCAATTTTGCACATATCACTCCTAATTTGATAGGCCCCGAAACGATGTCCGATGGTCACGAACCATGTTTCAGGGTCTTGTGACCAGAAGAGGGGCAACTTGAAATATTTAATGTTATGTTGTTGGACTACATTCACATTGGTTTCTCCATTCACAAGTTCTGGTATCGGCATACTGTTTCCAAATTCCAAAGCTAGGAATTGGCTAGGACCTTCCATTTTAACTAGACCTATCCATAATAATTAAAGAATGTGTGTCCTACCATCTGTGTAGAGACTTAACTTAGTCAACCTCAGATGATAATTCAAGATGATAACCACTGGATGATAAATATGTTGCAGAGATGAAGTTGAGATGTTGAATTGTGTTGCACTAACGTTTGCACACAAAATATAAAAACAAATGAAATATATCCCGTGTATGTGTTTGTGTTAAAGTCTTCCTGATTTATGATTAATGTATGATGTAATAAGCATTGATTTATCAATTGATCCAGTTGTTTTCTAGTTACAAAAATCTACATTGTATGTGTTGCACGTTTGTTGCACTTAAACACTGCAGCCTCTCGATGATCACGTCCGGGTCATCAATTTGTTGCATGTTTGTAACGGAAGAAAAGATTCTTGTGGATTAATCATCATCATCATCATCATACCCTTCTCCAGCACAAAACTGGGTCGGGTCTGCGGGTTCCAATCCTCCACCCCTGTCGTTCCCTGACCAGGCCCCCATCTACCCCACACACACCCATGTCCTTCTGTCCCATGATGGACCTAACCACCTCCTCCTCTCCCCTTCGCATCACATGCCCATACCACCTCAATCTGTTTTCCCTCATCTTCTCTGCGATGTCTCCCACCCCCAGACTACCTCTAACATGGTCGTTTCGGATCCTGTCAGCTCATGACACCTCACTCATGAACCAACACTCACACTCACAGACCAACACTCTGAGCCATACAGCATAGCTGGCCTAACCACAGTTCTGTAAACTTTGCCTTTTAGCTTTATAGGAACCCAGCGGTCACACAGGACTCCACTTGCCTGTCTCCATTTCAGCCAACCTGCCTTAATCCTACTAGACACATCTGAGTCTATTTCCCCATTTCCTTGGAACACTGATCCCAATTATCTAAACTTCTGCACTACTGGTATCACCTCATCTCCTGAGCATACCTCCCCTTCTGACCCCTGACCACTCCAGTTAAAAGCTAGGAATTCTGCCTTTTTCATATTCACCTTCAGGCCCCCCTTTCCCATTGCTACCTGGATGTCTTGTAGGCCCTTTTGGGCCTCCTCATTGGACTCTGCAGGCTTTCCCACATCGTCAGCAAATATCAAGCACTGGGGGGCCCATTCCCCCACTCCCATCATCAGCTCATCCATGACTAGAGTAAATAAGTATGGGCTCAGTGCTGACCCTTGGTGTACAAACACCTGCACTTTGAAGCTTTTTGTGTTACCCCAAGCTGTCCTCACCCTAGTGATAGAGCCATCATACATATCCTGCACTATTCTTAGCACATTCCATACTACCTGTCTAGGCATGCTATCATAAGCCTTCTCTAGGTCAATGAATATTGCATGGAGGTCCTTCTTTGCTGCCCTATACTTTTCTATCATCTGCCTTAGGATAAATATTGGCTCCATTGTAGACCTACCAGGCATAAACCCAAATTGATTTCCCTGCACCATAGTACATTTTCTGAGGTCGCCTTCAATGACTCTTTCCCACAGCTTCATAGAGTGACTCATTAGCTTGATGCCTCTATAGTTTCCACAATCCTGGGCATCACCTTTGCCCTTGAACAGTGGAACTATCCAGCTCACCCTCCATGCTGATGGCATTCTGTCTCCACTTGCTACCTTATTGAAGAGCTTTGTTAGCCCTGTTACTCATGTGGCCCCTAGGGTATGCCAAACCACCATGGAAACCTTATCTGGGCCTACTGCTTTGCATCCTTTCATCTTTTGGAGGGCCCCAACTATTTCTTCTTCTGTCACCCGATCGACTGCCTCTGGGGTGCTTGGTGGCTCTCAACAATCCTTTCCTGGTTGGCAGCATTTAAGAGGCCATGATAGTACTCCTCCCACCTCCTGGTTATTTCTGCTGGTTGAAAAAGGACTCTACCACTGCTATCGTTGACTGCTATGGCCCTGGTAATGTCCTTACTTGTTTGATCCCTGGTCCTGGCCAGTCTAAAAATGTTTTTCTTACCTTCTTTTGTCCCTAACTCGTCATCTAGTTCCTCATACTTGTGATGTTTGGCCAGGGCAATTGTCCTCCTAGCATTTTTCCTTGCTTGAATAAAGACAGTCTTTGATTCCTGGTCTCCCATGTCCTGCCACCTATGGAATGCCACCTTTTTAAGTTTGATGTCTGCTTCCACCTCCTCATTCCACCACCATGACCACCTACCCTGAGGACTGCCTCCTACTCTTGCCATACCAAACATCATCTTTCCACATCTCCTGATTTTCATCGCAACCCTGTCCCACATAACTAGTAACTAGTTCTCCCTTCCATGCATGCCTCCTGACTGCCCCCTTAATTTGCATCTCCAGCATGAGCAACTTATGCCCACTGGCTTTCTGGAAATCTTCACTGGGAAGTGCCCAGCAATCTCGGATCTCTGCCCTATGTTGCTGCTCTATCATGAAAAATTCTATTTGGCACCTGCCCTGTGTGTAATGAAAGGTGATGAGGTGCTTTTCATTCTTTATGAACCATGTATTGGCTAACACAAGGCTGTGTGCTTGGGATGACTCCAGGACTTTCTGGCCAGCATGGCTGACCAGGCCATGCCCACATCCCCCATGGACCTCTTCATATCCTAACCCATCCTTACCCACATGGCCATTGAAGTCCCCCCAATGATTAGGTGTTCAGTTCCCATGCTCTGGCAGATCCTGCCCTTCACTATCTGAACCTCTCTATCAAAAACCTTCCAAAACTCATCTCTTATTGTGTCACCCAGGCCTGGGGGGGCATATGCACTGATAAGGTGGAGCCCAATGCCCTGCAAGACTACTGTTACTACTATCAACCTACTGTTGAAGCACTTGACTGCTATAATCCCCTGCTGTAACTCATTGTTCAGTATAACCCCCACCCCATTTCACCCCTCTTCACAGCCAGTAAAAAAGAGTTTATACCCTTCTCCCAGTGCCCTGGATCGATTTCCCTTCCATCTGGTCTCCTGTAAGAAAGCTATGCTAATGTGTCTAAGCTTATGGGTATCCACCACGTTCCAGGTCCCCAACCTCAGTTTAACCCCTTTAGTATGCATGAATTTTGGAACCCACAGCATTAGTGACAGGGCTACCTGTGGGGGGTGCCATTCTACCCTGCAGGAGACACTTATTAATGGTTGTAGCATTGCCAAGTGGGCAGAGGTCTGATACCCACCTGACAGTGACCCTTTTACAACTTACAACTTAATTTTTTTTAAACTTAATTTTAAGTGCTAGTAAATAAATACATAAAATGGAATAAATAGTTATAGTAATACTTCAATTTACCACTATCCACTAAGCAATGCAAAAATGAAAAATAATAAATAACATATAAAAATAAAATGGTCGATTTTTGCTGTGGGCAATTCGCACACCAGCTCCAGCACAGCATGACCTCTACCAGAGCAGACGACACATGCACTGCTGCAAAGGATGGTGGGACTGGTAGACGCAGCATGAGGTTAGGCTTAAAAGCCAACCTCACAACCAGCTCATCACACCGTTTGCAGCACCCAAAAGCCCAAGCCCTACCTGGACCTTGAATACTTTGATGTTTGCCTTGAAAAGGCGGTTGCAAGTTGAAAGTTTTCTTGGAAGTTTTCTTCAAAACAGCCAAAAATCAGTCGAACACGAAAGGCACACGTACTGTACGTACGCATACCTAATTCATTTCCATTTATATCGCCAACTGGAGGCCGTGTTGTTGTGTTCTTATTACTTCCAAGGTGTACCCAATTAATTTTACAGAAGTAGTTTGTATCAATTTTATATATTAATTTAATTAAATATATATGCAATAACTGGATAATAATATATTCATTTAAAATATTTCAAGGAAGTAGATAAAATAACATTAATGTTGATAAAACAGGAGCGCAAGAATTTTACATCTGAACTATGCAGTGACTATGTCCGAAGTCTGATTATTCTAATATTTTAAATTTGAAATTAAAATGTTTTAACAAAAACAGAATTTGCAGGCTGTCATAAAATTGAACAAATCAAATATTCAAAGTGTTAAAACATTCAATCATGAAAGGTACAAAATAGAAGTATGTGTCCTGTAAATGCTGAAGAACAGCATGTGAAAGTGGAGGATGATGGGACTTACATGAAACCTCCACACTAGGATTAGCTGTACACATAGTGCCCATGGATTATACGCGAAACATAGGGTCATTTAGTGGGGACTATATGCAAGGGCAGACTATATATATGGGTGTGGACTATAAATGAAACCCAGGATTCTCAATGAAAACTGCTCTTCCTTTTCTGAACATTTTATTACACTTAACAACTCGATTTTACACAGTACGTTCTTATTTATATGATAATGCAATATAAAATCTTTCACATTTCAATTTCATCATCAGCACAATCTGACATTTCATGTTCAAATTCATTTGATCCCATTCCTCCTCCAAGTTGTGCCACTGGCTACAGTAGGAATTTTAAAGTGTGGACTATACATGAGTGTGGGCTATATTTGAAACATACCCATCACTAATGCGGACTATATACGGGTGTGGACTGTATTTGAGGTGCGGACTTTATGTGAGATTTTATGGTATATATATTTCTTGATTTTCTGGAAAGCCTGTTATTGTTCATATTGATTAATACATTAAGTTTAGTATGTAAGGAGATAACTGAAAGAGACCTGAAAATGGAAATAGAATTTTGATATAGGCCACAAGAATATGCTAAATATTGATCAGGAGACTGAGCTGTCAATGACAGTCAAGGACATGGCGGATGCTGGATTTGCTCCTACACCAAAGCAAGTGCTTAGTATTGCTGTAGAATATGCCGAGGCCAATCAGATAAAAGATCATAACTATTATTTACAAACATCTCCAGCCAAACAGCATCAGAACTTAATATGGCAGCCTAAAAGGCATTGGCTTAAGCATTTCATGGATCGAAACAAGTTTTCAAGAAAGCATACTAAAGGAATGCATGTTGGAAGATTTAATAATATTAAAAACCATTCCTTATTAATGGTTTCTATGAACTGTTGGGTGATCAAATTAAGACACTGAATTTGGCAGATCGACCAGAGTTCATCCTCAGATCCCAACAAAATAGAAACTGTTTCTTGGAAAGGCCAAAGGGTTTAAAAAAGGTTGTTGCTGGAACTAACAGGGAGAACGTTACTGTTCTTGCTGCCTGCAATGCAGCCAAAGAAGCTTTGCCATCCTTAATTGTGTACTCTTTTGAAGCAGCCAACCATTGTTCCATACCACCAGAATGGGCAGGTGATCAGCAGTTTACAATCCCTGGCACCTGGTATGGGTTAAGTATAAGGTATGGATGACAACAGAAGTATTTAGCAGTTAGTTTAATGAATTTGCTAACAAAGTTCCACAGAGGCCATTACTGCTAATTCTGGATGGTCACAATGCTCATTTGAGAATCGAGACATGAAGAAAAGCAACAGGAGAAGCAATTACAATAATCAAACTTTCTTTACACACAACTGCTAAGTTACACGTCTTCATATATAGTCGTTTTTGGACCACTTAAAACTTACTGGGCTGATCAAATGAACAACTAGATATATGCAATGGGTTTTCCAATAAAAGCAATGACAAAGAAACAGTCTGCAAACAATTTGTCTGTGATGTGGGAAAAGGGACTTTCACCAGAAAATATAAAAAGTGGATTTTCATCAGTTGGCATATATATCCATTCAATCATGAAACATATGACAAGTCTATTTTTGATGTGGCCTTAGTACAAAAGCATAACAAGTGGTGAGGGCAAGGATGCCCAGATGAAATGGATAATGAAGAACCTCATGTTGAAGTTGAAGATTTGGCATCTTTCATTGACCTACCTCAGCCACCCCCTCTATTATATGAAAATGGAAAATCAAGAAGAGGACTGTGGATTTGGATTGATGATGAAAATGCCAGTCTCAATTCATGTTCCCAATGTGCTCTATCCTCCAAAAGATGTTTGGGCATTGTTGGTTCACGATTCAATGCATGTCCAGTCCATTAAGGTGGTGTAAGAAAGAAAAGGTCCAGAGTTTATATGAATGTGTCAGTTATGACACAAGAAGATATAGAAAAGGCATCCATTCTTGAGAACATGCCAAAACATCAAGTGCCTTAACATAAAAGCAATAAAAATCTAGTGTTTCATCAGAGAGTGGAAATGATGATTCAGAAAGTGAAGATAACAATTGCTGTGGTGAAGATGATTAATTAGGAAAATCATTGTCCACCATTCAAAAACAACTTAATGATGACAACTGGGAACAGAAACTTGGTCGAAACGTTTTAAACGTTGCTCTTTGACACACCAAGAAAATTCTACATTGGCTGCTTAAACAAGGTATTCTGCAATGATGAAAATGAGCCAGTTCACAGGCATCATTCAGATTTTAGAATTTAGAGGAGATGGTGGTTTTATCAGTAAGCCCAGCATCAGTTCCCAACTGAGAACATTTTCTATGGTCCAATTCAAAATGAACTTGCAGCTTCAAATTCAATTTCAATTGAACCTAATGTGTACAAGGAGATCATTTCCAACTGGAAGAAATTTTGTGATGTATATGGGCATTAATGTATTTATAATAACTTGTGTCTAGTGCAATCCTGTTGTATGAATGAATTGTTGGTTTGGGCTACAAGTTTCTTTGAAATCCATTAGTAGTCATTTCAAGATGCATGATAATTAATAAAATTATTTCGGAATAATAAAATTAATTCGCATAACTCTGAAATAACAAATTAAAATGAATGTACAACTGCATAAAAAAAGTTTGTTGATGTTAAAGAAAATAGGTTTCTTTGTTAATTTGACCTTGGTTAATTTAATATTCATAATTTTATATGGGGTCTCTGGTGACCCCATGCACCCAATTGTGTGATTTTCTCAGTGTACCTACTTAAGGGTTAAAATACTCATTCCAAGGCCTGCTTAGAAAACAATGTTAATGGGCAGATGAATTTCTTTTTTACCAGATGAATATTACGAAATGTCAACATGAAAAGTATTGCATATCAACATGAGAAATAAATTCATGAAAAGCATTGCCTAAATTGAAAGCTTCCAGTTAAAATAATGACAAATAAATTATTCCAACACCTGTAATATCCCAGGAATATGTGCAGCAGGCACTGGAACGAGTGCCTGCTGCACATTTATCTGTTACACATTTATCTGTGCCACATTTTATCTGTTAAGAATGACGAAATAATTCTGACAGTTAAATCAACACCACCTTAATAACAACACCTTATCACTAAGCAGATGATTTCCTAGGGACATAGACATAGAAGGCAAAAAACTGTTGTGTTGCTCTATCTGCTAAAACACGTGGTACAGGATTACCACATTTTCAGTGATTTACTTTTTAATTTTATTTTAACCCTTAACTGTGCTGGTGGGGTCCAAAAGACCCCAATGAATTTTATTGTTTTCTATAATGTGTGTTTTTGCAGTTAAAATTTCACAAAGTTTTTTGTATTCCTTCTAAGAGGTACCTAGTATTGAATGGGTAACTTGGGGCAAAAGTCCACACTATATCTTAAACAAAAGGTTCTCCAATAAAATACCCCAAATATACTGAAGCACAGGCACTTGTGTAATTTAGCAGGTACAACACACTTGAACAATTTAAAGCATACTATAAAGTGTGTACTTAAAAGTGTGCTACCAAATTTCTTGAAGTGTGCTTAAAAGTGTACCATTACAGCATTATAGCAGGGATTCCTTCACTGTATACAATTAGCATCATAAATACCAATTAGTTTATTAAAGCAATGTAAATGATAATAAAGAAAAGGAGAAAAAAGGCCATCAAAGAATATATTTTAAACGTCACTTTTTCCCCCACCTTAGCTAAGGTTTCTCTGATAAGAGTACAATAATCACATTCACAAATATCTTCCTATTAAATATATATAGTCTACCTAAATGATATAGTCACCAATTTGAAACATTAATAATAATAAAAATCAATATGTTTATAGAATAAACAAAGAAATGGGGTAATCTTTTCTGTAGAGTTGGAGTTTTTATTGTCTGAATCCCATATGTTTACCATATCCCATATCTTTTTTCCTTCTCTGCTTCTTAATCCTTCTGATGGTTGGATAACTTCTCCTATACATTCTTGTGATAGAGACTTCAACTAGATATAAAGGAAAAATTTTTCCCTACCTCGGTGCTTCACTGTATGGATGTGGTGGCTCGCAGCATTGGTCGGTATCCCTGGGTTACAAGATGGCTGCATCATGCTGATTTTACCGGTATGTAGTCTTTATTTGATTTTTTTTATCTTCTTTTAGTTGGTTGCTTTGTAGGCGTTGATGGAAGGATAGTGTTGTCCTTTATTCTGTCCTTTAGTCTTTATTGCTTTTTCTTGCAATTTTAGTGTTATGCAGATCATCATCATACCCTTATCCCACCTGCAGCAGGGTCGGGGCTGCGTCCAGCCCTCCACTCCCTTTTGCTTCCCACCATGTCCCTGTCCACCCCACACACTGCCATGCTCCCAGGTCTGCTTTGGTCTCCCCTACCTCGTGTGCTACCAACCACCTGCATTCCTGAGATACACCTGTAGTTCCTCCCCCCTCTTCTCATGACATGTCCATACCACCTCAGCCTATTCTCCCTCATCTTTTCAGCGATGTCCACCACCCCCAAACTACCTCTAACATGCGTATTCCTGATTCTATCAGCTCTACACACGCCACTCATATATCACAGCAATTTTAGTGTCACACACACGTTCATAATTTTGTCCAAGTGTATCCAAGGTCGTAGAGTCACCAATAATCAGCTGATTCTTGCTCAGTAAGTGTTCTTTTTTTGTAGTGTTGATTTCTTCAGAAGTTGTGAGTGTTCTTTTCTTTTCTCTTTGTTAAATTCCTATCACACTTGCTGCCACATGTCTCTGGTTATGATTGTAGTTTAGTTATTATGTTGAATGCAAATAAATCCATGTGTCTCCCAGCTTGTTGTTTTTAGTTCTGCCACTTCCTAAGTTGTTAAATCTATTTATAATTTTACTAACACAACACAATATTCAAAATACATAGGTAACCCAACCCAGGATTGGTATTTGTCTGTCAGGTATGTGCATGGGATATGTTTACCTATTGTTCAAATCTGGGAGTTCTATTTGCCTACATTGTTATGTGTTTGTTCTTTGGCACTTGTGTAGTTTAGCGGGTACAGCAAACTTGAACGATTTAAAGCGTACTACAAAGTGTGGACTTAAAAGTGTGCTTGAAAGTGTAGAGATACAAGTGTACCATGTTATACAGCAAAGTCATACAAGAAATTGTCAGCAAAGTAATACAAACGTAATAAAAACGGACAGTGATAAAAATATTGGTAAATGCAGAATTTTTAACGATTTCTATTACCATGACAACAAGTATTTTGATCAATCTCCGTTTTTATTAACAATTTTTCGATACGCTTTCCCTTTTACCTGGTTTTCTATTTTGTACGTTCTATTTCACACCTTCCATTTTACCCAGTTACTAAGTTTACCTGGCGATTGAGGTGAAAGATGCAAGCAATGAATTATCTTTGGTAAAGTACTTTTACAATGATCTCTACTTTAGGTCTTTCGGTTCTTCGGCCTTCTCGCCTTTGGCTCAAAGGCCTCCACCCCACGAACAAGATACATATTGATCCTGCGAATGATCTCATGTAGCCAGGAATATCCCATTTGTACGAATCTCACTTTTCTAGGCACAGAAAAATCTCTGAATTGCTTTCTGCCCTGAAAATAATGTTTAGTCATAAAAATACTTGTTTTCGTCTATAATTTTGGGTATACCTAATTTTGCCCTAAAACCCCAAACGAACCTAATGGTTAAGTTCAAAATACAACAACCGAGTAAAAGGGAAAGCGTAGCCTGATTTTTAATTTTATTAATAATTAACCTTTCCCCTTATTTCTATCACTGTACGTTGTTATTAAATTTGTATTACTTTGCTGACAATTTCTTGTATGACTTTGCAGTATAACATGGTACACTTTTAAGCACACTTCAAGAAATTTGGTAACACACTTTTAAGTACACACTTTGTAGTATGCTTATCGTTCAAGTGTGCTGTACCCGCTAAACTACACAAGTGCTAAACATCCTATTTGTACCCACCAATTGAAAAACAATGACTGGAACGACTGTATCCATTCTCAGTTTATCAGTTATTCAGTTAATACTTCAAAACATTAACATGTGCAATACAAGGTTACTATAGATAAAGTTGGCCATTCAGAGCGTTAGCCAATCAAATTTATTTATGCCTCTGACGTCACCACAGGAGCACTCGCTGGTAATATACCATAGAGCGAGCATACTAATTATTAAAATTTACACATTTAAGACAAGAAACAGCATTTTATCACCAATAAAATTGAATCAGTACACAAATGA
This sequence comes from Trigoniulus corallinus, assembly GCA_013389805.1. NCBI lineage: Eukaryota > Metazoa > Arthropoda > Diplopoda > Spirobolida > Trigoniulidae > Trigoniulus > Trigoniulus corallinus. Next base: position 2,169,303 of record JAAFCE010009111.1, read on the forward strand.
AACATAAACAGAGTCCTGTGTGATAGAAAGGTTTCAATCAAGTTGTAAGGGAAGTTTTACTGGGCAGTAGTTAGACCAGCTGTGCTATACTGTACAGCGGGGGTTACACACGCTCAGTCTGGCATCAGTTCAGTCCACGATCTTGATCAAGAATAGACTGATGACAAACTGATGGATTGATGGGGGACATTACACAATCAGTCAGACTGACCATCAGTCTCCTCAAAAACCGTGATTGCACAAAAGAAACGATGGATTGCAATAAGGAAAAAGCTTGTATTGCAGTTATAATAGGTTTAGTAACAAGTGGTTAAAGACAACGTTGGACCAGTGGCAGATCCATATGGGGAGCAATGCAGCAATTACTCCACCCTCAATGCCCCAACTGGTGTGAAGCCATTTTTGACAAAGCAAGATACATGCATGAAGAAGATACCTTGCTAGTGAGATTTTTCATGCTAGACCCATAAGCCTAGATCTCCACCAGCACCCAGGCAACACCTTTGCCTTCTAAACCCATTCCAGCTGCTCCACCCCTGGACCTCTTCCAATGTGGTGGTTCTGCACTGCACATGCCAGTATCACATGTCTGACGTCCTCCATTTGATCCCTACAGCCCTCCTCTCCACCTGTGATCTTTGCCATCCTCTGTTTCTTCTCCAGTGACCCAGCTTTTGCCCAAAACAGAAGGGAACCCTCCCACATATTGTTTCACATATATTGTATTCGTATAAGTCTTTCTCTTGTTGTACAGGCATTGTTGCAGGCAGATATTGAGAGGCCCTAGGCTATTTCAATTTTCAGGCCCTTTTCAAGCCCGTTTCTTAAGTTTTGAAGCCTGCTAAATGTTGAGACTATAGGCTTCAGCCTAATGAGCATAGTGGTAAATCCAGCACTTAGTCCCAGATACTGTGGAGGGGTTAAAACGCATGTGTCTCCATTGCTGTCCAACCAGTGACTGACACCAGACTGATGAAAGGTGCACACACGATCAATCTGACGTCAGTCACCCACAGACTGACAAAAATTATCAAAAAATTTAAAAATCTGTCAATCCATTCCATCCGTCATCATGTTATACAATCAGTCTGGCATCATTCAGTCTGATCCAATTATGGATCAGAGAGTGTGGCAGTGAAGAAGAACAATGTCAATAGAATGCAAGTACCCAAGTTGTGAATGCTGCAGTACATGAGTGGGGTGTTGTGTGCTGTCAGAGTCCATAACAAGTACGTTAGAGGCAGCTTAGGGGTGGGAGACATTGCAGAGAAGATGAGAGAAAGGAGATTGAGGTGGTATGGGCATTTGATGAGAAGGGGGAGGAGGAACTCACAAGGTGTATTCTGAGGCAGTGGGTAGTGGGTGGCATCAGGTGTAGGGGGAGACCCAAGTGGACATGGGAGCAGGTTGTCCAGAGGGACATGATTGTGTGCAGGGTGGATGAGAGCCTGGTTGGTGATAGATGAGAGTGGAGGATTAGAACCCGCAGACCCGACCCTGCTGTAGGTGGGATAAGGGTGTGATGATGATATTAGAGGTAACCTAGGGGTGGGGAACATCGCTAAAAAAAGGAGAATAGGTTGAGGAGACGGGAGGAGGAAGGAGGAGGAAGAGGAGCTCATTAGATCCATTGCAGGAATGCAGGTGGTCAGAGGCACCTGGGGCAAGGGGAGACTGAAGTAAGTGTGGGAGCACGTCATGGATAGGGAAATGGTGGTGTGGGGGGTGGACGAGGACCTGATGGGGAATAGATGGCAGGGGAGGGCTAGAACCCACACACCCGATCATAATGATGACTATTCATTTAATCAGTAGTAAAATATGTTGGATTCAAATTCTTATATATTACTGAATCTACTTATGATCATTTTTTGCTTTTTTTTCCATATTTAAAATAATTAGAAAAACGATCACCTTTACCAATACACACTGTACTGCATATCTAAAGTATGCCTATTAATTATATTACTATTAATTTAATTGCTAGTAAATATATCAAATTTAATTTTTAATGTATTTTTCAATCTACCTACGATTATTTTTCCTATTTGTTCCCTTATTTAATACAAAATTCGGGAAACAATCGTTTTTGCAAAACCAGTTAAAATATATGAAAAGTATGCTCTTAAGCTACTACTTGCTCTCGCGATGACGTAGGGGGAAGAGTTAACCGGTGAAGAGCGAAATATTTAAATGAGGCTGAATGGCCAACCTTATCTACAGTAACCTTGGTGCAACAGGCCCCGGAAGGTGTATTTTTAACATCTGTAACCGACCGAAGCTCCGTGAATCGTCAGCAAGGAATGACGAAACCATTTGGGGCACTGAAATACACTTTTACCATCTCAGCGACCATTTAGACAAACAAATATTGCTGGATAGTGCTTACATATAGTGAATTGCGACAATTTACTTGCTCGTGTAAACTTAGCCTTAGACTTCTTGGAAATATTTAAATGCGGCTGAATGATCAATCTTATATACTGTATGGTAACTTTATATTTGGCTTATGTCATGGAACCACAACAGTAGAGAGTTTTCTGTTGCTGTCAACCGCTTACCGTAACGCATGTTAGCAGACGAAAATGCATCTGCGCATGCGTCCCAAAAAGTAAGCGTTTTTTTCTTCCCGTAGCTATGTGAACAGGGCTTCGTTGACGTTGTACGCAAACCAGATACTAGAATTTCTCACGCATGCGCGTGCCGCATTCTTGTATAAAAAATGGCGGCGATGGATATGGGGACCTTCACCAGTAGGTGCCGCCACTGTGCGTGCCCCACTCTGCGTAACGGAAAACTAAAACTCTTTTTAGGTTTTCTACCGAATTGCAATTTTCCCGTATTCAATACTGTATTTTCTATTCCTGTAACGGGAACACAAAACTCCCTATTAACAATTTCTCTTAGCGCCTGTAACAGACGTCATATTTTTCCGTCTGCTTGCATGCCAATTCTTTCCTGTCGCGTGCGACGGAACTAGGCATCACGTGACCGTTGTGAACGGAAGTTAGTGAGAAATGACGTCATTGAAGGAAATATGCCACGTCATTGGACAGTTCTGCTCTTGACAAAAGACTGCTTCTCTAGTAGAATACCTAGTTTTAAAGTGGTTGATGTATTGATTGCTTGAGAATATTTATGGTTAAATATATATTGCGTTAAAGTGCGTATCAGAAATACATTAAAGTGAATAAGATTATCGTGATATGTCCACAATGAACCCTGAATAGTAAGTATGAAAAAGCATTTTGACTACAATAAGTTGTAATCAGTAGGAGACTGGGAATTGTGAATACCTGCTGTAGGGTTTTGTTGGCAATACCTCCATTCCGTTCGTTTTATTCTTTAGTTAGGTAATTAATCAAAATGATATTGAATTTTGATGTTCTATATTAAACGATGTTCACCTGTAATTAATATTATTGGAGACGAAAAACAACCTTTCCGATTAAGTTAGCGTGCGTGTACGGAAGAAATAAGACATTTCAGGAAGTCGATAGTAACAATGGTGGATTGGGAGGCGTAGCTAACTACTAATCGTAGTTCATTTAATCGTACGATTCCGTTTCGTTAGTTGTGAAATTTTATGGTTAATATGTGATTTGTGTTAAAATTTTGTGCAGAATGTTGCATTATTATTTGTTTAAATATAAAACTCCGGAAGCTTAAGAGGTTATGATCCATTCCAAGAAGCTCTGGGAGATCAGCATAGAACTTGAGTGCAGGGAAAGTAATCTTAACTTCAAGGGTCTAAGTGATTCCGTCATTCGAAGCAGACGCTTCCTTGCGTTCGCTAAACGAGAGGCGAGACTTTCGTCGAAACGTTCGTATTCATGCTTTCTATGCAAAACCCTGTTCACACATTCGCGAATGTCGGGTCCCGCCCCCGTTTGACTCGCGACGAAAGACCGTTTGTAATACCGCATTTACACATTCGCGTATAAGACGAGTCGAATGAGGAGGCAAGACTTTCGTCGAAATGTTCGCTTTCCTACTTTGGATGAAGAATGACTGTTCATGCATTCGCCGAATGTCTCGCCTGATGGTCATTCTCCAATCGCCTCTTCGCTAGCGCCCTTGGATTCGTATTGTCTGGACAGCTGGTGATTCTTAAATCGCTTTAGGTCACTCGCGCCCTTTGACTCGTGTCAAAAAAACCCGCTTCCAACACGAGCGCCACGAATGGCGAGGCGTACCACGAGGTGAATGACGAATTTAGTGTTCACACATTCGTCGAACATGCTCGCTTCGCCACTCGCCTCGTCGCATTCGCGAATGTGTAAATGTGGTATTAGGCGAACACCATGAGTGGCGAAGCGATTGACGAATGCGGAGTTCACACGTTCGTCTTATACCGCATTTACACATTCGCGAATAAGACGAGTCGAATGACGAGGCGAGACTTTCGTCGAAATGTTCGCATTCATTCTTTGGATAAGGAATGACTGTTCACACATTCGCCGAATATCTCGTCAGATTGTCATTCTCCAATCACCTCGTCGCTAGCGCCCTTTGACTCGTATTGTCTCGACAGCTAGTCATTCTCAAATCGCCTCAGGTCACTCGCGCCCTTTGACTCGTGTGAAAAAAACCGCTTCCAACACGAGCGCCACGAATGGCGAGGCGAACCACGAGGTGAATGACGAATGTAGTGTTCACACATTCGTCGAACATGCTCGCCTCGCCACTCGCCTCGTCGTATTCGCGAATGTGTAAATGCGGCATAACAACTCGCCTGGCAGTTCCTCGCGAACGTGTAAATGGGGCATTACAAATACTCGGTGCTGGGCCTGTTTTTGGTATGTAATAATCGGCAATAATCTTTCATTTATTGTTATTTCGGTGTCCCAGCTGACGGTTTTTACGCTGGGCGTGGCTAAACAACAATTTTGCCTTTGGAACAATTCACCAACAATAGCAATTCAGTCAAATTCAGAAATAATTTGGGAGAATTTTTCGTACGCAGTGATCTCTATTTTGCATAAAGAAGGCTGCTTTCCACAGGTGGCGGGAGACAGGGGACCAGTAGTCAAAGACTGAATATAGTCTGACCAACTCCACTGCTAGAAGCATCATAGCCCTGGCCAAGCACCAGAAGTATGAGGCCCTCTATGAGCTTCTAGGGACAAAGGAAGTGGAGAGATGTTTTCAAACTTCGTCGAGGCAAGAGATAGGGCAGCTTCAGATATTGCCCGAGCCATATCAGTGAAGGATAGTGAGGTTAGGATCCTGCTCTCCCCACTGAGGGCAAAGAAGAGGTGGGAGGAGTACTTCCAGAACCTCTTGAATGTAATGGGGGGAGATGAGGACCTCTCCACCTGTCCTCCATCAGCAGCGGTAGTGGAGAATGCAACTGAGGAGGAAGTAGTCAAGATGAGGGCACTTAGTAAGATGAAAGGCCGAAAAGCTGTAAACCCAGACGGAATCCCAATTCAGGTGTGGCACAGCCTAGGGAGGACTGGTACCAGATGATTAGGGAAACTTTTCACTAAGATAGGTAGTGGAAATAAAATGCCATCCAAAAAGCGGGAAAGTTAGGTAATACCACTCTTCAAGGGCAAAGGGGTATAGAGGTATAAAGCTAATGAGCGACTGGAACGTTGCCTCCGGGATAGGACTAGTGTTCATGGTAATCAGTTTGGGTTTATGCCAGGTAGGTCCACAACGGAGCCAATCTCAAGTGAGGTCGAGAGCTCTCGACTGACTGCCAGTTGGCATCTCACTTCACAGTATCTCTCAGTGACTAAAGACGTGAGCCACTGTGAGAGGCTCCCAACAGCAGTCACACCACGGTTGATCCTTATCCCATAGTATGTAGGAGTGGGTGAGGAAAGTGTTACCAATTTGCAGCCGAGCAACCACAACCACCTCCCTCCGTGACTGGCGGGACGAGGACACCCATCGCACTGGAGTGTCCTTCATTGTAATGGGGTATTGTGGTAATGCTGTCTTTTAAGGGTCTAAATTATTGTGTAGTTTTTAGCAGACGACTCTTACTTCTTCCGATCCTGGAAGTATAGAAAATACATGGTGCAGGGTTGGTGTCACACGTGATCATAATTATCATTATGAAATTTTAAAAACAAAACGTTCTGAATTTTTTTGAACATTCAAAAAAAAATTAGAAGTCATATTTCATGTGAACGTTTTTCCACATGGTCATCACAACAGTGGCGGATCCACGGGGGGTGATTCGGGGTGATCACCCCCCCTGTGGCCAGGCCGAAGGCCTGGCTACTTTGGGAATTCGGACTGGCTGAAACTTACAATTTGCTTCAGAATCATAATACCCCCCCCCCCCCCCAACCCCCAACCCCCCCCCCCCCCCCCCGAGCCAGCCTCTGGATCCGCCCTTGCATCACAAGCGATCACAAACACATATTATCACATGCTATCACGATGAACACAACGTTCAGAATTTTTTGGGAACGTTACAAATAATCACAAGCAATTTGTGATTTGATGATAGTAACGATTGTGGATGACCACTTATAGTTGTGGCCTCGAAAAAAACGCATTTTTCACTTTTAGCCCCATATCTTTCTGTAAGTGTCCTTTTTACAAAAGTTTTTTGCTTTCTTTTATCATGGCTACATGTTGTACAGATATATCGGTCATCTGTTCATTGGTGATTCATTTTTTGGTATTGTTCAAAAAAGTAAAAGTATGGTGAAGATGCCCTCACAGCCTAGCTGTAGCACGACGCCACCTGGCGGGGCGTTGGTGCCGCATTCAAACCCTACGTAACTGACGTGGATCTTGAAACGACTACTACTGGTTTTTAAGAAAACTTGGAGCTTAAAACAAAAATTTATTCACACAACATCAAAATTGCATTAAACTCAAGTTATTATAATTGCATTAACGTGCATATGTCATAACGTCGAGGTGGTTAAATCTCCTTGTACACATTAGGTTGAATTAACATTACATATGAAGCTGCAAGATCATTGGAATTAGACCATAGAAAATGTTCTCTGCAGGAACAAATTCCATAGTGATGCTGGACTTACTGATAAAACGACCATCTCCTCTAAAGTCAAAAAATCTGAAAGTATGCCTGGGGAAGTGGTTCATTTTCATCCTGGAAAAAATGCCTTGCATCTTAGAAAAATTGCTGATCTTTGGTTTCTAAGCATGTGATGTCCCAGAAATTTTCAGTACCTTCATTCTTTCTGAATTAATAGGGAGATTTATTGCAACGTTTTTTGCAAGCGTACACTACACTATGCAGACGAATATTCAACTGCGCAAATGCGAACGCTGCATTGGTTAAACTGAGCATAGGTTTTGACTTTCGCTTTTCAGACGTATGCTCTGACCTACGTAAAAGTTGGCGCATGCGCTTGTCGCTACCTGATGTATGAAAATCTAGTTGTTTTTTTTTTAATTAATATCATTTTTTTTTTAATTAGATGGTATATTGAATTAACAGATATTTAGAAGTTGAGGGGGAGTTTGTTAAATCAATTTCAGCAATGCAGGTGGTCATCCATCTCTAAAGTCTTAAAATCTGAATGACGCCTGGGGAAGTGGTCATTTTCATCCTTGCAGAATACGTTCCTTCAGTGGCCAATGTAGAATTTTCTTGGCAGAAATTTTTTGAGGTACACACTTTTAAAATACAATTTTTATAAATATCAGGTTGAATTTTGAAAAACTTGCTGCATGGGCTTATGGCAAACTCTTTATTCCACAGTCTTTCAAATTTTGAAATACTTTGAAGATGGTTTTTTAGAGAACGTATTGTTCAATTAAGTACTGAGTTAGCCAGTCTTTCTGCACGAAGTGATGAAATTGCTAGGAAAGTGGATTCCTTGATTGTCATTTGTGGTTGGCAATCTCATGCTGGATCAGTTGTTAGTCGTCCGCATTCACATTCCCGCCACCATAACCAGCAGAGCCAATTACCGACCAATCTTACCTTATGCTGGTACCACCAAAAATTTGGTGACAAGGCCACCAAGTGTTGAGGAAACCTTGCACCTGGGGAAACTGATAAGGCCATTGCTTCTTGAGACGGGTGCAGGTGATGGCCATCATGTTAGTCATCTCTTTTTTATTCAAGATAAGGAAACACTTAACATTTTTAGTTGCACTGGTGCAGAGCTGAGCATTATTTCATGAACTTTTCTCGAATCTCCATGCTCTGAACCAGGTCATCTACAACTGTTTGCTGCCAACAAATCTCCCATTTCAACATATGGTATATGACATCCCTACCTTGAACTTGGCCTATGACGCTCTTTCCATTAGGATTTTATAATTGCTGATGTTGCTCATGCCATTATTTGGAGCAGATTTTCTTACATTCTGCAGTTTGATTGCTGATGTCGGCAAAAATAAATTGTATGACCGTACTACTGGTTTTGAAATATATGGTTTGGCAGTTTAACGACCCATCTCCTACAGTTGCTTGTCAAGCATTGCTCCAGATTTGGATAGGGAATATAAACCACTCTTTGAGGGGTACGCATATATTCCTGTCCTCAACCACTTTGAATTCCCGTTTCTTCAGTTACAAATCCAGGTCCTCTAGTCCATGCAAGGGCAAGACGCCTTCATCCTGCTCGACAAGAGTTCCAAGTGCTGCACAAGAAGGGGTACATACAACCATCATCTGGCCCATGGTCAAGTCCTTTGCACATGGTGCCAAAGGGTGATTCTTGGCGATTAGTTGGAGATTTCTGAGCTCTCAATGCTCATACTGTGCCTGACAGGTATCCGATCCCTCATCTCAGGGAGTTTAACTCCCAACTCCATGGGGCACAGATTTTCACAAAACGGGATCTTGTGGCTGCCATTACCAGATCCCAATTGCACCTAATGACATTGCTAAGACAGCGTTGATCCCTGCTTTTCGGCTGTATGAGTACACATGTATACCATTAGGCTCAGAAACGCTGCCCAAACGTTTCAGCATCTTATGGGCTTTTTATGGGCGTTTCAGCATCTTGGGGGACTTATCATTTGTCTTTACCTTTATTGATGGCATTCTTATCACAAGTCCAGATGATGCTGACCATGTACATCATGTATGCCAAGTTTTTCAACAACTTTGAGGAGGTCACTTTGGCGCTTTTTGGGACTCATTAATTTTTTTTCACTGCTTTTTCCAAAGTGTCCATCCTTGCTTTGGCCACTACACCATATGCTGATGAGAAAGGCTTCACTGAATGCTACCCTTGAATGGTCACCATCAGCAGATGAGACTTTCCATCACATCAAAGATGTTTTGGCAAAGGTTACAATGCTCATACATCCAGATCCTAGCCCTGTTCACTGATGCTTCAGATGTTGCAGCAGGAGCTGTTCTTCAGCAGTTAGTCCATGGTGTATGGAAGCCATTAAGCTTTTTCTCTAAGGCATTTACTTCATCTGAAGTTCATTATAGTGCTTTTGGACGAGAACTTCTGGCAGTATACCTTGCAGTTCGGCATTTCTGATATTTTCCTTGAAGGGCATCTTTTTACCATTTACACTTGCCACAAGCCAATAACATTTGCCATGTCAACACAGTTGGATAAACATTCTCCACATGAAGCTTGACATCTCGACTTCATATCCACTTTCACCTCTGACATACAACACATTACTGATTCCGACAATGTTTTGGCTGACGCACTTTCATGTACAAGCCTGAATTCGTTAGTAATGGTGCCAAAGATCATTTCTGCTGAAGAACTTCATGTTTCTCAAGAAGATGATCCTGATACCCAAAATCTTCTGGATAGCCCTACTTCCTTGGATGTTCATCTTGTACCTGTGCCTGGATTGAACATAAGTCTATACTGTGACCTTTCCATGTCATGACCTCATCCAATAGTGCCTCAATCTTTATGACATTCAGTTTTTTGCTCCATTCACAGCATTGCACATCCAGGTGTATAAGCAACTCACAGACTCATTGCCAAACGTTTTGTTTGGCCTTCAATGAAGAAGGATATTGCTACTTGGACACAATCCTGTATACCATGTCAGCATAGCAAAGTTCAATGTCATGCATCTCCTCCAGTTGGTGTATGTCATCCACCTGCTACACACTTTGACTGTATACACAGATCTTGTTGGTCGTCTGCGACCTTCTCGTGATTGCCATTATTTACTGAAATGCATAGACAATTTTACTTGATGGCCCGGAGCAATCCCTATTATGGACGCCACAGCACCAAAAGTTGCCACTGCCTTGGTTACCCACTGGATTTCACGATATGGAATCCCATGCACTATTACTTCTGATCGAGGCAAGCAATTTCATTCACTGCTGTTCTCCAACTTGTGTGACCCCCTAGGGATTCGCAATTTTCGAACGACATCATACTATCCATTGTCTGATGCCTTAATTGAGTGCTTCCATCGACAACTTAAGTCTTCCCTGAAAGCTGTCGAGGATCCTACCCATCGGACTGATCACTTATGGATGATTCTTGGTCTACGATGTTCTGTTAAGGAAGATTAAACCCATTAAAAGGGTTGGGTCACCTTTTGGACAGTGGACCTTGGACAGGTGTCAGGGGTGGACCTATTAGAGGGGTAAAAAGTACCACACATCTATGAGATAACTTTCCGTCCTTTAAAAATGGTGGACCTTTCTATGAGGTGGACCGATTACAGGGTGAACCGATAGAGAGGTTTCACTGTATTGCTTATGATGTGTTACTGTGATAGCTAGTTTATTCTCTCATAAACAACAGCAAATTCAAAACTGATGTTCTGTTTGTTACTTAACTAAAACTGACATGTTAGCTAGTGTGTGGGGCAGATGGGGGACCTGGTGGAAGGTAGGCGGGGGTGGTGGACTTGAACCACAGACCCAACCCTGCCACAGGTGGGATAAGGATATGATGATGATGGTGCTCAATCCTAATCTGTGGACAATTCCTTTTTTGCTTGTGTTGTAATAAGACTCACATCCATAGAATGCAATTGGCTGTGATATGTAGGGGAGAAGGTAGGAAATATGAGACACCAATGTTTTGGTGTGTTCTCCCCACTGGCACCTGTAGGAGGAGTTGGGAAGAAGTTGCCATAGTAATAGCACATTTGTACCCTAGAGGCGGCCAAGTTTATTGGCAGGGTGCCCAACGGTCTGGAAACAGGGAAAATGCAGGGATTCAGAATGTTAAAAAAAGATTAAGGGAAAACAGGGAATTCTGCCATGTTGTGCATTTTGTGTTCATCTTTTGAAAAATTAATTTTTATTTTTGAGGAGTTTTTCAAGTCAAGAATAAATGATAGAATAGAAACTGCACAAATAAAACTACTTAAAAATTTGGCTTTTTAGTACAAAAATTAAATATCAAAAATTAAAACAGTTGAAATTTTCTGCCACGTTGATGCTGACCTTAGCACCGGGCTGCACTGCACACCATAACAATAAGTCATGCATTCAATCAGTGTTTTTCAGTGAACAGTGAACACGTTTTTTCTTGTTTTGACTATAGTATAGTCTATAGTATGTAGTTGTGCTTTATCAATAGCAATCATTTGGCGATGTCAGGTTTTAACGTTGACTGGATCGACAATGTGCTTACTCCATAGTGGTTGAAATGGCTAGTGCCTGTGAAAAATAACCTGCATGACACGAAGTGACTAATTGGAACATGGGAAACAACATGGGAAAGCGTGCTGTGATAAGTCATGAAAGCTGTGCTATTCATGAGAGAAATCTGCTTTCTTCTTTCCGAAATAGACCTCTGCTTTCTAATTTTGTCCAGAAATCGGTTCCTAAAACCACCTTTGATCATCATCATCTCCCCCTTCTCCCGCCCGAGGCAGGGTCGGGTCTGCGGGTTCTAATCCTCCACTCCCGTCTATCCCCCACCAAGTCCCCCTCCACCCCACACGCCTCCATGTCCCTTTGCACCACCTGTTCCCACGTCCGTTTTGGTCGTCCTCTACCCCTACTGCCCCCAACTACCTGCAGTCCCATCATGGACCTAATAAGTTCCTCCTCTCCCCTCCTCATCACATGCCCATACCACCTCAAACGCTTTTCTCTCATCTTCTCTGCAATGTCCCCCACCCCCAAGCTACCTCTAACATAATTGTTTTGGATTTTGTCAGATCGTGACACCCCAAACATGTAGCGCAGCATTCGCATCTCTGCCACTTGCATTTGCCTTTCATGGTTCTTCCTAACTGCCCAACACTCTGAGCCATACAGCATAGCGGGCCTAACGACAGTTCTGTAAACTTTGCCCTTCAACTTTATTGGGACCCTGCGGTCACACAGGACCCCACTTGCCTGTCTCCACTTCAGCAATCCTGCATTAATCCGATGGGTCACGTCGGAGTCAATCTCCCCATTACTCTGGAAAACTGATCCTAGATAGCGAAATTCCTGCACCACCGGGATCCCCTCTCCCCCACAACGTAACTCATCCTTCCTGCCCCTGGCCACTAAAATTGAAAGCCAGGTACTCAGTCTTCCTCATGTTAACCTTAAGGCCCCCTCCTGCCATTGCTGTTTTAATGTCTTGTAGGCCCTTTTGTGCATCCTCCTTGGACTCCTCAAGCCTTCCCACATCATCTGCAAATACCAGGCACTGGGGGGCCCATTCCCCTATTCCCGTCATTAGCTCATCCATTACCAGAGTGAATAGGTATGGGCTAAGTGCTGACCCTTGATGCACACCAACCTGCACGTTGAAGCTTGCAGTGTTACCCCATGCTGTCCTCACCCTAGTGATGGAACCATCATACATATCCTGTACTATCCTAATGTGGCCTTCATCAACCCCTTTCTTTCTTAGGACATTCCATACTACCTGTCTAGGGACACTATCATATGCCTTCTCCAGGTCAATGAATATTGCATGAAGGTCCTTTTTTGCCGCTCTATGCTTCTCTATCATCTGTCGTAGAATAAAGATTGGTTCCATGGTGGACCTACCAGGCATAAACCCAAATTGATTTCCCCGGACACTAGTTTGATCTCTGAGGCGACTTTCTATGACACGCTCCCACAGCTTCATAGAATGGCTCATCAGCTTAATGCCCCTATAGTTTCCACAGTCCTGAGCATCACCTTTGCCCTTGAACAGTGGAACTATCCAACTTTCCCGCCATGCAGTTGGCATCCTGTCACCATTTGCTAACTTGTTGAAAAGCTTCCCTAGCCATGTAATGCCAGTTGTCCCCAAGGTGTGCCAAACATCCAGTGGGATCTTATCTGCGCCTACTGCTTTTTGACCTTTCATCTTTTGAAGGGCTCTTACTATTTCATCATCACTCACCCTGTCCACTGCCTGTGGAGTGCATGGATTGCTGCCTGCAATTCCTGCACATGTGGCTGCATTTAAGAGGCTGTGGTAGTACTCCTACCATTGGAATCCTTTACTGTTAGGGCCCTGGTAACATCCTTACTAGTTCTATCCCTGTTCTTGGCCAGTCTAAAAACTGCATTCTCTCCCTCCCTTGTTCCCAGCGTTTCATATAGTGCCTCATACTTCTGGTACTTAGCTAGGGCAGTGGTCCTCCTGGCAGGTTTCCTTGCTTGAATGTAGTCTGTCTTGGAATCCTGATCCCCTATTTCCCTCCATCTATGGAAAGCTGCCTTCTTTAGTTTGATCGCAGCTGCCACCTCCTCATTCCACCACCATGTCTGCCTACCCTGGGAAGTGCCTCCTACTCTACTCATTCCAAACAGTGTCTCCCCACATTCCCTAATTTTCCTAGCCACCCTGTCCCACATGGCATTGACTGACCCATCCCAATCCCAGTCAATCTTGCTGAGAGCCTCCAGCCTGAATTCCTCTGCCTTGGTGGGCAACTTCCACCACCTAATAACGGATTCTCCTTTCCAGGTATGTTTCCTAACTACCCCTGTCATTAGGACTTCTGCCATAAGCAGCTTATGGCCACTCTCCTTCTGGAAATCCTCACTGGGTAGAGCCCAGCTATCTTGTATCTCTGCCCTGTGCTGCTCCCTAACCATGAAGAAGTCTATTTGTGACCTCCCCTGTGGAGACCGGAATGTGATTAGGTGCCCTCTTCTTGAACCATGTATTGGCCAATGCAAGGCTGTGTGCTCTTGCTGTTTCAAGGACCTTCTGCCCCTCAGGGTTCATTGTCCCATACCCACATCCTCCATGCACCTCCTCATATCTTGAACCATCCTTGCCCACATGGGCATTAAAATCACCCCCAATAATTAAGCACTCATTTCCCTTGCCCTGTCTAATTGTACTGCTTAATTGTACTACTAATTCTATTGACTGATGTGATCCCCTGTTGGAGTTCCCTACTCAATACTATGCCCACCCCATTGCATCCCTCTTCCTTACCTGAGTATATAAGTATATATCCTTCTCCCAGCATCCGTGATCTAATTCCCCTCCACTTAGTCTCCTGCAGGAATGCAATGCTAATGTGTCTGTGCTTGAGGGTGTCCACTAATTCCCCAGTTTTCCCTGTGAGGGTCCCCACATTCCAAGTCCCTAATCTGAGCCAGACTCCTGTACTCTGTTTGACAGCTCTGACTGGGGGCACCCCAGTCAGATGCCTAGAACCTGCAGCAATAGAAGCAGGGCTACCTGTAGGGGGGTGCCGTCCTACCCCACAGGAGACACTCATTAGTGGTTGTATCATTGCCAGGTGAGTAGAGGTCTAACACTCACCTGGCATTACACTATGCACAGGCTACAAATAAATATACAAATAAAAATACCTATTGTATTAACTAATAATCAACAATACTATTAAACCACATCAAAGACACCAAGAGAGAGAATGAAACAAAATTGGCCTAAATTTCCTGCTGTAGGGGGTCGGCACCAGGCTGCAAAACGCAGCGTGGTCGACCTACAAAGCAGACGACGCACGCTGGAGCAGCACCACAAGATCGGCAGAAAAGTGCCACATGGTTAGGCTTAACGGCCCAACCACACAACAAGTTCCCCAACCTTTATAAACAAAAACGACTACCCCTACAGCCCTACCTTGACTGCAACAGTGGGGTTTCCGCCTCAGGAAAAGCGGATTTACCCAGATGTCAGAGATTTTTTCAAAAATTAATAAAAATTCCTCCAGCACAAGGAAGCGCAAACACCTGAGTCCAGCGCCACCTAGCGATCTCCTAAAACCACCTTTGATAGCTCTTCAAAACGTCAACCAGTGAAGCAACCTGCAACGTCCTCGAAACAAGGAACGCTTGGTTTTATGTCAGTGACTGATGCTGATTTGTTGTGGGTCATGCATTCCATCACAAAAAAGAGTAGTTTTTGATCAACTGAGGGAATCTTGATGCTTTTTTTTGTAGAATGTTCCCAGACAGTAAAGTCGCAGAAGGAATGCAGTTATGCAGGACCAAGTCGGCATATCTTGTTACCCATGGTTTATCACCATATTTTTTGGAGAAACTGCATAAAAACTCGATGAAACTGAACGTGTTGTAGCATGTTGTGGGGAATGTTTGAATTTATATACACAAAACGAACAGATGGATATTGTTCTGCGTTTTGTCAGCTACCATTTTTATTCAGAGTTTTTGATTCGTACATGTGCAACGGATATCTTGCAGGGTTTTTTAAAAGTTATCGACTCAATGTTACAAATAAAAACTTTTACAAATATCTATGGATGGCCCTAATGTGAACTTGGCTTTTTTTAAAATTAGTGAAGTCTGACTTGAATCATGGTGATGAAGAAAGCTGTTAACTATTAGATGTCGGAACTTGTGGTCTTCATGTTGTTCATGGCACTTTCCAGGAAGGCCCCAAACAAGCTAAGTGGAACTTGGAAATGTTTTTGAAAGGGTGTTATCAGCTTTTCAGAACTCCCCTGCAAGGTGGTCAGAGTTCATTCGAGTAACAAACTGTAATGTGTTTCCTCAGAAGTTTTGTATTAGCCAATGGCTAGAAAATGCATCCGTTGCTTGGGATTAGTTTAGATGTTACCCTATTTACATAAATATAGTCATAGCCTCTTAACAATCCCACCTAGAAATGGTACATAAAAAACCCAACGTCTAACTTGGCTCTTTTTAAATAAATTGTTAGTGTTTTGCATGCTCTGTAAGCTACATGAGTGTAGCTAAAATAAAGCAGCATTT
Organism: Trigoniulus corallinus; assembly: GCA_013389805.1. NCBI lineage: Eukaryota > Metazoa > Arthropoda > Diplopoda > Spirobolida > Trigoniulidae > Trigoniulus > Trigoniulus corallinus. Next base: position 2,185,357 of record JAAFCE010009111.1, read on the forward strand.
AACCTAGTGACCAACATTATCAAAAAAAATTTTTTTTTCATTTTCTGAAAAAATACACCATAACTGTTTAATTTTTTTCAAGATTTCATGGCAGTACCACATTTAAATGGAACAGTGCCATCAATTTTCCATATGGCCAAGTGTTAGGCCATACCTCCCTCTACTTAGTAAATAAATATGTTACTGTTACCTACAGCCACCATTTTACAGTAATCCTTTAAAGCCAAACATAAAAAAAACCCTACATCTTCTAAAAACACCCATCTCTAAAGTATTTCAAAACTTGAAAGAATGTGGAATAAAGAGTTTACAATAAGCCCATGCAGCAAGTTTTTCAAAACTAAACCTGGTATTTATAAAAATTGTATCTGAAGAGTGTGTACCACAAAAAATTTCTGCCAAGAAAGTCTTACTTTGGCCACTTAAGGAACGTATTCTGCAAGGATGAAAATGAGCCACTTCCTCTGGCATTATTCAGATTTTTAGACTTTAGAGGAGATGGACAACCACCTGCATTCCTGAAATTGACTTAATGAACTCCTCCTCATCTTTCCTCATTATGAGACCACGCCCAGCAGTCGCATCTTAGCTTGTTGAATTCTACAGCAGTGGCTTTTTCCCCTGCCTAACACTCGGGTACTGCAGCCCAATTTTCCGTTGGAAAATTGCTAGGCTGCCCCCAGATAGTGCTGCACTGCGAATTACCGGTGTCATGCAGAGCTGTGCTACTACAGCATCTACACAAACGTGGATGGCAAAGGTAGTTTGTGAGACTACCAGCTACCAAAAAATTAGATTGGAATTAATTTACAAGGAAATCTTTGCGTGGATCGTTATTAATTAGGAAAGAAAGAAGTACTGAAAATTTCAGGGACATCGCATGCTTAGAAACCAATGATCAGCGATATTTGTCATGTACTACCATCATCTAACAAAAGTCACAGATCATTAGTTTCTAAGCATCCAATGTCCCTCAAATTTTCAGTACCTTCATTTTTTCCTGATTAATAACGATCCAAGCAATAATTTTCTTATAAATTAATTCCAATTTTTTTTTTTTGGTGGCTTGTAGTCTGACAGACTACCTTTACCATCCACATTTGTAAGGCCACTCGCACACACAGCCACTTGTGGCGGCTGCTAGTGGCGACCACACGTTGTGGACTGCGTTTCTAATTGGTATCAAATGGGCTCAGCACAGACATGGCGTTTGCAGTAGTGCTACTGAGCCACAAGCTGCACCAGTTGCCATATCTCCTCACGGCGTTTTTCCTATTACCACAAGCACGAGATCTCGTTGCTGCCGCCTGTGGCAGCCACTGGTGGCCGTGTACAGCGACTAATGATCGTCACTAGTGGCTGCTGCAAGTGGCTGTGTGTGCGACCAGCCTAAAACTTCTTGTAGCTGTGCAGCTCTGCATGACACCTGTGTAGCATGTTAAAGTATGACTATAGGGGCAGTCTAATTGTAGGAGCAGCTCTGTATGGCAACTATGTGGTGCTGTGCAGTATGACTAAGCACAGCCTAGCAATTGGTAGCCATGCCTGTATCCCGCCAATGGCAGGGTCAGGTCTGCAGGTTAGAGTCTCCAACTCATGCCTATCTCCTACCAGGTCCCTGTCCACCCCACACACTATCATATTCTTGCAGACTGCTTGTTCCCACATTAAGTAAATTTCAGGAATGCAGGTGGTCAGAAGCACCCTGGGCAGGGGGCAACCAAGCCCCCAACCAAAAGTTAAGCTATTGCATGTGCAAACACATCTGCTACATGAAATCGTCGAATTTTTTCCTTCTGCCCTTCAGAAATTAAATGCATGACGCAATATTCATGCCACTGGTGGTCCAGAGCAATCTGCGGTAATCATCATGGGCAAATTTGATTCAATGTGAAAATTTAAAATAAATTGCGTATTGTGCGTTGGAGTATAAATTTGTATTCCATGTGAAAATTTGAAATAAATTGCGTATTGTGTAATGGAGCGTCGCCTCCAGGATAGAACTAGTGTCCATGGAAATCAGTTTGGGTTCATGCCAAGTAGGTCCACAATGGAGCCTATGTTCATTCTGAGGTAGAAAGGTGGTAGAAAGACTTCCATGCCATCTTTATTGGCCTGGAGAAGGCCTTTGGCAGTGTCCAATGACAGGTAGTTTGGGGAGTATTACAAAAAAGGGGGGTAGAAGAAGGGTTTCTTAGAGTAATTTGGGATATGTATAATGGCTCCACTGCCAAGGTAAGGACACCTTGGGGAAACACTAGGAGCATTCCAGTGAAAGTTGGGGTGCACCAAGGTTCAGCACTTAGTCCATATCTTTTCATCCTGGTTCTGGACGAACTGCTGACTGGTGTAGGGGAATGGGCCCCTCAGTGCCTGGCATTTGCTGATGATATAGGGATAGTTAGTGACATCAGAGAGCAGATAGAGAAGGGACTAAATGATATAAGAGGAGCATTGAAAAAATGAGGGCTAAGGATTAACACTAAGAAGACAGGGTATTTAGCGTTCAATTGGGATGGTCAGGAAAACAGTGGGGACATACGCTCAAGGGGTGAACTGGTGAAAAAGGTGCAGGAGGTAAAGTACTTAGGATCAACATTTCAAAGCAATGGGGAGATAGACTTGGACATAACCCATTGAATCAATGGGGGTGGTTGAAATGGAAAGAGGCAAGTGGAGTCCTGTGTAATAGGAGGGTCCTAATCAAGTTGAAAGGGAAGTTCTACAGGACAGTGGTTAGACCAGTGATGCTATATGGATCAGAGTGCTGGACAGTAAAGAAAAGCCATGTATATAGAATGCAAGTGGCCGAGATGTGAATGCTGCAGTACACGAGTGGTGTGTCAAGAGCAGATAGAATTAGGAAGGCGTATATTAGAGGTAGCTTAGGGGTAGTGGACATTGCTGAAAAGATGAGGGGAGGAGGAGCTTGTTAGGGCCATACCAGGAATGCAGGTGGTTGGGAGCGCCTGGGGCAGAGGGAGACCGAAGTTAACGTGGGACCAGGTCGTCCGTAGGGATATGGCGGTGTGTGGAGTGGACGGGGATCTGGTGGGAGATAGACGGGAGTGGAGAGCTAGAAATCACAGACCCGACCCTGCTGCAGACGGGATAAGGGTGTGATGATGATGATGATGTGCATTGCAACATATTGATTAATAAATATGCAATCGAGTTTTAAAGTTATAGCATGGCATTTCAATAAAATATTGCAATGTACTTTGGTAGTCTCACAGTCTACCCTTCACCTGTAATGTAACAGCGAAGGTAGCATTACCTCTCTAGGGTTAAGCAAGGCATTCTGCAAGGATGAAAATGAGCCACTTCCCTAGACATCATTCAGATTTTTAGACTTTAGGGGAGATGGTCGTCCAGCATCCCTATGGAATTTGTTCCTGCAGAGAACATTTTCTATGGTGAAATTCCAATGAACTTGCAGCTTCATATGTAATTTCAATTGAACTTAATAACTTGTGTCTAATGCAGTTTTGCTGTCGTGTGAATACATTTTTGGTTTAAACCCTACGTTTTCTTGAAAACCATTAGTAGTCATTTCAACATTCATGTTAATTAATAAGAAAGACATATTAACTACGTTTAAAACTTTTAAAAAATCTAACTTAGAGACATGGGTTTTTTAGGGACCATGGGGTTTTTTTTAAAAGTTTCAGTTTTTTGAAAAATACCAAAAAAAAAAAATAATGACCAATGAATAGATGAAAGTAGTGAAATATCTGCACATGTAGCCATGATAAAATAACACAAAAAACTTTGGGAAATGGACACTTACAGAAAGATATGGGGCTAACAGTGAAAAGTGGGTTTTTTTAGAGGCCACGCTATATGTTTTCAGTATCAAAATGGGAGTTAAAGCTTATGCTATGGATGCGGTTAAAAGGGGGTTGCACGTTTTGCTGTTAGAGGCAGAACTGAAGTTTTTCATTTTAATGGCTTCTATTATGGAACCATTTCTGACGATTTTCCAAACATCAAAGCCAATGATTCCATTTCCATATGATGAGATTTTGGCTATTTTGTTTCATTTGATGGGACCTGTCATAAAACCCGAAAAAATGCCATCTCGGGACAAACCTTTTGATTTAACCAAAATTGAACTACCAGATGATGAGAACTTGATGGTTGCTTGGAAGACGGTCGTCGGCATGTCTGTAAGCAGTGCATTGACATACTCAAAAGTGTGAGAGGTTCAAAAATGCAGTTTTTAGTCGAATGTAGGTCTTTTATAATAGGAGCGGCTAATAAGCTCATTGAATGAAGTCCTTTGAAGTTCTGGTTGGCAAGGGCAGTTACCGCTTTGTCACCCAAAAAAGATAACCAGACATCCAAATAAGTGCAAAGAATTAATTAAAATTTGCTTGGAAATTGTGCTTGTGGCAAATCAACTACCGAGCTTGGTATGTGATAAAGTCTACAGACAGTATGCAACTTTTGTTGATTCATGTGAAAGAAAGGAGCTGTTGTCTTTTAATTTTAACAAAAATTGACTGGACATGTTTTATTTTGAACACATTTCAAGCTACTGAGAATTATGGGCAGTTGTACGGTTGTTGCTGCATTTATCTCATGGCAATGCGAATGTCGAAAGTGGATTCTCAATTAACAACGATATGTTAGTCCAGAATGTTTTGGAGGAGACTCTTGTTGCACTACAATACATTTATCAGGGGATATCTGATAATGGAGGACTTGATAATTTTAAAATTGATAAGACGCTCATAGCATATGCCAGAAGTGCTGGAAGCCCTTGCAAGGCATCACTGCTTGATAACAAATTGGCTGAGAAGATGCGAATATACAAAAGAAGCTGGAAAAACGCGAAAGGATGAAGAAATTTTGGAGCTTACAAAACAAAGAGAGTTGTTAGACCAAAAATTGAAACGATTGAAGAGAAGTTAAGGGGAAATGAGTTAATTTAGTGTTGTGTGGTGTAGTGTTGTTATGTCTATCCTGGAAAAAAATTTAGTTACACAGGGAAAAATGGGAAAACAAAGGGAAAATCACTTTTTGAAGTGTTGGGCATCCTGATTGGGGATTGACTCCATGGTAGAAGGTTGAAATTGTTGCAAGTGCCAAAAGTTTTATGGTGGTCATTTTGAAAAACAGTTAAATTACCTTATGGTGGTCATTTTGAAAAACAGTTAAATTACCTTACTTCCCCGTGTGTGCCCGGGGGTAGAATAGGCACACTGCATACCTGCATGTCGTAAGAGGCGACTAAAGGGGGGTGACCTTTTCTGGCCCCTGACTGGACAACACCACTATCGTCTTTGCCCATGACTTGTGTTCTGGACATGACGATACCATCATTGTGGTTGTTCGTGTCCTATCTGTGTCAGTTACTTGATAACTGTCTGACTTGTTCGCGGTCGATGTAGGTTCCTTACTGAGGTGACCATAAACAAGCGCCTACCCGTGTGTTTGCCGTGCGTGGAGACCCGTGCCCCTGAGAAAAGTGGATCCTGGTGGTTGAGGAGGCGCATGCCCTGCGATGTCTCTGAGCCACTTCACACTTGTGTTTTGGCTGACAGACATCGGGGACTAGGGTTGCAACTCATAGTCTCCAAAACATCACTTTGACCACGGGAGGCCAAGGCAGTAGCCCGGTCTTGGTCAATCGGCCGGGGGCGCATAAGTGGTTATGCCTCCTAGGGTTACTGTAAGTGGACCGGCAGTCAACCCCGATGCCAATGGTCCGGTACTCGGGGATTATGCCACCCTGACGGTATACTGCCCGAGCACCCTTGGCGACCCAAATGGGCGTCCCCTTGTTGGGCTCCGTGGTGGGTGAGGCCTGCGGGCAGCGAATTTCATAATTTAATCAAATTATGGCAACTCTTAAACCGAGGCTGGGGGCCTCATCAAATAACCCTGCTCCTTTGTCTTCTTCTTCTACTTTTCTGTCTGGGACTTGTTCTTGTGTTGAGCCTGTAGACAATGGCCTTGGTTCCACCCAACTGAGTGGGCTGACTGCCGCTAAGCCTGTGGGGACGAGTAGTACTCCAAGCAAGAGGCCACGTTCCCCAGTAAGCCGTCTGGACCCTGGAACGATTCTGTGCTTTCTTCTGCATCGGCATCTGCCCTAAACAAGAGGCAACGACCTCTCAGCCTTAAGGTGCAGGGCTCCACCGCCGATGCAAAGCATGTACCTGCATCTAAGGAGGCCTTAGGTGCAGTTAAATCCCCTTCCACCCCTTCTTCCTATCATATCCGATTTATTTCCATATCTGGGGAGAATGGTGCAGCTTTGGGAAGGCGTCGCCCTTCCTTATTGCCAAAGCCATTAAGGGCGTTGCTGGTGACGTGACTTCGGTCAAGAAGCTTCGCAATGGCACCTTGTTGGTGGAGGCATCTGCCCCTCACCAGATTGAGGCATTGCTAAAATGTCGAAACTCGGTGATTTCCCCATTGTGGTCGAACCCCATCGCACCCTTCACACCAGTAGAGGTGTGGTGCGGTGCCCCGATTTACGTGGGAAGTCAGAGGAGAACATAGTGGAGGAGCTCAAGGACCAGGGTGTGGTGGCTGTCCACTGCAACTTGGTTCGAAGGGATGGGGAATCCCACCCCTCTGACACCTTGGTGCTGACCTTTGGTAGGCCCAAGTTGCCAGAATACATCAGGGCCGGCTACCTCCTCTTGCCAGTACGGCCTTTCATTCTGAGCCCCCTTCGCTGCTTCAAGTGCCAAAGGTATGGTCATGGCCAGAATTCCTGTTCTGCCAGGGCCATGTGTGGCACTTGTGGGCAGGGAGACCATTCACCCGAGCCTTGTAAGACTGCACCTTATTGCACCAACTGTAAGGGAAACCACCCCGCCTCATCTCGAGATTGCCCCACCTGGTTACAGGGATGTGCCATCCAGGAATTGCGTGTCAAGAAGGGTATCAATTTTCAAGATGCGCAGCAGCTGCTAGCCTTGCCGGGTACGCCAAGTCATGGCTTGTCCTTTGCAGGTGCTGCAAAGGTGGCTGCTGTGTCATCTGTCTGCACCCAGACGGACATACTTCCACGATTCCCCCCACCCATCCGTTTTTTGCCCTCAGGCCTGCAGGGTCCATGGGATACCGGTCTGTGCTAGCATTGGCTGCCAGACAGATCCCGATCCCATGCCAGAGGTTTCCTCTGGTTTCATCACTGCCTCTGGCCCAGCCTCCTTGGAGGCCACAGATGCCTCTCATCAGACAGAGGCATCTGCTTTGAGCAGCCCTCTTCCTGGCTCAGCCCAGCTGGCCCCCTCCATAGCGGTGGTGATGGATGAGAGAGGAGGGAAGAAACCAGGGACACCTCCTGCCCCCACAGTGGGGCGCGTGTCTTTGGTTCGTCCACCCAAGCTCTTAGGCCAACAGCTGAAGGCACTGAGTGGCAGCATGCCCCAACTGGGACATGATGAGGATTCCTCCGTTGAGATGGAGGAGGAAGACCCAATTGTAGGCACCCCTCCCTTGTCTGCTGTAGGACGGAAAAAAGGGAGAAATAGAAATAAACCTCCAAAGCCCACCTAATGGTAAATCTCCTTCAATGGAACTGTCGAGGTTTTTCCCACAAGAGGGACGAGATCACAATGCTGATCTCGCGGCACAACCCCATCTGCATCTCACTCCAGGAGATCCTCTGCCGTAGTGATTCCCCAACTTCGTTACAGGGCTACAAGATGTATGCAGACACCCGGCAGCAGGGAAACCACCCTGTGGGAGGGGTGGGAATCCTTATCCGGAATGGATGCATGCACACCCCAGTTACTTTGCAGACGCCTCTCCAAGCCATAGCAGTTTCACTGCAACTGAATGTGCCCACCACTCTATGTTCCCTCTGCCTGCCTCCTGGGATTGATATCCCATGGGCAGACCTTGACTCCCTCACAGCCCAGCTTCCCAGACCCTTTCTGATTATGGGAGATTTTAATGCCCATAACCCCCAATGGGGCTCAGACAGTCACAACACCCGAGGGCTCCTTGTGGAACAATGGGTGTCACACAATGGCCTCATTGTCCTCAACACTGGTGCCCCCACACATGTGATGACTGCCACCGGTGGTCTTTCCTGTATCGACCTCTCCATCTTCTCTCCTGGGTTGGCGCCAGGTCTGCAATGGGAGGTTCTGTCTGACCCTGGGGGAGGTGACCACTTCCCCATCAGGATTAGCAGTGGAAGTGGGGCATTGTCGTGGGCATTGAAGTGGGGCAGACTGGGAAGAGTTTGCTCGTCGCATTCACTTTCGCCCACTGCGTGATTTTGATGGGGTTAATAATCTAGTGAGCCACTTCACAGAGGTGGTGATCAGGGCGGCATTGGCATCTGTCCCCCAGAGCTCCTGTAACCCTCCACGAGCACGGGTGCCATGGTGGACAGAGGTAGTCGGAGTGTGATTCGGGCCCACAGAGGCTCACTTCGCCTCTTCCAGTCTCGTCCAACTGACGCCAATCGTGTCAACTACCTCAGAGCCCGGGCATATGCACGACGGGTAATAAAGGAGGCCAAACGCTCCTCATGGAGTGAGTATGTCTCCTCGCTTACCCACCACACGCCATCCAAGAATGTCTGGGAGAAAAATCCAGGGAAGGTACTTACAATCCTGTGGCTCTGGTTTCTTTGTGCAAGTGAGACATTTACTTCTGCCTTGTGAGGTGGCTGAGGAGCTGGCAAGGACATTTGCAGCCATCTCCAGCTCCCAGCACTACACTGCAGCTTTCATCAAACCAAAAGAAGTGGCAGAACGCCTTCCAATTAACTTCTCTGGTGGTGTTGCTGAGGGGTATAACGACCCATTTACCCCTTGGGAGCTGCGAGCAGCTCTTGCATGGGCCCGGGATACTGCCCCCGGTCCTGATAACATCCATTACCAATTGCTACGGAATCTACCTGAGAATGGTCTTTCCTACCTCCTTGAGGTTTTTAATTATATTTGGCAGCAGCACGACATCCCTGTAGGCTGGCGGGAGGCTATCATCATTCCCCTCCCAAAACCTGGAAAGGATAGTACCTTACCCACGAATTACAGGCCCATATCTTTGACGAGCTGTCTGTGTAAAACCATGGAACGCATGGTTAACTGGCGCTTGGTGTGGTATCTGGAACGACACAACTTTCTCTCCAATGCCCATTGTGGCTTCCGTGCAGGCAGGTCTCCGGTGGATCATTTGATCTCACTGGAGACAGCAGTACGTGAGGCCTTTCTCCACCGACAGCACTTGGTGGCTATCTTCTTTGATGTGGAGAAGGCGTATGATACCACATGGCGCCATGGCATATTTGAGACCTTGCACCAGTGGGGGCTCAGGGGTAATTTGCCCCTTTTCCTCCATAGTTTTTTGTCCAACTGGACCTTCAGAGTGCGTGTGGGTAACACCTACTCCTCCGCCTTTTTGCAGGAGAATGGTGTCCCACAGGGGAGCATCCTCAGTGTGACGCTCTTTGCTGTTGCAGTGAACGGTTTTCCCTCCTCCATTAACCCCCCCGGTACAACCGTCACTATTAGTGGACGACTTTTCCATCTGGTACCGGGGTGCCACAATGCATGGCATTGAGCGTCAGCTGCAACTGGCACTCAATAGTGCCAATGAGTTCGCCACATCACGTGGCTATAAATTCTCCCCTGAGAAAACAACAGTCATGCACTTCTGTCGTAAGCGAGGGCTTCATCCTGAGCCTCAGCTTACCCTGAATGGGCACCTCCTCCCAGTTGTAGAGGCAGCCCGGTTTCTTGGTCTCCGTTTTGACAGCCGTCTGACATGGGTCCCACACTTGAAGGAGCTCAGGGCTAAGTGCCTTCGCTCCAATAATATTCTGCGGTGCCTGCAGGGAACTGGTTTTGGGGCAGATCGAACGGTGATGCTTCGATTATACCGATCACTCGTTCAATCACGACTCGACTATGGCTGTAGTGTTTATGGCCTGGCCGCTCCATCTGCTCTCGGGATGCTGGACAGTGTTCATCATGCTGGCATGCGGTTTTCCATTGGGGCTTTCCGCACAAGCCCTGTGCTCAGCCTTTATGCTGAATCTGGTGAGCCGCCACTGACTGTAAGGCGGCAGTGCTTAGCAGCTGCATATATTTTGCGGCTGAAAGGTCAGCCACAGCACCCTACACACCCAGTCGTTTTTAGTCGCACTCTGCAACGACCATTCAATCGCCGGCCAGGGGTTCCCCCTCCATTTGGCATGCGGTGGATGGATGGTCTCACTGGCCTGGGTGTGACCCTGCCTAGGGTGCAGCC
>JAAFCE010009111.1:2204791-2217156 GCA_013389805.1 Trigoniulus corallinus
CTTGTGATTCGTAAGCAGGGCAAGACAGTGTTGTTTATGTGGGTCCCGGGGCATGTTGGCATCGTGGGCAACGAGATGGCAGATGCCCATGCCCGTCAGGTGGCCCACATGCCAGAAATACCTGACACTGCTGTCCCCTCCTCCGACGCTCTCCCGATGGTGCGGCGGGCCATTCACGACCAATGGCGGGCCCAGTGGTTTGCGGAGACCATGAACAAACTCCACACACTGAAGGACACTCCAGTGCACCGGGTGTCCTCGTGCCGCCAACCGCGGAGGGAGGAGGTTGTGCTTGCTCGGCTGCGAATCGGTCACACCTTCCTCACCCACTCCTACATTCTACGGGGTGAGGATCAGCCATGGTGTGACTTCTGTTGGGAGCCTCTCACAGTGACGCACATCTTTAGTCACTGTGAGAGATATCGAGAACTTAGATGGCGACTGGGAGTCAGCGCAGAGCTCTCCACATCACTTGGGGACAACCCTCAGGCAGTTGAGAGCTCGCTAGTATTTGTGAAAGAGGCTGGCCTCTTTCACAAAATTTGAATTATTTGACATTTCTTTTAGACACCTTTTGTAATTATTTTTGAATTATATGGCTTTTGCCTGTTTGTTTCTGTATTCGTTTTGGCTTTTGCCACATTTATTGTAATGTCTGTTTTGGCTTTTGCCACAATTATTATTCTGTCTGTTTTGGCTTTTGCCTTTATTTATATGTCTGTTTTGGCTTTTGCCTGTATTTCTTTTCTGAGTAATTATTAGGCTATTGCGTTTTTATTGTTATTACTTTTATTGGCCTTTTGCCCGTTTTATTGCCATCATGGTGGGATGGCCATTTACACCCCCACCATGGTGATGTGTCTTTCTGGGCCCTAATGACCTTTGTAGTTGATGGGCCCTAAAGCAACAACAAAACAAAACAAAATAAGGGTACGTGCAAATACATGGTTAGCCAATACATGGTTCACAAAGAAGGAAAAGCACTTCATCACCTTTCGTTTCACACGGCAGGTCCCAAATAGGCTTTCTCATGGTAGAGCAGCAACATAGGACAGAGATCTGAGACTGATGGGTACTTCCCAGTGAAGATTTCCAGAAAGCCAGTGGGCATAAGCAGCTCATGCTGGAGATTCAAATTAAGGGGGCAGTCAGGAGGCATGCATGGAAGGGAGAACCCGTTATTAGGTGGGTGCGGTTGCCAGCTAACTCAGAGGAATTCAGGCAGGAGATTTCTCGCCAGGTAGACTGGGATTGGGAAGGGTCTGCTGATGCCATGTGGGACAGGGTTGCCAGGACAATCAGGAGATGTGGAAAAATGATTGGTATGGCAAGAGTAGGAAGCAATCCTCACAGTAGGCAGTCATGGTAGTGAAATGAGTAGGTGGAAGCAGCCATCAAACTTAAAAAGGTGGCATTCCATAGGTGGCAGGACATGGGAGACCAGGGTTCAAAGACCGCCTATATTCAAGAAAGGAAAAATGCTAGGAGGACAATTGCCCTGGCCAAACACCACAAGTATGAGGAACTATACCATGAGTTAGGGACAAAAGAAGGTGAGAAAAACATTTTTAGGCTGGCTAGGACCAGGGATCAAACAAGTAAGGACATTACCAGGGTCATAACGGTCACAGATAGCAGTGGTAGAGTCCTTTTTCAACCAGCAGAAATAAAAAGGAGGTGGGAGGAGTACTATCATGGCCTCTTTTAAATACTGCCAACCAGGAAAGGACCATTGAGAGCCATCCAGGCTCCTCCGAGCCTCCTTGGAGGCCACAGATGCCTCTCAGCAAACAGAGGCATCTACCTTGAACACCCACTCCCTGTCTCAGTCCAGCCAGCTGCCTCCACAGAGGTGGTGGTGGATGAGGCAGGAGGGAAGAAACTGGGGACATACAGTGGGTGCATGTCCTTGGTTCGTCCGTTCAGGCTCTCTGGCCAATGGCAGAAAGCACCTGGGGCATGATGGGGATTCCTTCTCTGAGATGGAGGAGGAAGACCTCCGAATCCCACTTGATGTTGAATCTGCTTCAATGGAACTTGAAGTATTTCCCACACAGGGACGACATCACAATGTTGATCTAACGGCACAACTCCATCTGCATCTCCCTACAGGAGATCCTCTGCCATAGTGATACCCCCGCTTTTGTTATGGGGCTACACCATGTATGCAGATACCCAGCAGCAGGGAAGCCACCTTGTGGGAGGGGTGGCTACCCTTATCCAGAATGGTTGCATGCATGCCCCAGTGGCTTTATGGATGCTTCCCCAAGCAGTGGCAGTCTCACTGCAACTTCATGTGCCCACCACTCTGTGTTCCCTCTACATGCCTCCTGGGATTGATATCCCCTGGGCAGACCTCCACTCCCTCAAAGCCCAACTTCCCAGACCCTTTCTGATTATGGGAAATTTTAATGCCCATAATCCCCTAAGGGGCTCGTACATCCATGTGGAGCAATGGGTGTCACACAATGACATCATTGTTCTAAACACAGGTGCCCCCACACATGTGATGACTACCACTGGTGTCTTTCCTGTATAGACCTTTCCATCTGCTCTCCTGGGTTGGCGCCAGGTCTGCAATGGGAGGTTCTGTCTACCCCTGTGGAAGTGACCACTTCCCCATCAGGATTAGCAGTGGAAGTGAAGCACTGCCCCAACAATCAGCATGGTGTTCCCTGAGAGAGTTTGCCCTTCGAATCCACTTTTGCCCACTGAGATTTTGATGGGGTCAACGATCTAGTGAGTCACTTTACAAAGTTGGTGGTCAGGGCGGCATTGGCATCCATCCCACAGAGCTCATGTAACCCACCACGAGCACGGATGCCATCGTGGACGGAGGACTGTCGGAGTGAAATTCAGGCCTGGAGGGGCAACCTTCTCATCTTCAAGTCTTGTCCAACTGATGCTAATCGTGTCAACTGTCTCCAAGCCTGGGCATATGCACGACGGCTCTGGTCCTCTTGTGCAAGGGGGCCTTTTCTACCTTCTTGAGGTTTTTAATTTTATTTGGCCGCAGCATGAAATCCCTGCAGGCTGGAGGGAAGCTATCATCATTCCCCTCCCAAAACCTGGAATGGATAGTAGCCTCCCCATGAATTACAGGCCCTATCATTGACGAGCTGTCTGTGTAAAACCATGGACCGCATGGTTCACTGGCGTCTTGTGTGGAATCTGGAACGGTGGCACGTTCTTGGCAATGCCCAATGTAGCTTCCATGCTGGCAGGTTTCCAGTGGATCATTTGATCTGAATGGAGACTGCAGTACATGAGGCCTTTCTCCACAGACATTACTTGGTGGCTGTGTTCTTTGATGTGGAGAAGGCATATGATACCACATGGCGCCATTGTATATTTTAGACCTTTCACCAGTGGGGTGGGGGCTCAGGGGTAATTTGACCCTCTTCCCCATAGCTTTTTGTCCATCTGGACCTCCAGAGTGTATGTGGGTAACACCTACTTCTTGGCCTCCTTGCAGGAGAATGGTGTCCCACAGGGGAGCATTCTCAGTGTGACGCTCTTTCCTGTTGTGGTGAATGGCTTTCCCTCATCCATTCACCCCCAGGACAGTAATCCTTATTTGTGGACGACTTTTCCATCTGGTACTGGGCTGCCACAATGTACAACTACAACTGGCACTCAATGGTGCCAATGAGTTTGCCAACTCACGTGGCTATAAGTTCTCCCCTGAGAAAACAACAGTCATACCGTGAGCTTCAGCTTACCCTGAATGGCCGCCTCCTCTCAGTTGTAGAGGCAGCCCGGTTTCTTGGTCTCTGTTTGACAGCTGTCTGATGTGGGTCCCTTTGCCAGTGAGTGCCTTTACTCACTGAATATTCTGCGATGCCTGCAGGGAACTGGTTTGGGGGCAGATCGAACAGTGATGCTTTGGCTCTACCAATCACTGGTTAGATCGCGTCTCAACTATGACAATGGCATGTATGGCCTGGCGCTCCATCTACTCTCTGGATGCTGGACAGTACATCACGCTGGCATCCGGTTGTCCATTGGAGCATTCTGCACAAGTGTAGTGCTCAACCTTTGTACTGAGACCTTTGAGCTGCCCCTTACTGTGTGGCAGCAGTGCTTGGCAGCTGCATACATTTTGTGAGTGAAAGGTCAGCCACAGCACCCTGTACACGAAGCTGTTTTTAGTCACACTCTGCAACGTACATTTGACTGCCAACCAGGGGTCCCCCTCCATTTGGCATGCAGTGGATGGATGGCCTCACAGGCCTGGGTGTGACTCTGCCTAGGTTGCATCCTGTACTGCCGGCCTCTGTGCCGCTCTGGACAGTACCAGAGCGGAGTTTTATTTGGATGCTCACTGCCTTCCCCAAAGACAGTACCAACAAGAGTTTGGACGCCTCACTCTGACCAATCGGGGCCATGTTGTGGTTTACACAGATGGGTCAAAGGGAGGCATCTCTGTGGGTTGGCCAGTCTTTACAACTGGTCATCTCATAGGGGGCGCCTTCCAGGCGTTGCCAGTGTCTTAATGTGGCTGCTTTTTTGCCACGAGATGGCGTGTGAAGCAGTTGATTTCCATAGCCTCTGTGGTGGATGATGATGTTCACTATATCCACCACGGTTTGATTGTAGTCTGTTTTAGTATCGGTTATGTAAAACTCCAATTATTTAACACAAGAAATATTTTAATGGTAATTGAATATTAAATTGTAAATTTAAGTAAATTGAAATTGTAAATTGAACATTTAAACGAATGAACGAATGATGATGTGTTTGTGTAGGATGATTTATGGCCAGAGCTAATATTAACATGTCTGAGTTTATCCAAGTCTGCTGAGTAACTCCCAAAAAAATCGAATGAATAATTTGAAAATTATTGAAGATTTTGAATTTAAATTCAAAATCATAGAATAGGGTCCTCTTAATGATTTTGAATTTAAATTCAAAATCATAGAATGAAGATAGAGATCACATGTAAGTCATGATGCATGTGCATGACGTCAGCATGGAGATCACTACACCTCCTCTCTACAATTCGTAGTGAGGTAGCCTCGATGACCACCACTCTTGCTTCCATTACAACAAAAGTTGAAGATTTGTCTGCCAGTTTGGTGGATAGTGCTGTTTTACCTAATAATAGTTTCTACGATATTCAAGTGCAGTGCGATATTCTTAAATCGGCTTCAGAAAAAATGTTCTTCATTTTGTGCTTCAATTTTGCCTGGTGTCTCTGGTGCGACGTCGCCACGTGGCGACCGCCATTTTGCAGGAAAATTTCCGCAGACACGTGGGTGACAACCGTTCACCCTTCTCTCACTGACCAAATAGTTCTGTTGAAAAACACTTTGGTCTCTATGCTTGGATAGAATCAACCAATCCATTGTGTCCAAGAACCTCCTATTAGAGGGTGAGTCACTTAATGATTTGATAAATTATGAGGGTGAGAGTGCCTCTTATGTGGATCCCTCTTTGGGGTCAGCAGTCAAGAGAATTACAATTAGAAGAAGAAGGGTTTCTCCCCAAAGAGAGGAGAAATCAGGTTGGAATAGGCCTGACCCCTCTCTTGAGGTTGAACCCATGGCTTCAGTTTGTTGTGATGAAGATCTTTCAAATTACAATCGGGATGTCGATGATAGTGTACCTGGTGAACCACACACCGGGGCAATAGTAACAAGAAGTAATGCCAGAAGAAGGAAGGCCTCTCCTGTGTTAGTCAGAAAATCTAGACAACCTAAGCGAGATGCGACCCTCAATCTGTTACCTATGGTACAGGACGTAGTGAGTCCTACGGGTCCATCTTATGCCCAAGTTCTATCAGCAGGTACCCAAGGGAAATCCTCTATAAATCTCAGTCAAGCCAAAGATCCTGGTTCGTCTGGTGTGATGAGGCAACCTGCAGCTTCCCGCCATCCTGCTATCCAGGGGACTGCCCAGACTCAAGGAACTCGATTAGCAAATTCTTCGGCAGTGAATACAGAACGTTTTGCTATCACTAATGTGTCGTTAGAGCTGTCATTATCAGAGGTTGCACAGATTTTTCAAGCAATAGGTCACGACGTGAAAGAGTGTGGAAGATGGTCAACAAAGGATGGATGCCTTTCCCAGGCTATCTTTCCCCGAATTATAAAACAACCTGATCAAGATTACATGGATCCCGGATCCTGGCCAGAGGATGTTTATGTTTGCCCTTTCAGGGGCCCAAATCCAACTCTTGTAGAAGTTTGGCCTCCAAAGGATACAAGTACATCCTCTTCGAGTGGATGACGCCACCTGTGTCTTAGCCAAGTCCAGACTCAAACTGTAAGACATCAGAATAGCGTTCGACGAATGTGCACATGTACTACAAAGATTATCTTATGTAATGTCCGCTCATTAATACCAAAATTTGATCTTGCAGAATCCTTTGTAACCAGTTTTCATCCTGAGTGCATTGTTTTCACTGAGACCTGGCTTCCTTCGGAAGTAGCAGATTCACTTCTGTTTCTTCCTGGATATACCTTATATCGATCCGATCGTAGGACTCGGGGGGGGGGTGGAGTCGCTGTGTATGTGGTTTCTTCTGCACAACTGATTACCTTCACTCCTTTTACTCTTTCTCAGATCCATGCAGTTTATTTATCATTCCAACTACATGGACTTAAGTGGAACTTATTTGCTGTTTATCAGCCTCCACATACCACCATGGATCCACTTTTTTCCTTTGTGTCCCATTTCATTGATACAAATTCTCCTACTGTCTTGGCAGGGGACTTTAACTGTGACCTGTTATCGTCCACTGTTGCCTCACAGCAGCTGCTGGATTTTACTGGGTCACTCTGACCCCTACTCTCACTTTAGCTTCCAGGTTACCCATCTATCTGCAACTTTGATTGATCAGTTTTTATTTCTTCTCATTTTCATCCTGCAAGGGTAGTGCATTACCATGATTATCGCTTGGACCATTTTATTCTTCTTTGCTCTGCAACTCTGTCTTATCCAACCTTTGCTTTTAGACAATGTTTCTCTCAACTAAATTATAAATGGCTAAACTCGGATTTGTTTAACCTTATGCTTCACATCTTAGACTCTCCGGGATTCTGGAACAGCAATGACCCTGTGTTTCTTGTTAGGGCTTTTCTAACGATGGCTCAGCAGACTTTAACAATTTCATGTCCAGTAGTTAAACATTGCCCAGGTGGGCCCTGTAAGCCTTGGTGTAACTCACAACTTACCATTCTTCAGAATACCTGTTCCTACTATCATTTATGCTGGAAACAATCACCAGACACTCAGTCATATTCTGAATTTGTGTAGCATTGCCAAAATTTTAAGCATGCCATAGCCCAGGCAAAGGGGTTTGTGATTTCTCCTTGGGGACCCACCCAGGTGTTATGGACATTAGTCAGTCACATGACTTTCTCCTCCAAAGGTGTGTCTGATAGAGTGGCTACAGCTGTGGTGTCCTGCGTGGCAAATCCTTTTGGTGATCCCTCACCACAAGGTGTGCCGTATTGTCGGAGTGACACCTCCTCTATTCCCTCACCTACCTTAGAGCTCACATCTCTCTTGGTTTATATTTCAAAATTAAAGTGTTCCTCTTCATCAGTCCCTGATTGGCTCCCAGCTTTAGCAATCAAGGCTCTGGATCCAATGAGTTTAAAATTCATCTTGCACATTCTAAATAGTTGTATGTCCAACGGGCTTTTCCCTGTTCCATGGAAACAAGCTTTTATAGTACCAATCTTTAAGCAAAGAGCTGCATCTGACCCAGCAAATTATCGCCCTATTGCTATATTATCTCCGCTGGCACAGATTCTGGAAAGGTGGATCTATGACTTGGTGAGAGATGACCTTCTTTCCACCATTCCTACGACGCAATTTAGTTCTCGTCCTAAGTCCTCTGTCTCTTTTGCAATTCTATCAGTTTTGTCTGCTGTCGCTACCTCATTGGCCTCTGGCCATGGGTATGCACTCCTTCAGTCTAGCAAAGGCTTTTGACACAGTAGATCACAAGTTACTTATAGAACGCCTTAACGCCTAAATTTCAAACCTTATGCCCTCAATATTATTAAATCTTTTCTCCAGTCAAGGAGTGCAAGGACCCAAACCTCCCACATCACCACTCTTTTAGAGAGGGGGGTTCCCCAGGGATCAGTCCTGGGACCCTTACTATTCAATATTGCCACAGCTGACCTTTCTTTAAACTGTGACGGGTGGCAGCTTTGGTCTTTTGCTGACGATAATTTCTTTGGGCATCAAATTTCTCTGGATCGCCTAGAGGAGGTGTCAACCCACATTTCAGCACTCCTTGAATCTGTGTCCAGTTGGTATAATTCTCTGAATCTCCGTTTGAACTTGAATAAAACTAAAGTGATGGTTTTTGTGCCAAGAAACTGTACCCTACAGGGTCCTCTTAATGTACCTTACTTTACCTCCAGTATTCGTCTTTTGGGTGTACTGTGTGATCCCCATTTGAAGTTCCTATTATATAGGGACTTCTTGAGATCAAAGCTAAACTCTCTGATTTACCTTTTTAAACGCCTTAGGTCTATGATTCCTGCAAACAGGTTAGTTCTTGTATTCCGTGCCAAAGTTCAAGCCTTACTGCTGTTTGCAGCTCCTTATCTTGCCGGTCTTCCCAAGATCCATCTTTATCCTCTCGTTGTGGTGTATAACACCATATTGCGTATCATTATGCGGCTGCCTCCATGGGCTTCTCTTGACCCAGTTTGGAAGAGACACCGAATTTTGCCTTTTTATAGCTATCTAACTTTTTGCCAGTTACTGAGCCTTGCAAGTGTTTTGAGGCTTCCTTCTCACCCATTGTATGCTATAACTGTTTTCTTTTTGTCCAGTCTATCTGTTCGAAAAACTAGGCGTTTTCTTTTTGAGCCTACACGCCCTTTTAATGATATAAGGGATAGTCTCTTTCCAGTGGCTGTTTTCAGTACTTGGAACACGCTACCCTTCTATCTTAGATCTACCGTTTTCTTATGTTCAAATTTTCGGTGTATCTCACAGTGCAAACATTTCAAGCAGAATCTTTTAAAGTTTCTGATAGAGAACCGTTTGTAGAATTATCTGGCTCTGTACTTAAAGTATGTTGAATAAATAATAATAATAATAATTGCAGAGCTCACTGCTCTGCACAGGGCACTGCAACTCATCCAATGTTTGAATCACTGACACTTTGTGGTTGTAACAGTCTCCGTATCCTCCATTCAGCTATTGCACCCCGTTTATAGCACACATGCCATCGTCCAGGGTGTGCACAGTTTGGTGCTTATGATTCATCAGCAGGGCAAGACAGTTATATTAACTTGGGTCCTGGGGGATGTTGGGATCATGGGCAATGAGAAAGCAGATGCCCATGCCCATCAAGTGGCCCACCTGCCAGATGTACCTGACACTACTGTCCTCCCCTCTGATGCTCCCCTGATGGTGCAGCAGAGCGACCATGAACAACGGCGCTCCCAGTAGCTGTAATAGCTACTTGTAAGAACCCAAGAGATTGTAATGAGAACTGTCTCAATATTTTATAAACTGCTGCGGACCTGTAAGTTTATAAACTGCCACTCTACAAGGGTAAAGGGGATGTCCAAGACTGGCAACTATAGAGGTATAAAGCTAATGAGCCACTCCATGAAGCTCTGGGAGAGAGTAATGGAAAGTCCCCTCTGGGATAGAACTGGAGAAGGCCTTCGACTTTATCCACCTGAAGAAGGCCTTTGGCAGTGTTCAATGACTGGTGGTTTGGGAAGTATTACAAAGAAGAGGGGTGGAAGAAGGGTTTATTAGAATAATCCAGGATATGTATGATGGCTCCATAGGACACCTTGCAGAAACACTCGGGGGCTTTCCAGTTGGAGTTAGGGTGCACCAAGGTTCAGCACTCATTCCATATCTTTTCATCCTGGGAATGGATGAACTGTACTTAGCATTTGCTGATGATTTAGGAAAGATTAGTGACTGCAGAGAGCAGATAGAGATGGGACTAAACGATATACGAGGAGGAATGGAATTTTCAGGGCTAAAGATTAACATGACGAAGACAGAGTATCTAGAATTCAATCAGGATGGTCCGGAAAAAGTAGGTCGAACTGGTAAAAAAAAGGTGCAGGAGGTAAAGTATTTATGATCAACGTTACACAGCAATGGAGAGGTAGACTCAGATGTGACCCATAGAATCAATGGGGGGTTGTTGAAATGGAAACAGGCAAGCAGAGTCCTGTTAGGAGGGTCCCAATCCAGTAGCTGAGCTGTGAATGCTGCAGTACATGTGTGGCATGTCGAGCAGATAGAATTAGGAATGCATACTTTAGAGGTAGCCTGGGGGTGATGCACAACGCCAAAAAGATGAGGGAGAATAGGCTGAGGTTGTATGGGCACGTTATGAGAAGAGGGGAAGAGAAACTCGTTAGGTGCATCTCAGAAATGCAGGTGATCATCAGCATCTGGGGTAGGGGGAGACCAAAGCAGACGTGGGAACAGGTTGTCCTGAGGGGTATTGCAGTTTGTGGGATGGACAGGGACCGAGTGGGAGACTGATAGAAGTGAAGGGCTAAAACCTGCAGACCCGACCCCACCACAGGCGGCACAAGGGTATGATGATGATGCTGCAGAATTGAGCATTAATGTTTTTGTTCCTAGAGTAGAATTATTACACTTAAGTCTATTTCAGAGGTTCCCAACTTTTTTGTACTTTAGAGCACATTCTAAAATATAAATATGGGGAGTGAGGAATAAATAATTAAAATTAATGCTAAAATATAAAAAATATTGCTTCTATTACAGTGAGGAATAAATAATTAAAAACAATGCTAAAATATAAAAAAAATATTGTTTCTATTACATGCAAACAAAGAAACATACATCCAAATTTAACGTTTTACTGTATACAACAAATACTGTCAAGGATAAAATTGTGGGTACAAAAGGCATTAATTCACATTTTCACAACATTATTTGAGATTGTCTATTACCTCCTTGGCACATACAAGTGGACTTCATTTTCATTTCAAGGATGATTCAGTGATCGTCCCTTGCTGTTTTAATTTTTCATCCTCCTCTAACATTTTCGACACCTTTCCCACCCTGGAATTATTTATAGATTCGTCTTACTGCATTTTTTGACACCATGATCAAAAAATACCCTTTTTGTATTATGCAAACAACTCTTTACCACGTTACATCTTCATTAACCTGTTAATGAAGTTGAGTGCACACCTTTTAGGTTTTCTCACATGTCTCAAGTATGATATGCCATTAATTCCCATAGCCACAGGATATTCTGGGAACTCTACTAGTCTTAAACCTAAACCATGATAATACTGAACACTTGCTATGAAACAAATGTCAACCATCATCTTCACAAATAATCATAATAACCATCAAACCTTTATCTCACCTGTGGTCTGCAATTCCACAGAACATACTTTGACTTAGGGCACTCCCAGTCAGGCATCTCTAACCTGCAGGAATATTGGCTAGGTTGTGTGTATGGGTATGCTGGCTTACCCCACTTGTTCCAACATCAAATTATGCAACATTATAATACTGTATGGTGTCTGACCTATTGCACAATAACAATAGGCAATCTAATCCATGCACATGAGGAATCATTATATTCACAAATGGAATGGTAAAATGTGGTGGTGGGTATTGTTTAATATTTATTGGTCATGGCTGTAAGAAACGCATTGTGCACTTGGGTTAGTGTGGGATATTGAAGGATCATTGCTGGAAATTATCTATGACAAAATCAACCATCTGCATAAAAAAAATTGCCCATTATCTTCCACAATGGCTATTTGGTGAGAAAAAAATAATTGTCATAACCCTATAAAACTAGAAAATCTTCTGCATATTATTTGTCATTCAGTAATAAGATGGCACTGTGCATCATCATCATCATCTTCTTCATCATACCCCTGTGGCAAGGTTGGGTATGTGGGTTCACTGAACATGCTCTGACTGGTGACACACCAGCCAGGCATCTGAAACCCACAGGGTTCCCACATTAAGTTGGGAATGTGCAAAATCTGAAAAGAAACTTTGCATTGAAAGAATGTGTTTTGAAGATTTTCTCACTTAGCATGTAGAATCTACATATACAATCTGAGGGTAAAAGTGTAGCTTAACCCAAGGAATTATTTCGTCATTTGTAGCAGATGAAATGTGGTGCTTTGGTCGGTATAACGTTATCAAAATACTCGTTCCAGGGCCTGCTGGACATGCTATTGTTTTTAAATCGTTTGGACATAATGAAAGGGATTCGCAAAATATTAGGCATGTTGAAATCAAGGTAAAGAACTTCATGAATTTATTTAATGAATATCTTCCTCGTTATTTCAACTGGAAGCTTTCGATTGCATAAATCGAAAGCTTCCAGTTAAAATAACGAGAAATAAATTCATGAA
>JAAFCE010009111.1:2225943-2242161 GCA_013389805.1 Trigoniulus corallinus
TGGCAATAAGGAAGGGTGACGCCTTCCCCAAAGCTGCACCATTCTCCCCAGATATGGAAAGAAACCCGGATAGGATAGGAAGAAGGGGTGGAAGGGGATTTAACTGCACCTAAGGCCTCCTTAGATGCAGGGACATGCTTTGCATCGGTGGTGGAGCCGTTGCCTCTTGCCTCTTGTTAATGGCAGGTGCCAATGCAGTAGGAGGCACAGAATCGTTCCGGGGTCCATATGGCTAACTGGGGGAACGCAGCCTCTTGTTTGGAGCACTACTCATCTCCACAGGCTTAGTGGCATTTGGCCCACTTAGTTGGGTGGAACCGAGGCCATTGTCTTCAGGGTCAACACAAGAACACTCCCAGAAAGAAAAGAAGAAGAAGAAGGCAAATGGGTGGGGTTATTTGATGAGGCCCCCAACCTCTGTTTTAAAGTTGTCATAATTTGATTAAATTATGAAGTTCGTTGCCTGCAGATTGAGGCATTACTTAAAATGGAGAAACTCAGTGATTTCCCCATTGGTCGAACCCCATCGCACCCTTTAACACCAGTAGAGGTGTGGTGTGGTGCCCCTGACCTACGTGGGGAGTCGGAGGAGAACATAGTGGAGGAGCTCAAGGACCAGGGTGTGGTGGCTGTCTGCCGCACCTTGGTTCGAAGGGATGGAGAATCCCACCTCTCTGACACCTTGGTGCTGACCTTTGGTAGGCCCAAGTTGCCAGAATACATCAGGGCCGGCTACCTCCACTTGCCAGTATGACCTTTCATTCTGAGCCCCCTTTGCTACTTCAAGTGTCAAAGGTATGGTCATGGCCAGAATTCCTGTTCTGCCAGGGCCATGTGTGGCACTTGTGGGCAGGAAGACCATTCTCCTGAGCCTGGTAAGATTGCACCTTATTGCACCAACTGTAAGGGAAACCACTCTGCTTCTTCTCGAGATTGCCCCACCTGGTTGCAGGAACGTGCCATCCAGGAATTGCACGTCAAGAAGGGTATCAGTTTTCAAGATGCGCAGCAGCTCCTAGCCTTGCCAGGGTAGCCAAGTCGTGGCTTGTCCTATGCAGGTGCTGCAAAGGTGGCTGCTGTGTCATCTGTCTGCTTGCCAGACGGACATACTTCCACAACTCCCCCACTCATCCATTTATTGCCCACTCAGGCCCGCAGGGTCCATGGGATACCGGTCTGTGCTAGCATTTGCTGCCAGACAGATCCCGATCCCATGCCAGAGGTTTCTTCTCATCCCATCACTGCCTCTGGCCCAGCCTCCGTGGAGGCCACAGATGCCTCTCATCAAACAGAGGCATCTGCTTTGAGCAGCCCCCTTCCTGGCTCAGCCCAGCTGGCCCCCTCCATACCGGTGGTGATGGGTGACAGAGGTGGGAAGCAACCACGAACACCCCCTGCCCTGCAGTGGGGTGAGTGGCTTTGGTTCGTCCACCCAAGCTCTTCAGCCAACAGCAGAAAGCCCTGAGTGGCAGCCTGTCCCAACTGGGGCATGATGGGGATCCCTCCTTTGAGATGGAGGAGGAAGACCCAATTGTAGACCCCCTCCTTTTTCTGCTGTGTAATGGAAAAAAGGGAGGAATAGAAATAAACCTCCAAAGCCCACCTAATGGTGAATCTCCTTCAATGGAACTGTCGAGGTGTTTCCCACAAGAGAGATGAGATCACAATGCTGATCTCATGGCACAACCCCGTCTGCATCTCCCTCCAGGAGATCCTCTGCCAAAATGATACCCCACTTTCGGTACGGGGCTACAACATGTATGCAGACACCTGGCAGCAGGGAAGCCACCTTGTGGGAGGGGTGGCCTTACTGGGGTGCTACAATGCATGGCATTGAGCATCAGCTGCAACTGGCACTCAATAGTGCCAATGAGTTTGCCACCTCACGTGGCTATAAATTCTCCCCTGAGAAAACAAGTCATTCACTTCTGTTGTAAGCGAGGGCTTCATCCTGAGCCTCAGCTTACCCTGAATGGGCACCTCCTCCCAGTTGTAGAGCCAGCCCGGTTTCTTGGTCTCCGTTTTGACAGCCGTCTGACATGAGTCCCACACTTGAAGGAGCTCAGGGCTAAGTGCCTTCGCTCCCTTAATATTCTGTGGTGCCTGCAGGGAACTGATTTTGGGGCAGATCGAATGGTGATGCTTCGATTATACCGATCACTCGTTCGATCATGACTCGACTATGGCTGTAGTGTTTATGGCCTGGCCGCTCCATCTACTCTCTGGATGCTGGACAGTGTTCATCAGGCTGGCATCCGGTTCTCCATTGGGGCTTTCCGCACAAGTCCCATGCTCAGCCTGTATGCTGAGTTTGCGGCTGAGAGGTCAGCCACAGCACCCTACACACCCAGTCGTTTTTAGTCGCACTCCGCAATGACCATTCGATCGCCGGCCAGTGGTTCCCCCTCCATTTGGCATGCGGTGGATGGATGGTCTCACTGGCCTGGGTGTGACCCTGTCTAGGGTGCAGCCTGTACAACCAGGCTCTGTGCCACCCTGGACAGTACCAGAGCCGATTTTTAATTTGACACTCACTGCCTTCCCCAAAGCCAGTACCGATAGGTCAGTTTACCAGCAATAGTTTGGACGCCTCTCTCAGACCTATTGGGGCCATGTTTTTTTTACACGGATGGGTCGAAGAATGGCACCTCTGTGGGTTGGTCACTCTTTACAGCTGGTCATCTCATAGGGGGCCGCCTTCCAGGCATCGCCAGTGTCTTAACTGCAGAGCTTACTGCTCTGCACAGGGCACTGGAATTCACCCAACGTTTGAACCACCGACACTTTGTGGTTGCAAATAGTGTGGTGCTGTCATATAGGTGTGCACAGGTGTGGTCATCCATGGTGTGCACAGTTTGCTGCTCATGATTCGTCAGCAGGGCAAGACAGTTTTGTTTATGTGGGTCCTGGGGCATGTTGGCATCATGAGGAATGAGAGGGCTGATGCCCATGCCCGTCAGGTGGCCCACCTACCAGTTGTTCCTGACACTACTGTTCCCTCCTCTGATGCTCTCCCAATGGTGCAGTGAGCTGTCCATGGGAAATGGTGTTCCCAGTGGTTTGCGGAGACCACCAACAAACTCCACACCCTGAAGGACACCCCTGTGCACTGGGCGTCCTCATGCCACCTGTCACGGAGGGAGGAGGTTGTGCTTGCTCATCTGCGAATCGGTCACATGTTCCTCACCCACTCCTACATATTATGGGGTGAGGATGAACCATGGTGTGACTGCTGTTGGGAGCCTCTCACAGTGGCACACATCTTCAGTTACTGTGGGAGATACCATGAACTTAAATACCTCTTTCACAAAATCTAATACTAATGCTTTTGCCTTTTTCTTTTGTGTGTTTTGGCTTTTGCCTCTTTATGTTTGTATCCGTTTTGGCTTTTGCCTCTTTAGGTTTGTATCCGTTTTGGCTTTTGCCTCTTTATGTTTGTATCCGTTTTGGCTTTTGCTTTTTATCTCTGTGGTTGTTTGGCTTTTGCCTGTTTTATCTTTGTCCTTTTTTTTTTGGCTTTTTCTTGTTTTATCTTTGCCCTTTTTTGGCTTTTGCCTTCTGTGTATTTTTGTCTGTTTAGGCTTTTGCCTATTTTTTGTGTTTGTTGTTGGCCTTTGCCCTTACTTGTTGTTTGTTTGGCTGTTGCCTTTTTGTTTTGTTAATTTTATTGGGCTTTTGCCCTTCTTTATTTTCACCATGGTGGGATGGCCACTTACACCCCCCACCATGGTGATTGTCTTTCTGGGCCCTAATGACCATTGAAGTTGATGGGCCTTAAAACATGAACAAACCATTCTCCTGCAAGGAGGCCGAGGAGTAGGTGTTACCCACATGCACTCTGAAGGTAAGGTCAGACAGAAAGCTGCAGAGGAAGACTGGCTAATTACCCCTGAGCAACCACTGGTGCAAGGTCTCCAATATGCCATGGTGCCATGTGGTATAATATGCCTTTTCCACATCAAAGAATACTGCCACCAGGTGCTGTGTATGGAGAAGGCATCATGTACTGCAGTATACAGTGAGATCAGACGATCCACCGGAGACCTGCCAGCATCGAAGCCACACCACGTGCCAATTCACCATTCGTTCCTTTGTTTTCAAAGACAGCTTGTCAATGAAATGGGTCTGTAATTTATTGGAAGGCTACTGTCCTTCCCAGGGTTTTGGAGTGTGATTACAGTAGCCTCCTGCCAGCCTGCAGGGACTTCATGCTGCTGCCAAGTGTGATAAAGTACCTGGCTCTTGTTAGAGTTGCCTGCAGCTCCCAAGGGGTAAAGGGGTTGTTATACCTCTCGGCAGCACCACCAGTGAAGTTCAGTGGATGGCGTTCTGCAGCCTGCTTCTTTTGAAGAAATGTTGCCATGTAGTGCTGAGAAATGGAGACGTCTGCAAACGCCCTCGCTAGTTCCTCAGCCACCTCACATGGCAGAATAAGATGTCTCCCTTGTACAAGGAGACCAGAGCCACATGATGGTAAATTTCTCCCTTGGATCTTCTTCAGCTTTTCCCAGACTTTCTTGGAGGGTGTGGGACTGTTAAGTGATGAGGCATACTGACTCCATGAGGAGTGTTTGGCCTCTTTGATAACCCACTGTGCATAATCCCAGGCTCGGAGATAGTCGACATGCTTGGCGTCAGTAGGACAAGACTGGAAGCTGCTAAGGGCTCGCCAGCCAGCCCAAATCGCACTCTGACAATCCTCTGTCCACCATGGCACCTGTGCTCGTGGTGGGTTGCCTGAGCTCTGAGGGATGGATGCCAACGCCACCCTGACCACCACCTCTGTGAAGTGACTCACTAGGTCGTTGAACCCATCAAAATCACACAGTGGCTGAATGCAGATATACCGGGTGAACTCCTTCCAGTCCGCCCAATGCAGACACCACTGTGGTGGGTTTTGGGGTAGTGCCCCATCTTTACTGCTAATTTTGATGGAGAAGTGGTCACTTCCACAAGGGTCTGACAGAACCTCCCACTGCAAATGTGGTGCCAACCCAGGAGAGCAGATGGAAAGGTCTATACACAAAAGACCGCCAGTGGCAGTCATCATATGCATGCAGGCACCTGTGTTGAGAACAATGAGGCCATTGTGTGACACCTGTTGTTCCACAAGTCGCCCTCGGGGGTTGTGACCATCCGAGCCCCATTGAGGATTTGGCCAGAGGCAGTGGTGGAGCCAGAAGAAGCCATAAAAAAGGTGTCGGGGTCCATCTGGCAGCCAATGCTAGCACAGACTGGCACTCCATGGACACTGTGGTCCCAAGAGGGCAACAAACAGATGTCCGTCTGGGTGTAGACAGATGACACAGCAGCCGCCTTGGCAGCACCTGCATAGGACACCCCACGACCAGGGGTCCCTGGCAAGGCTAGCAGCCACCGCACATCCTGAAACCTGATACCCTTCTGGACACACAACTCGTGGATTGCATATTCCTGCAACCAAGTAGGGCAGTCCCAAGAATATGCAGGGTGGTTGCCCTTGCAGTTGATGCAAAAGGGTGCAGTCATACAACACTCAGGGGAGTGGTCTCCCTGCCCACAAGTGCCCCACATGGCCTTGCCAGAAAAGGCTCAGAATAAAGGCACGTACAGGTAGCCAGCCATAATGTAATCTGGCACCTTGGGCCTACCAAAGGTCAGCACAATGGTGTCAGAGGACCGGGTTCCCCATCCCATTGAAACGAGGTGCGGTGGACAGCCACCACACCCCTGGTCCCTAAGCTCCTCTGCTATTTCCTCCTCTGACTCCCCACGTAGGTCGGGGCACTGCACCACACCTCTACTGGTGTTTAGGGTGCGATGGGGTTCGACCACTATGGGGATGTCACCAAGCTTCCATATTTTCAGTAATGCTTCGGTTTGGTGGGTGGCAGATGCCTCCACCAACAAGGTGTCATTGCGCAGTTTCTTGACTGAGGTCATATCCCTGGTAATGCCCTTGATGGCTTTGGCGATAAGGAAGGGCGATGGCTTCCCCAAGGCTGCACCATCCTCACCAGAGATGGATAGAAACCGGGGAGGATAGGAAGGAGGTAAAGAAGTGCTTTTGACTACACCTAAGGCCTCCTTAGATGCAGGAACATGCTTTGTATCAGCGATGTAGCCCTGCACCTTAAGGGTAAGAGGTCGTTGCCTCTTGTTAAGGGCAGGTGCCGATGCCATAGATGCCACAGGTTCATTCCCTGATCCAGTTGTCTTACTGGGGGAACGTGGCCTCTTTGTTGGAGCAGTACACATCTCCATCAGCTCAGTGGCAGCTGGCACACCCAGTTGAGTGGGACCAAGCCCGCCATCTTCTGGCTAAACACAAAAACTAGTCACAGTCAAAAAAGAAGACAAGCCTATGTTTATTTATTTCCATAATTTAAATAATTATGCATTTGCTGCCTGTGGGTCTTACCCACCACGAAGCCCAATGAGGGGACGCCCATTCGGGTCACCAAGATTCCTCGGACAGGATACTGCAAGGGTGGCATAATCCCCAAGTACCAGACTATTGGCATCGGGGATGACTGCTGGTCCACTCACAGCAACCCTAGGGGGCATAACAACTTATGCACCTCTGGATGATTGACCAAGACTGGGTATCCGCCTTGGCCACGCGTTTTCCCTGGAAGCTGTGGCCAAAGTGATGTGTTGGGGCTGAAGGCCGCAGCCTTAATCCTCGATGTCTGTCAGCCAAACCACCAGTGTGGGGTAACCCAGAGACATCACAGGACATGCGCCTCCTCAATCACCAGGATCTGCTTTTCACAGGGGTGTGGGTCTCCATGCATGGCAAACACGTGGGTAGGTGGTTATTTATGGTCACCTCAGTGAGGAGCTTACATTGACCGAGAACAAGCCCGACAGTCATCCAGTAAAGGACAAAACACGGACATGAACAACCACAATGATGGCATCATCCTGCCCAGAACATGTCATATACAAAGACGACAGTGGTGCTATCCAATCTGGGGCAAGAAAAAGTCAACCCTTTTATTCGCCTATGATGACATGCAGAAGCATCCTCACCTTATCAATGGAATGCTCATACATATGGCCTTCATCAATCCCTTTCTTCCTTAAAACACTCCATAGTACCTGTCTATGGACACTATCAAATGTCTTCTCCAGGTCAATGAATACGGCATGGAGATCCTTCTTTGCTGTGCTATGCTTCTCTATAATCTGTAATAGAATAAAGATTGGTTCCATGGTGAACCTACCAGGCATATACCCAAATTCGTTTCTCCAGACACTAGTCTGGTCTCTGAGGTGGCATTCTATGACTCGCTCGGACAGCTTCATAGAATGACTCATCAGCTTTATGCCCCTATAGTTTCCACAGTTCTGGGCAACTCTCACCATTGAGATGGCATCCTGTCACCATTTGCTAGCTTATTAAAAAGCTTCACTAACCATCTTAATCCTGTAGTCCCCAGGGGCACCAAACTCCAATGGAGATCTCATCTGGGCCTATGGCTTTGTGACCTTTCATTTTTTGAAGGACTTTAACGATTTCCTCCTCACTCAGCTTGTCCACTGCCTGTGGAGTGATTGGGTTGCTGTCTGTGACTGTTGCACAGGTAGCAGTATTTAGGAGGCTGTGGTAGTATTCCACCCACCTTCTGATTACCTCTGATAGTTGGAACAGGACGCTACCATTGGTGTCATTCACCATTATAGCCCTGGTAACATCCTTATGAGTTCTATCCCTGGCCTTGGCCAGTCTAAAAACTGCATTTTCTCCTTCCCTTGTCCCCAACTTTTCATATAGGGCCTCATACTTCTGGTATATGGCCAGGAGGGCAATGGTGCTCCTGGCAATTTTCTTTGCCATAGTCTGTCTTGGAAAACTGGTACCCTGTTTCCCACCACCTTTGGAAAGCTACTTCCTTTAGTTTGATGGCAGAATGAACCTCCTCATTCCACCTTCATGTCTGCCTACCCTGATAAGTTCCTGCTACCCTACCCCTACCTAACATTGCCTCACCACATATCCTATTCTTCCTAGCAACCCTATTGCATATGGCATTGGCTGACCCATTGCAGTTCCAGTTGACCTGGCTGAGAACCTCCTGCCAGAATTCATCTGCTTTGGTGGGCAATTTCCACCAACTAATAACTGATTCTCCCTTCCAGGTATTTTGCTTCACTGTTCCCTTCATTAGTAATTCTGTCATGAGCAGCTTATGGCCACTTTACTTCTGGAAATCCTCAGTGGGAAGTGCCTAGCACTCTAAGGATTTCTGCCCTGTGCTGCTTCCTAACCATGAAAAAGTCTATGTGGGACCTCCCATGTGGTGTCTGGAAAGTCACTAGGTACTTTTCCCTCTTCTTGAACCATGTATTAGGTAATTCAAGGTCCTGTGCTCTTGCTGTGTCAAGGACCTTCTGCCCCTCCAGGTTGATCATCCTATACCCAGGTTGTTCATCCTCATATATCCCAGACCCTCATTACCCACCTGCACATTAAAGTCACCCCCAATAATCAGTTGCTGATTTCCCCTGCTTTGTCTAATTATGCTCTCTACTGACTGATCCACCTCATCAAAATCCTTCCAAAAGGCTGTTTCTGTGGTAGCACCCAGTCTAAAGAGGATCCACAAAAGGGCCTACAGGCATTAAAACAGCAGTGAGAAGACGGGGCCTTAAGGACAACATGAAAAAGGAAGTGTACCTAGCTTTCAATTTTAGTGGCCAGGGGCAAAGGGGGTGAGATTCGTTGTCAGAGCTTTGTTATTTAGGATCAGTTTTCCAGAGCAATGGAGAGATAGTTTCTGAGGTGACACAGGATTAATGCAGGATGGCTGAAGTGAAGGCAGGCAAGTGGAGTCCTAAATGACCTCCAAGTCCCAATAAAGGTTTACAGAATGGTTGTTAGGCCTTCTGGGCTGTATGGCTCAGAATGTTGGGTAGCTAGGAAGAACAAGTGAATGAGGTGCAAAGGAGTGAAGCAAGTGAATGAGGTGCGAAGGAGTGAAGCAAGTGAATGAGGTGCGAAGGAGTGAAGCAAGTGAATGAGGTTCGAATGCTGCACTACATGAGTGGGGTGTCTCAAGCCGACAGAATCTGTAATGATTACATTGGAGGTAGGCTGGGGTGGGAAACATCACAGAGAAAATCAGAGAAAAGTGGATGAGGTGGTATAGGCAATGTTTGAGGATGGGGAGGAGGAACTCATTAGGTGCATTATGGGACTGCATGTGATTGGGGCACCAGTACAGGGGAAGACCAAAACGGACATGGGAGCAGGTGGTTAATAGGGGCATGGAGGTTTGTGGGGTGGAGGGGTCTTGTTGGGGGATAGATGGGAGTGGAGTTTAAGAACCTGCAGACCTGACCCCGCCATTGGCAGAATAAAGGTGGGATGATGATAATTTTGATGTTATTACTTTTCTTTCACTTGCCAAATCGATTAACTTCCTTAATTACCCAAAAGTTGTGATAGTAATAACTATTACACCAAGGCTATTCTGTCTCATTTATTCTCCTTGTCTTTAGGTGAAAGCTACAACTTCATTTATGTATTATACAATGTTTATTTCAATTTTTATCTTAAAGGGAATTTTTAAAAACAATCTATATTAAGCCATCAAATTTCTCCACTTTCTGTTTTATGGAGTTAATCGATTTGGCAAGTGAGTGGCTCATATACTACTACATATGAGTATAGATAATATGAGTATAAATAATACCCCTAATACTTGTACAATAATCCTAAATTGATAATTAATACTGTAGAATCCCGTTATATCGAACGTCAGGAAACCGTGAAAAATACTTCGATATATACGAGTTTTGATATATCCAATTCCGGAAATTATATAGTCAAAATTTACGTTTTTGCAAATGTAAATTTCCCGCTATTATAATATCTATAATTTCAATTTTGGGATGAAATATTAAGGTTCATCATCATCAAGCCCTTATCATGCCTGTGGCAGGGTCTGGTCTGTGAGTTTTTGATCCCTATCCACCCACCACACACTACCTGAAATATTAAGATCAACAATGTTAAAAGCAAAATGACCACATTATAAAGAAGTTCTATTCAAATTCACTACACTACAAGCAGTGTTATTTGGCAGTGGAGATACTAACTCTCATTCCTACAAATGATTCCATAAAACTCCTAAAATTCTAAACTATGTCCCCCTACAATACTTGCAATGATGGACTTTTCTTTCAGGAATCCTGCAACTTTATTCACTCAAAAGGCATTCCATTGCCAAATGGTGCTTGTCAATAAAACCAGTTGTATTAGTCTGTCTGTGCCCTGATTGGTGGTTTCCAATCAGAGGCTTTCTTTAAAATATATCCCAAGGCAGCCAAAAAGGTCAATCACAATATTGCACAGTCAAGCAGATATGCCACCGTATGATGAAATTTATAATTTAAGCCATAAGCATTACATGAACAAGGCTAGAAAAAGCAAATTTGTAAGGAGATCGGGGCTGAAATGAGATGAATTGTAATTAAAAATTTTATTAACACAGTTTAAACAATTTTTTATAATAGACCTTCAATTAAGACTTTGTCACTGACATTTAAAAACAATTTCAAATAAAAATTTAGCCATTGTCAAATCTACATCCTCTTCTTATGATGTCCATTTGCCATGCTAGGGATCCACATGAAGAACAAAAATATTCCTTAAAATTTTTTTTTAAAACACTAAATGCATTATTATTGTAATTTCCATATGCATGTAGCAAGAATCACATAATCCACATTTTCAAGGCTATAATTATATGCCTATAATTATATACAGTGAAAGGACTCTATCAGTCCACCCCTGAAATTGATCCACCTCATAGAATGGTCCACTGTTAAAAACGCTCTCATAGATGTGCAGTATTTTGTACCATCTAATAGGTCGACCCCTGGCACCAGTCCAAGATCCACAATGTGACTCAACCCTTAATGGGTCCTGATGTCACCTAAAATTTTAGGGTATGAAAGAGGATAATTTCATTGTGAGTTTGCTATACCCCACCAAGTCACCTTCCACCCTGCACTACCTGCAATGGACCTTATAAATCCCTCATTCCCCTCCTCACCACACGCCTATACCACCTCAGGTGATTTTGTCATCTTCTTTGTGATATTTCCAACACCCAAGCTAAATCTAATGTAATCATTTCAAATTCTGTCAGCACGTGACATCCCACTCATGCATTTGCATCTCAACCACTTTCATTCTCCTTTCATGTTTCTGCTTAGCAGTTCAACAATGAGCCACACAGCATAGTGAGCCTAACTACCATTCTGTAAACTTTGCCTTTCAACTTTATTGGGACCCAGCAGTTGAAAAGGGCCATCCAAGTAACCACCTTTTCTTTATTTTCAACAATAATGATTGGTTTAAACTTTTAATAGACACACACGTGGAATTTAGTGTTCTGCCAAAGGCAAAATTAGAATCTAAACTGTTAATCTCCAGTGATCTGACATTATATGCTACAAATCAGACAGTTAAAAACAACTTCAGTATCTGTTAGATAAACTTAGACCTTGGTTTAAGGTGGCCATTTGCATGGAAATTCATCATAGCAGACAGCACAGATGCTATTTTAGTGCCAGATTTCCTAGCCCATTACAGCCTAAAAGTGGATATTGCAATCCCTCAGTTGGGTATCCTGACAATTGTGTGAACGACAATTAGGTGTATATGACAATTGGGTGAATGCGAAAAATCGGTGGAAAACATGTTTTTTTTTAATTTTCCTTTTGTCCCATGGGATCATCCTGTCAACTCTGTGATTATTAATTTGAGATGTCAGCATATTAAAGTGCCTCCAAAGAAAGTTGCAGAGTGTGGGGGTTGCAAGCTCTTAGTATTGGAGCTGGATCAGATGAAAGTTTAGATATCTTGGTTGAAGGCTGCCAGGTTGAATTCAAGTTCTCCAGTAGCTGGAAAATTGAAGGGTAGGGTGGGACCTCTAACTGCATCACCATCAAGTTCACCTAGAAAATTGGTAATGGTGTTGTAGCAGATCACCTTTTTCTGTCACGTCATAGGTTCTTCTGAAATTCTAAACGTGCAGAGTTTAGAATAAATTTCAATCTCTTGAAAGTTTGAAATTTAGAATGACCAGTTGGTCTCCATACTCAATTGGCAACACACATTTCACTATTGATTTATCTGAAATGGAAATTTACATATTTATCAATTTTGTTGGATTGTAATTATTTGCCAGTTAATTGTTTACTAAAATAGTTCATAAAGAAAAACAGTGGCATCAAGACCAGAGAAAATGTACTAAAGCTAACTACAGACTACCAAAATCGAAAACATTTAAACTTCAGTGTTCTATAGAACTCCAACCTTCTACCTCTGTAGCTTGATGGTCACAGCTATTCCAATGTAATCAGTAGTCTTCTCATCCTCTTCTTTGGTGGTGTTGCCAATCACTAAAAACAATGTCGAGCAAACGTAAGTCAAATATAAATCAAAAGTAAATCATAAACAATTTAAAAATCATACACAAAATACTTATCTTTTTGTAGAAAAAGAACCGACGTTTTGCAAGAGGATCTTGCTTCTTCAAGGTGGTAACCTTGAAGAATTTACATTTGACTAACGTTTGCATCACATTGTTTTTAGTGATTGGCAATGCCATCAAAGAAGAGGACGAGAAGACTACTGATTACATTGGAATAGCTGTGACCATCAAGCTACAGAGGTAGAAGATTGGAGTTCTACAGGACACTGAAGTTAAGAAGTTTTCGATTTTGGTAGTCTGTAGTTAGCTGTAGTATAAAAAAGGTTAATATTTACATCCTTTATTTGAGTCATATATTTTCATTTAATAATTATTAAAAACGCACAAATAGTTACACTGCTCATCATCACACTCGTGAATAACCACCACAGTGTAGCAAAGGCCTTAACATAGATGTTGGAAATTGTAAAAGAATGCAACTTATCCAAAAATTTTGTTGTTTTCAACCCTTGAATGTGTGTTCTAATGCACTCGAACCATGGCTATCTTGACTGTGTGTAGAGAAACAATGATGTATTCACACAGTTAACAATAAACTATTTCTTTAATAATTCCAAGTGAGCAAACAATTATCCTAGGTAAAACTCTGCATGAATATAAAGAACTTCAATATTATCCACAAGGATGATGCAATGGATGTGTCAACTACTCCCTGTCACTTCCCCCAGTATCCCCCTCAACCCACATGCAGATTGTCAACTACCCCCTGTGACTTCCCCCAGTATCCCCCCAAAAAACCCTACATCTTAATAAAGAAATTACTGGACTACCCCCACACCTCATACCATAATTATTCCAATAAATGGCGCCCTCCAATACCCGGTGCACCTTTCAGCTGAAAAAAATAATAAACGGTGCACCGTTTATTTCAAAACTGTCTGGAAGTGATTGTGCAAGCTAACTTGAATTTTTTTTAATGATTAACCCTTTAATGCTACACAGGGGTACTGGTATCATCATCATCACACCCTTATCCAGCCTGTGGCAGGGTTGGGTCCATGGGTCCATTGAACATGCTATGACTGGGAACACCCCAGCCAGGCATCTGGAACCCACAAGAATATTGGCTGGTTGTCTGTGTGGGGATGCCGGCCTACCACACTGTTCCAACACCACATTTTAAAACCAAAATATAAATTTTGGCATGTAAATTAATGGTTTGTCAGTTTTAATATTGAATGGTGTCTGATCTATTGCACAACAACTATACTGCAATAAGGAATCAGGCTCATGCATGAACAGGGGTACTGGTGTAACCCAGGGTTTTTCTTCCGCCTCTCTGTTCTGTGGGTGACCCTGGTGCAATGCGATTCACAGTATTTTCACATGATAGCTTGAACTTCCTAATAAGCTAAACTAAGCTGTAGTGCAGATATTGTTGAAAGAAAGTTTCAAAGAAAAAGTGTTCTTTAGCATTTAAATTGTTGGCAATTTCTGCAGTTGAGGATGATAGTAATCATCCTGTGGCTAAACCTCTACAGTTATCTGAATCTAGGGTAAGGATTTAAATTTTTAATGAACCATTGATTATTTTTCCCAATTTCATTTTGCCAATAAATTCAGATGCAAGAATGGCATCAGCAAAAATAAAAATTATGAAATCAACTTGTTGTCAATGTCAAAGTTTCCATTTATAAATTGAAAACAATAATAAACTATGCCCTCCAATAAACGGTGCAACAAGATGGCCTTTGAAAAAATTACAGTAACTTATCCCAAATAAAAAGCTATCAATTAAGAACACTTGAAAACCCCTGCCAAAATTATGTGAATTATCAACTATAACGTCAAGCCTATAATAACCCCTCTAAAGTGAAAATTATTGCCCCAGATGACCCCTAGTCTACATAAGTCAAAGAAGAATTATAATTTTCCATACTTTCATGCAAGATAAATGGCCACCCTGATTAAAATCAATTTGAGGATGGTTAAAAATTTTTTATAGAAAGCAGCTGCCCTATTTTATGTAGCAGCCATAATTTTTGCAAAGCCCTATTTTTTTTTGTCAAAAGAAAATTATATTTTATTATACTATCATCCAAGATAAATGGCCTTCCTGATAAAATTCAATTAAGGAGGGTCAGAAACCTTTTATAGAAAGCAGCTGCAAACCACTCCTAATTAAAAACCCCCTCCTTGAAACCAATGGAAGAGGAATACAGGGAGTATAAAAACGAATGCCAGAGGAGATAGAGGATTCATTGATTCAGAGAGAGAAAGAGGAACGTTAGCCAGAGGAGATGCTGAACAGAAGGAGAAACGTTTGCTGGAGGAGATGCTGAGAGAGTGAAGATCCAATGTCAGAAGTGATGCCAACATGCTGAGGAACACTGAACATTAACTCAACTGGATAAGTGATCCACATCAATTTCCTGCCCTAGGAGGATGCCACACCAGAAGATTTTGAAGAGGGCCACCTGCACCAACCCTGGAAGTCTACCATAGGAAAGAAGATTCAACAGGACAACCCTGGAACCAACTACACCAACAGGCAGATAAGAAAACCATACTTATTTTTATATAGGGTTTCCTCTAGCAGAAGCAATTGTGTTTAGAGCATGCATGTTAGTATTGAATATTTTCTAGCTAAAATGTAGCGTTTTTGAAAGAACCAATTGTGATCTACTCATTTTTAGATCAGTTAGGTCTTTTTAATCTTCAGTTAATGGATATATACTTTACAGCTTAGGTATTTAGAGCATGCATGTTAGTATTGAATATTTTCCAGCTAAATTGTGGCGTTTTTGAAAGAACCAATTGTCAGCTACTCAATTTTAGATCAGTTAGGTCTTTTCAGTCTTCAGTTAATTGATATATACTTTACAGCTTAGGTGTTTAGAGCATGCATGTGAGTATTGAAGATTTTCTAGCTAACTTGTAGCATTTTTGAAAGAACCAATTGTGATCAACTCATATTTAGATCACTTAGGTCTTTTTAATCTTCAAGGCCGCCAGGGGGTTCCCCCTCCATTCGGTGTGCGTTGGATGGACTGTCTTGCCGGCCTGGGTGTGACTCTACCTAGGGTGCAGCCTGTACTGCCAGCCTCTGTACCGCCCTGGACAGTGCCAGAGCCAAGTTTAAATTTAATGCTTGCAGCCTTACCCAAAACCAGTACCGATAGGTCATTGTACCAACAACAGTTCGGACGCCTCTCTTGGACCTATCGAGGCCATGTTTTTATTTACACGGATGGGTCGAAGGATGGTTCCTATGTGGGTTGGTCAGTCTTTACAACTGGTAATCTCATGGGGGGCCGCCTTCCAGGCGTTGCCAGTGTCTTAACTGCAGAACTAACAGCTCTGCACAGGGCACTGGAACTCATCCAAGTGTTGAATGACAGACACTTTGTTGTTGCGACTGACTCCTTGTGCTACCTTCAGCTGTTGCACACCCTATATGGCAGACATGCCATCGTCCAGGGTGTGCACAGATTGCTGCTTGTGATTCGTAAGCAGGGCAAGACAGTGTTGTTTATGTGGGTCCCGGGGCATGTTGGCATCATGGGCAATGAGAGGGCGGATGCCCATGCCCGTCAGGTGGCCCACTTGCCAGATATACCAAACACTGCTGTCCCCTCCTCCGATGCACTCCCGATGGTGCGGCGGGCCGTCCACGACCAATGGTGGGCCCAGTGGTTTGCGGAGACCACGAACAAACTCCGCACACTGAAGGACACTCCAGTGCACTGGGTGTCCTCGTGCCACCAATCACGGAGGGAGGAGGTTG